>BNCR01000004.1:11804135-12343924 GCA_014656515.1 Oryzias celebensis | reverse complement strand
ATGCAGTATATTAATATGAAGATTAAATTGATATTTTAAGCTGTAATTAGATTTGATACATATGTTGAGTGCTCTAAACAGTAACAAAGATGGATGAATGACTGATACTTCACATTTCTTTTTCTTATCAGTAAATTAATGACTGTCAAATCTGTCCACATTGCTGTTATTTGTGCATTTACAATGTTTTTTTTTTTCTTTATTAGTCTTTTCTCTTGCTAACCTAACCTAAAAGGCCCTCACTATCACCTTAAGAGTATAAGCACAAACTCGCTGCAGTTTCTCTTTTTTGTTCGCTTTACTGAATGAACACCAGCAGGAATCCAAACCAACAACCGAGTCATTGAAACTTTGGAACACACTACAGTAAATAAGTTTGACGCCGCGTCTCAGGGAAAAGCCTAAAGCGTTGGAGATGCTGTAAATCAGACCGGGCGGCTGATGAGAGCAGTCTGACAGGTCTGCGTGGAGCTGTCAGGCCAGTCTTCACCAGGAAACACGACGCGTGAAGTTGACTGCAAAACCGGAATACGATCAACGCGTAGTTCAAAATAAAAGCTTCTCTTAACTTTCAACTTTGGGAACATCAACGTTAACAAAAAAGAGATGGAAAAAAAATCCACAACACTAAAATAAAATAATATAGTAAAATACAAAATTTTTATTCAATTGAAGATACTTATATATATATATATATATTATTATTTTTATATTATTATTATTATATATTATATATTTTTATTATATATATATATATATATATATATATATAAGGGAAATTAACCTTTTTTTGAAGAATGCAGACATTTGATGGTGTTTAATTTGTTGTAAATAATCACATAATCAAATGTTTTTGTGTGGCACAGTCTCATGATGAATGGCCAAGCTATTGTGTTTAGTCTGTAAAACCCTGAAAAACTACAAATGAAGGAGTGTGGCATACAGGATTTAAATTCTTTGAAAAAAAAAAAATGAAAAGTAAAATAATTAGTCTTTAAAACACCAGATTGGGTTCCAATCATCGGCATAAAAGGATATTGTCAAGGGGCTTTTTCAATCTGCAACAAATTTAGGAATTAATAGTTAGTCAATTAGTTATTAAATTTAAATTTTAAGTGTTTCTATGACATTGTCCTCTTTGGTTTGATAAGAGGTTCTGAAACTGAAACCAAAATGTTAATTTTTATTTTAAAAAAACATGCTTACCTTAAAAACAAACAAACAAAAAAGATTTAAAAATAACTAAAAGTAAACTAAGTTCAGTTTAGTATTATGTGAAGGATGAATAATTTAACTAAACGAGTTAAAAGAATTATCATAAAATGAGAACAAATGAGAACCGGAAGTTGAGCTTTCGTCATTATGGTGCGCTTGACTATCCTGTCCGGAAAAGCATTGAGCGAGAGCGGAGGAGAGGAGGATGATGGGAGCGAGTTTTAGCCCGGTTTGGTGACCCAAATCTTCTAGTAGAACAGGATTTTATCGCACATACTTCTTATAGTTGAAGATAATTGTGCCGCAAAGATGTCGGCGTCGGCGATATTCATCCTGGACCTTAAGGGAAAGGTAAGTTTGAGACGCGTTACTGAAGGGGAAGTTACATTTGTAGCACCTGCTGCTGTAGTACAGTCGAAGAAATAGTCAGTTTCAATTACAGCTCTGTCAGTTTACCGCTTTAAGTCAAACGTTTGCTAAATAAACTCCTCGCTAACTTCTTTAAGGCTGTTTCTCTGAAGTGGCAGGAAGAGCAGCTGAACTCGCCAAACTCGTTTGCAGAAATGAGACACAGAGCGCCTGTTCTTGTGCGGCCATGCAGCCCTCATTGAACGCGATGTGTCCCGTTTCAAAGTAAAATACATCACTTTGTTCAGCCTTATCAAGCTGTCTTATAGGCTATAGAGCCCCACATCGGTTACGTCAAAACCATGTATGCAGTCGCAATGTATTTCTTCTTAATGGTGTCTGGAAATGACAGGAAATTACTATAACAATTCCATTATGCTTGTTCGTTCAATGCAAGATTAAGACGTTACTGTTTTCTAAGGTTGTAGTCAGACTGGACACATTTGGTCCGCTTAAAGTGAATCAGAGTTCGTTTTCCCCTATGATCAGCTGTTCACTCTGAATGCACCCAAGCGGACCCTGGTCCGGGACCAGGAACCGCTCTAGAACCCATCCTGGTTCTTCTTAGAGAACCGCTCTATGGGATCGGCTCATTAAAAAGTGCCGGCTCTTTCGGCTCCCAAACAGCTCTTTAGGTTGCTTAGTTGTTTAATTTAATTAATTATCAACAGCTATTTAAAATAATGCACAAAATGGATAACACGTTTAAAAAAAGTGTTTTATTGATAGAAGTATATCATATGTATCTGTTGTTATTTATTCCTTCCAGATAAATTGTTCAAAAAAAATGATAAACAGGAACAACCTTTTACAATTTAACTTTTAGCTACATACATTTTTTTTCCTTTCAATCAAATTTAAGGCAAAACTATGGAAAACACTGCAACCACAACACAAAATACAAATTGAAATGTGCAAAACCAGGAAAAAAAAAGACTTTTATTCATAATAAAGGTTTGCATTGAGAAATACAGTTTTGAAGAAGGTTCTCTCAATTCTAAGATGTTTGTGCAGGTTGGTTGTGGAACCTGTTCTAGATTAAAATTCTTTCCTGCAGACTCAACACTCTTCCTTTATATTATCAATAAAAATGAAATGGGTCTTGAGTTTGCTTCTCCTTGCTGTTTGTTTTTTTCTATGTTTCGGTGTTGCTGTAGTTTGTTGTTATTGCACCTTGATCATACTGGTTCATGTGCTGCTGTGTGTGTAACAACGCCCCCGCACACTCCTTGGCTCAGCCCAAACACCACCCCGCACGCACTCAGCGCAAACCATAGGCAAAAGTACATGTGTATCGATCCATTAGGTGCGCCTTGAAGAGAAAAAAAGCAAGCAGGTGAATTAAAAAAGAAATTGCTCATTGGAAGGAGCTTGTGTTTCCCTCTGAAAAGACGCCCTGAGAGCAATTTCATTCCTGAATTGGTTTTCCCAGTAGAACAATTGGACCAAAATGGCCACTGTAGCCATTGGTCACATGTTGTAAACCGAGCAGGAATAACGCAGTAGATGAGCCGCCGACAAATGTGAAGCAACAATTGTCATGCTATTAAAAAGAACTAACTTCAAACAAATTAACTTAACTTAAAAAGGTTTGTTTTTTCTCATGTTTTTATGTTCTGTATTCTTATCTTCCAATAGCATTATTTGATAGTCTTTCAGTTGTTTGATATGAAGTGACACAAGGGGCATGTGACACATATTCAAGAACGAGCTATGCACGCATTTAGCCCATGGTGTTCACAATGGACAAACAGGGAGGGGCTCCTTCTTTTGTTTATCTGTTTACTAGAGCATGTCTGCCACCTACAGTTGGAAGATTTGCGAAATGTCGCGAATCTGGCTCCAGGTTTTTTCTTTCACAGCTCTATTCCGATATACGAAAGACTTGGTGTCATTTAATTTATCCGCGCACAAACCTTAATTATTATTAATTTTTCCTTTTTGATCAGTTTTCAACTGGTTGACACATCCATGAATTCAAAGGGACGGCATTAATACATTACTACAGAGTCCCTGAGCTGTCAAAGTTTGGCCTGGTTAAACTTTCTAACAAATTTTCAGTGGCTGCGCGTTTTGTATGTAGAGCCAGAAAACAGAAGGTTGCATGGCTAAGTTAGCTAAGTTGCATAGCTGAGTCTGAGAGTTTTGAACGCGGAAGCCTCATTTACGCACTTTTACATAGACTTTTCATTGGAAGTGGTTGCTTGAACGCACATTGCTGAAAGCTGTGTGAACGTAGCTTAAAAGAACAAAACACTAACATGCCCCTCTCCCACATCCCACAGTCTCACATCTGAGACTATCCAATCCCAGTTTAATTCAAATACCTACCATTTGTGCTCCTTTTCTGTACTGTTTTTTGTTTGTCTTTTCCTGTGGTTCTAAGCCAACATCACTGATGGTCCACCACACTGACATTTCGTCTAGTTCCTCCTTCCTCTCCTGTCTTCTGCAGGTGGATGCACATGATCCAATCAGTGTTTGCTCTCTGCTCAAGCTGAAGAAATGGCCTTTGAAGCTGGCCATTTAAGTTGGATAAGCTCTGGGGAGCTTGCTTTGAGACATCTGATGTGTTATTGTAAAGAAAACGCCACCAGATGTCGATGGTGATTGTTTGATGTCATTC
Source organism: Oryzias celebensis (assembly GCA_014656515.1). Lineage (NCBI taxonomy): Eukaryota > Metazoa > Chordata > Actinopteri > Beloniformes > Adrianichthyidae > Oryzias > Oryzias celebensis. Next base: position 12,339,675 of record BNCR01000004.1, on the reverse strand, counting down.
AAAAATTGTCATTTGAATTGGTTTAGTCTGAAAAAATAAGAATAAAAATCAAAACGTATGTGTAGATTTTTGTTTGAATAATTCTGACAGATTTATTGATAGAAGAAAAATGACTGTCGGTTTGATTAAAGATGAAACCTTCCTGAAGTCTTTAAGGAGCAAGAGAATTGCTGAAAAAGCCTTGTCTGCTTGACAACAAAATCCATCGGGGAGAAGGATCTGTCCCTCACAGCCTGGATCTCTGATTGCACAGATTAAAGGGTTTCTCCTTCTCACTGTTGTTATCTATTTATCTTAGCCCTGGGGCAATTCAGCAGTGCTTCATCTTCAAATCCTACCCTGCTCCTGCCTCTGCCTCTGTCCTGACCAGATGAGGTCCCATCTAATACCGTTGGAAAGAGAAAACTGTGCGCAACTTAAAAAAAGATTGGAAAAAAGAGTCGAAAGTAGAGTGAAAAATATTCAAAGTGACATGGATAAGAATCATTATTCAGTCTTGAAGGCAGTAAAGCAAACTACAAACAGACGACCTACTTTGGTATTCAGAGAGATTCTTAAAAACACAAAGCTACACTGGGAGCCACTTTCCGCCTGGGCCCTTCATCCTCCCACTGCCTGGTCTGCCTCCTCCCATCACTCCCTCTGGCCATCAAACCGCACGCTGTGGCTGCTTGGACCAGCCGTGCCCCCCAAAATGTCAGCCCACTGAAACCAGCATACCGCCGTTTGTTTCCGCTGCTTCCTAATAGGGTTTCTGAGAAGTGAGCGAACTCAACTTAGAGTTTAGAGGCTGTCAGAAATCATTCCAATGCTACATTCACACCGGTCATGTGACACACGTTCAAGAAAGAGCTAAAAACGCAATCTTGAACGCGCATTTGGCTCTTTCTCACTGGACTGTCTCTACCTGATGCCAGTGTTTATGTTGTTGTTTATGCATGTTTAATGACCACGCATTTTGTACGTAGAGCCCCAAAACGGTCTTAGAAACGTATGCAATGAATGAACGTGAGAGTTTTGAACGCAGAAGCCCAAAACAAGTGTTTACATAGGCTTTTTATTGAAAGTGGTCATTTGAATTAGCGTTGCAGAGGATGAAAGAACATAGGTAAACATGTTGGTGTAAACAAGACTTCAAGATTTACATTCTTCATGTTTCCCTTTTTGGATTAATTCAGTGGCAGTTAAACACTATAATTAGAATTGAGTGACTTCGACCAAAAGCATTCATCGGAGTTACCAGATCTAAGACTAAGTAAGCGAGGGCACAGATCAATTAAGTGCAGATAAATTAAAAAATAAAGGAGTCATTTTTCAGAGGGGTTTCCCTAAGTGCATTCACTGATCATTTGTCCCAATCTTCTAGTGTATCTAAATCCACTGTTCACCTGCTTCAACCAGTTGAAAGCTCCCTGATCACTTTTGGAAGCCATGACAAAAACCCTACATCTGTCCTCTCAGACTTTTCCAGAACCTTCATATTCCTGTCTGCTGTGCTGGTGAAGGATATGCAGTGAAATCTGGTACTGAGTTATTTGTTTGGATAAACTCCCACTTGAAAAAAACAACAGATTCCTGCTTAAAGTTTGCTTAAAATTTGAAATATTATCATCTGTTAAACTCAGAAGCAGTCATCCAACCTTTTTAAGTTGAGTTTCATGGCATTGGTATTGCTTAGAGTTTAAAATCTAACTATTGGCAACAAACTGTATGGTGTAAGTGATTGTATTATCATTCATGTAACTACGATGGAACAACCTCTTGTTTTGGCTTGCAGCAAGTACTAGAAGTTCTGTTATTGGTACCATTCTATGTAGCATCCTAACAAAGAGCAGCTTGAAGGCCTTAAATAATGTTATAAAAAGCCTTTGTAGCTGAAGGGTCTTCAATAAAGGATTACTTAGCCTTTATACAGAATTTCACAAAAATCAGGAAAACTTGTCATTTTGATGCAGGTAACATGGGGTTCATCAGAGAAACTAAATAAAAATTCGAAAACGCGTGCACACAGTGCTGTTGGGATGACTGTCTGCTCTTGATGGACTTCTCCCAATCTCAAACTGAGCAGAAAATCAGCCGCTGTGACTAATGCTAAATGGTTGCAATTGACCGTCCAGCTCTGTGGCGTCTTTATCCGTTTTTCAATGCACCATTATCTGAAGAAAGTTCCAGTTCATCCCAGCAGCTCTGTCACTATACATTCAACAGTCAGATTGATCTGGGAAAGACTTTGTTGGATTTGAACAGGAATTGTTCTAAGGAGACAGTGGGGAATACAAACGGACATTAGAAATGTATTTATTTATTTAGGTTCTTTTTGCCTTAGAGTTCAGCGGTTCATGGAGATTATTAACAAAAATCAGCTTTTTTTTTCTATGCTTTTATTTTTATAAGGGTGTTTGAAGGCATTCTAATTTTTGGAGTCCTAATGATGTGCTGTTTAGATTATAATAGTGGATTAGGTTATTGTGTTAGTGGAGATGGAGAATTTTCCAGTTCCTTTTTAAACTGCTGTTCTCATAGCGGACTAATTGTGTCTGACTAACTCTGAAGTCATCATCGTTTCAAGTGACATGTTCATTTTAAAGTTTGTGCTTAAAAAATAAAATAAGTGTTGTTTGTGCAATTGCATCTACAGAACATTTTAGGATGGATGAGAGGACATCCTATGTGGCATAATGCTAAAAGCATTACTTTTTCTTTCCTTTCTTTTTTCTCATAATGATCAGACACATTTTTATCTCCTTGTTTTCTTTGAGGAACTAGCTTTGATGTCACCTGTTGTTTCATGAAAAGAATATTTTGCACAAATGCATTCATCTGCCTCTCAATTTTATATTTTTCCTGTCATTTTTACTTCATGACAGTCGTAGAGATTGTAAAGAAAAAAAATTGTAACGATTTGCTTTATTGCAGTCCTGAAAGCTGGGTTTAAATGTGATTTAAAAAAAAAACCACACCGGCACACCTTATCTATATGCAGTAAAATGGTGCAACGCATTGATTTAATGAGCCCTGGATTATTTCTGCTTTGGGGCTTGGTTGGAATATGCTAACTATTTGCACGAGGAGTCCTGTTTGATGTGTCCCGTCTCTGCAGACTTCTCTCCACAGGCTGATGCGTCTGAACGTGCTAATGGAAATAAATGTCAAAAACATGCTGCTGCTAGGCAAAGAGAAAGCTACGCACATCCATTAACTTTATTTCAGAGAATTAGAAGCAGTAAACTGGGAAGAAAGCAGTCCCATCTGACGACACTTCACAGCAGATGGGTATGATGTCACTTCAGGGAAGGATTCATGGTGAATATGTATCCTCGTTGAGATCTTTTTGAAATATTAGCAGAAAATCTTGTATTTAATGAGTTATAAATACTTTTTAGAACTGTCTTAAATAGAATCACCAAACTCAGGCTGGATTTGAAGAACGCTTCTTTCAACTTTCCTCATTTTTCCATCAAAGTTTCCAGTCTAGACCAAATCTCTCAAGTGTTTTTGTTACCCGGAGTCCTTCAAAATTGCATCGTCTTTTTTCAAAGATCTTCTTCCATCTAATCCTCTCCATCCGGTGACCCCTGAACTATTTGCCGTGCGGTTTCATCTCTCTTGAGTGAACCTGAGCAGTGGACTGTCCTCATCCCTTTTCTGCCCAGATTGCTTTACCTGGCTGGAATGTGTTTTTCTTTTTTTATTTCCCATTTCCTTCTGCCTTTGTTGCATCTGCCCCCATGTCACCCCCCTCTGCCCCTATCTCCTCCTCTGCACAAAAGAGTTATCAATTAAAGCGCAGGAGGGAGGCATAGCGTGTGAGAAGTGTGTCATGTAGATCCCTGAAGCGTTAGAGCGTTCATCTCTTTCTGGAGTCGTGCAAAACTGCTGACTCATCCTGTTGTGTGTGAGTGTGTATTTAAGTGTTGTGTGCTCTTTTCTCTGTGCTGCATATTGTGGCATTTGCCATATTTCTACACAACCCAATACCCTCAAATATTGGGCCAATACTGACCCAAAAGTGAGTTGTGTCTTTTTGTCAGTGTGAAGCTATGGACACAGTGGACCTGTGACACATGTACAAAAACACACTAAAGAGGGGCTCTTAAGCGCCCGTGAGTTCACACTGGACAAGCAAGCAGGACTTCTTTTTCTACTGTTTACTAGCACATGTGCACCACCTACAGTTGGAAGAGACTTGGTGGAAAAACTTGAAGCGGTGCAAATCTTGCTCCAGGCTTTTCCTTTCACGCATGTTTACATAAACGTTTCAATGGAAGTTGAATGTGAGTTGCAGAGGGCAGTGTAAACGAAGCTTCAGACCTGTGCAGTCTCAAAAAAGTTAAATCAGACCATAGAGGTTCCTGGTTCAAATCTGGAGCTGCTTTCATAAACCTGTTGCATTTTCCCTTTTCTCAGCCAGCTTCCTCTCACTGCCCAAAAGTACGTATGTTAGGACAGTCTGGGGTATAGCCTGCTGGCACATAAAGGGAGTGATGAGATTTTAAAGCATCAATTAAGACAGATAAAACAGTCCAACAGCAGCTTATAGATCGGGTATAGTCAACATAAAAAAGGAATTCTTAGAAAGGGGAAGTGTTTCACAGAAAAAAAGGGAAGAGACTCATACCTTGATTAAATGCAGTGTCACAATAGAGAAATTGTTGTTCAGTGGCTTCTCATCGCCTCACAGACGAGCTTCCAGCATCGTGAGACACATTCTGGTTTGTTTTAGCCACTATCCTCAAGCATTGCCACTGTCTGTGTCCTGCATACAATGACATTAACACGTTGAAACTGGAAGTTGATTACAAAAGCATGTTTATCATCAGTAGTGCAGAATAACATAGAAAAAAATGGTGGCACTTAAAAACTGTCATTGCTCTTCATTCCTCAAATTTCCGAAAGGAAATTGTGTTTTAGGGTTTTTAACATGTTCTTGTGGTATTTTTCCAATGATGGAGGACATGTGCAATTTGAAAAAGATCACATTTGTTATGTAAAAAATACACTGGGCGGGCCACGACCATCTGATGGTTTCACTTGTAGATGACTAGATCCATGTAAAACTGTACAGCTGGATAGCTCCAGTATTGCTCACCATTTTTGTTGCACTGGTAGTGTTAGCTTGGGGTTTTGAGGGGCTGTATGATAGTGAGAAAGGCTGTAAACAGAGAACTCGCAGTTACTCTCTGGAAGGGAATTAGGGGCAGAGTTCCAAGAAATCTCAAAGGCAAATTTTGAATAAACTCCTGCCACTCTGCAGAATCCATGTTCAGGAAAACTGCACAGATTTTTTAACATTTTGACAAAAAGTTGCATGATAACCCATAATAGCTCAATAGATAATCAGAATTGGACTTTGTTTTTGAAAACATGAAAAATTGTCCTTTTTGAATGTCCTTACATTTTTATGAATTTTGTTTGTTTAAAAAAACTGAATAAAGAGAACATTTTTGGTACCTTTTGACTGATCATAAATGATGTCTAAAAAGTGCAGCTGTAAACTGCATAGAGGTGAAGTTGAGATCACACAGCCTGTAGCTGCTAAATCCACATCTTATTTTTCAAGCCATAACAGAGAGGTTTGTTCAGATTTTGAACCCGTTTGAATTTTCTGAACCTTATCTGCTCCGATTCTTCTTTCATCTGGCGAAGTGGGTCATTCATCATTCATGATGAAATATCCATCAATGCATTAAGGCTACACAGATGTCAAAGCTTGAAACACAGTTTGTACATTTTCACTGCATGAGAGCCGAAAAAAAAAGAGTGAGGATCCTGGTGATTTTTTCCAACAGTTCCCAAGGATTACTTAAGCTGGAGTGCAGGTTCGGTGTCTCAGCCAAAAAGCTTTACATCTTTAATGTCTAAGTTGATTCACTGATACCCCGGGCTCAGGATTGTTTTGCCTTTATGCTATCCTTCCAGGTCCTGATTTGTCGTAACTACATGGGGAACATGGACATGAATGAGATCGATCACTTCATGCCCATCCTGATGAAGAGGGAGGAAGATGCAGAAATGACGCCGTTGGTCAGCCATGGCTCCACGCACTTCCTGTGGATCAAACACAGCAACCTTTACCGTATCCGAAGAGACATCACCTCTGAGTGATGCATGTACACACGATGCACGATGCTCATCATTCAAGTTCCCCTTCATGCTCTGTAATCCAGGTCAGTGCAGCAGGCAGCTCCTGAAAACCTCACCTTCAGTTTGATCACAGGTAGAAATGTGCTGCTCTCTGTACAGTATCGGCCCACTTCCCTCATCCTTATTCCCCCCACACGCATTATTAATTCAGCATCACGCTACCATCACAAGTAACTGTTATTCCCAGTGCATTGTATTACACAGCTGAGCTGTTATACCTCCCTGTAGCCATGTTCCTAATTGCTTTAGAATCCAAAGTCTTCTGTTGACCTCAGTATTGCGTGCATGTTCCCGAGCCTCGTGCAGGTTTCTGTGTTCTCCCTCAGAGATGTGCAATTTTCCTGAACAATAACTTCCTCAGTGGTGGCAATGACTAAGAAGAATGGCAACGCTGCTCTAGTGTACTCCTTCCTGTACAAAATAATCCAGGTGAGTCTGCGCCACTCAGATTACGAGGATTCCCTCAAATGTAAAAAAAAAATAAATCTTTTTTTTTGTTCAGATTCTCATAAATATCGAAATATTAAAGTTTATTTCAAGTTTGCACACTCTAAGTTATAATATTTTATTTCTTTCAATGACATTTTTACCCCATGTGCGTTGTGTGTTATGCCTGCATAGTAACCTACATAACTGCTTGTTTACTTCTAAATTAATGATGAAGCCCCGGTTCTGTTATTCATTCTCCATGCAGCTAAAATGTTGTCTATGGTGGTTTTAAAGGAGATCCTTTAACAAATCTGCTTTGTGTTCAGAAAAAAATCCACAACATGGTCAAACATCACAAACATCATCTCTGTACCTCCAAATGCTAAAAAATTTTATTTTTATTTCTACCAAGAATTACCGCCTTTTCAAACTAAATGTTTTGTAGGTTTTTAAGGAGTACTTTAAGGAGCTGGAGGAGGAGAGCATCCGTGACAACTTTGTGACTGTGTACGAGCTGCTGGATGAAGTGATGGACTTTGGATTTCCCCAAACCACAGAAAGCAAGATCCTACAAGAGTAAGAGTCGCAGAACTATTTTCATCCTCTGTCTGTGGGGTTATGATGTCACAATCTATCAATAATATCAAATTATATTCTAGCTTGGTGATGTCTACTTTCGAGCTTAAACATAAAAAATGTGTTTTTACAGCTATTTCTTATGCTGGTTAGCAAGAAACTAAGTGATTTTGATACAGTAATCTAACGTAGAGGGGTGTCTGGTCTCTGTATGACCAAAGCAGGAGCTTGGATTACCTAGCCAACAGTAAGTCGGACCTGTTCCTGGTGCATGTTGGACTATGGTAGGGCTGCCCTTTATCACTGGTTCTGTTCATAGTTTTTGGACAGAAGCCAGGACCTCCAGCATGCATTGGAGCGGTTTGCAGCTGAGTGTGAAACCCCTACCGGTCTTTGTTACAGTACTCCGCTATGGTCATAAGCTCTGGGTCATGACTGATAGATCGAGGTCCCGAATACAATACTAAAATAAGCTTCCTCCGTAGGGTGGCTGTGCTCTCCTCTAGAAATAGGGTGAAAAACTCGATCACCCGGAGAGAGCTCGGAGTAGAGCCGCATGGAGAGGAGCCAGTTGAGGTGGCTCGGTCATCATAAAATCCTTAAAATTAAACCAAAAATTACAATGCACTTTGAGTTTTATTTTACATCTTAGTTCAAGTTTTCTTTGGTTAAGAGTCTGGAGCAAAAGGATTTTGACTCATTTTAACCAAAAATGTCCTTATTTCTTGATCATAGCTCTTAATGAGACAAAAAAGTAACGATTGTGCTGAATTTGAAAAAAAGTTTTGAAAGGTGTAGAGCAAAAATAAGTTAAAATGACTTAAAACCTGGTAAAACATCTTGATTGTCAAAAATCAAGCTTTTAAATCTTTGCAGCTTCACATAGTTTGCAGTAAAGTTGATTTTGTCTTACTTTTTTTCTTGCTTTCCTAAATTTTCATGTCCAATGCTTCAGTTGTTTGTGTATTAGCTTTGTGTTTTGGCATCAGACTGGTGAAGAGGTGAGACGAACTTTGCCTCACTTTGATTTTAATAAAACCATGTATGATCTTTGTTTTCCCTCATGCTTCTGAGAGTTCTTCACTCAGACAAAAGCTTCTGTTTCTGAGGCACAAATTAACCGTTTTTGGGACTATTTCTTTTTTTTTGGCAGAAATAACTAAAGAATTAAACTGCTGTCCCTTTTTTTCATGGGGGGTTGCTGTTGTTAGTATACACATGGTTGCTTCATAAGCGCTTTCCAAAGAAAAGCTTACTGTACATACGTTCCCTTTTAACCTTTACGTGTACTTGACTTCTCCATACCCACTTTTGCTTTGAGGACGACCAGCGTTCTATCTTCACTGCTCACATGTTCATATCTACCTCTTTTCTGTCTCAAGTGTGTGTCTGTTTGGTGTACGGATTGTGTTGATAATTACCAGCCTCCTATTGGCACTCTAGTACAACGACACTATCAGTTGGACACGTTTAAAGCTCTCAGACAGAAAAGCTCTGCTTTTCTCCTCTTCAAGGAGACACGTTGTCATCGTCTCTTTTTCGACGCGCATCAACAATGGGCGCACACACCCTTTCTCGGTGTCTGTCTCTGGAGGCTGTTCTTGTTCTCTAACCTCTTTATGACCCAGCTTCAACTAAACACCTCTTACATTGCGGTACTGCTTACCTGGAGAGAGTGTCAATGTGTGAGTGTGGGTGCAAGCAAATGAGGCTGGAAAGATTCACATGCTCTTGTTTTTTTTTTTAAAATTCCACATTTCCATTTTTACCTTGGCAGCACAGAATTCGAAGACCTTTCAGAGCACGTGGTAATGTCAAGCTGGTTCAACGCTGCTGTGAAAAATCTGAGAATCATGAGTTGTGTGCAGCTATGACTGCCCTTGTTATGCTAATGTGTCAGTGTGCTGCCAAGCCCGCTTCCAGATCCCTTCATTAGCACTTCTGAGGCCAATCAGGGCAAAAAACAAACAAACAAACAAACAAAAAACCCCATGGAACAACAAAAACAAACCTAAAATCGAACCCCATCCCACATGCCTTTCATCTATCTGCATATCTGCAGACTCTCCTGCTTGTCAGATGGCATTCAAGAGCCTGTAGTTTAAAAGAATTGGGGCAGAAAACAAGGGTAAAATCTCCTGCCTTTATATGACAATCAGTTTTTAACTTCTTTGTTTGTCTTGTTTTGTTGTTGACGTGTCAGAGCCGTTGTAAAAACAGCATCATGAAGTTGTTCTTCATGGATCACGAACCTCGTGTTCGAACCAGCTGTTTCATTTATCGCTGCTGGTCGAGTGATGATGAGAGCCATGGCACAAATCAAGCGATTCTGATGATGTTCTACATGGTTGCAGCTCATTGTTGAGCAGGAGACGTTGTGTTGTTTGCTCTGGCTGCTCTCCGGGTCATTGTGAGAAACCCAAGCAGCCAGATGTTTCCTTGGGAAGGTAGTGAAACACAAAGCTGTTTACATGCATATTTGCTTATTGTGCAGAAACAAAACTTTTGAACACAATGTACTTCAGCTATTCTTTCATGACTTTAATTTGAGCTGTAAGCTTTCTACTATTTGATAATAAAGAAAACAAAGGACTTTTTTCTGAAAGATTTGCTTCAGTGCAGATAAAACCAGTGTAAGACGTAGAAAAACAAACATTATTGAGATAAAAAAAAATGTATGAACATGCGTATTTTGTGGAATTTGAAAAGCTTTCTAGTTGTGCTGCCACATTTGTGAGGAACCTGCACTTTTAAAAGGACCAGACTGACCTTAAAATGACCAGGCTTCAGTGAGCTTTGTTTAAAGACTCGCTGTGATCATCTTTTGAGCTATCGTTTTTTCCACACCGTCAATGAACGGTCTATTTTTTATCTTATGTAATATATAAGGTACACCACACTATGTTGCACATTAGACCAGACAAGACGAGAATCTGTCAATCAAACACAGCACATGCTTTTTATTGAGGAATCTGACTGGCCAGTTTGTAACTTGAATAACTTGGGATGAAGAAAATAAATCATGAAAAAAAATAGGTTAAGCAAGAACATGTTAAAAAGAAGTAGCAGAGCAAGAATGTTTATTCTGACAAATATAATGACTGAATAAAAGCTGTTTATTTCACTATAGATGTCTATGGGATTTTGGTTTTCTGGAACCAGTGAGTATTTTCTATTTGGAAAACGACATTGTCCTTCTAAAATAATCATTTACCGCACAAAATATGAAATAAACGAACACGAGTTATTAAATGAATTCATAAAAAGCATATCTGTTGGCTCTAATAACCTTCACCCATGTATCGCCACGTACATTATGCAAAAACAGATAAATTAAACCACAGAAATTTTTGATTTCCAACTTTTTCATTTTGTGAAACAACCATTTCTTTATGTAAATAAAATGTTACCTGAGTCTATTTTTATTTTGTCTTTACTGATACTAAATGTGAAATATTGGACTAGTTGTTCATGGTATGAAGGAGTTAGAGTTGAGGGAAGACATGAGTGGCGACTGAAAATGAGAAAAAAAAAGAGAAAGAGGTCAGCAGAGTGATCAGAGAGAAAGGAGAAGAGAGCAGTCTGCTTCAAAGAGTGTAGTTTGCATCACTCCTTTTTTTTTTTTTGTAAGGGGCCTTTTCAGTGGAGTTTTTGTTAATCCAGGGCGAAGGCGTGCAGCTGCACAACCTCTGTATCAAAGCCTCTGGTGAATATTAGGTAAATCTCTGGCGTAAGTTCAAGTGCAGGCCAACGGCACGAGTTCAAAAGGTTTCTGCCGAAGTGATCGATTCCAGCGCCATTAGAAGAAATGTCTGCTCTACTGCCTGCACACATATGTTGATTAATGATTTGTTATTTGTTATTCACTATAAATTCTTGAGATTCTGAGTTTTTTATTTCTCCTCGGCGTACAATAAGTTGATGTTCTGGATGACTGCAAATGAAAGAAGTCCATGCTGCCCTGTAGAGGAAATGAGGCCGGTGAAGAGGGATGCTGGGGGCGGAGAGGGCAGGTGCTTTGGTGAAAACAAGCCTGGTCACATGCTGCTTATTTACATGAATCTTCTTTTTATTCTCATGACAAGCCATTATATCTCCCTGGAATAACAGGCTCACTGAGAACGGTGATGTCAATTGGAGCACAGTTCCAGGAAAGGTGGACGGATCTGTTCGCTTTAGACCCGAGTAAACACATTTATTTTGTCACAGGCTGCTAAACAGAGTGTAGTTCACTACTGATTAACAAAGGGACACTTTTACGCTGCACAATCAATAGTTTGAAATCACTAAAGGATGCCAATAAAAATGGATTTTCTTGTTATGATGCAGTCACTAAATCCTCATCTAACTGCTCCAGTTGAATTTTAAAAGACATCAAAGCTGTTCCTGTGTTCCTTCATGGTCTGATACTTCTCAAAGGACTTCTTACTTATTTATTTACTGTGTCATTTTAATCCCTGTGTAAATCTTTGTTGTTTAATTACACCAATGAATAGATTGCCTTTGGATTTCATTTACCAAGGAAGAAGGGATTTTGTTTTCGTAAAGGATTCCTCAGGAGAGGTGTGCTTGCAGCTGCGAGATAAACTCTCGTCCCATTTGTTACCATTCCCCAGTTAGATTAGTTTTTGTTTATAATCCTATTATTTTTGGGATTGTATTGCTTGCTGCTTCTCAGACAGTCGAAGATTAGGAGATTATGCCATAATTAAGCTGGGGAGTTCACCATCGTTGCTCCATTCAGCGGTTATGTAATTCCTTCTTTAATGACCATAACTCTTTGCAGGAAGATGATAAATATGCTTGATTGAATTCAGGGTCACACTCAGCGGGAGTGCAGACTGACTTTGGACTCAGCAGGAGCTGTTTTACACTTTTTCCTCGATTTTTTTTATTTTTTGGTTTATTTTTTTCTTGCCTCTTTCAGGTATATCACCCAGCAGGGCCATAAATTAGAGGTGGGGGCACCTCGACCGCCTGCCACCGTCACCAATGCCGTTTCATGGCGTTCAGAGGGCATCAAGTACAGGAAGAATGAAGTTTTCATGGATGTTATTGAGTCAGTAAATCTGCTGGTGAGAGCTTTATTCATTTTACAACCTTTAATGAACCCGAGGAGTATTTATCGCATATGCAGCTTTATGGCTCAGGCATGTTTATCTATACATTGAAATACTTTTCAGATTCAAAAAGATAATTATGACATAAACTGTAAGACTATAAAGAGTGTTAAAAAAGTTTGACTTTTTTTTTTCTCTTATCAAGTCATTATTCTGAAATAAATAGGTATGGCGTTTCCGCAAAGCTAAGTTCTTCCAAAGAACCAGTGCTTTTGTGTTCCTCTGTCCTTTAATCTGATTTGCTCAGAAAACCATCTTTTAAAGCTAATATTCTTCATTCTTTAATTATTTATGATTATATTTTATTGCATTCTGTGGCGGATGACTTTTTACAGGAGTGCAGGGCACAAACAAAAATTTTAATCTAGCGAGATTTTTCATATTTAGCTATTCTCTTCATTTTCCATTGTTTTTCAGCTCATAATGTTTAAATATATGAAGAAATTCTTGATTTAGTGCTGAAATGACTGTTTCCTAAAACCTTTTAGCAAACATTTTAACATTTGTGCTTAAATTTGGAATATGAACTCTTGAAGGTCAAAACTATTAGTGCCAGTTTTGACACATCTGTAGAACAGCATAATAATGTTGTATTACTTGGAAATGAACAGATCTAATGACAGGATGTTTTTACAGCTTCTTCAAGGTCAGAATTTACCTCCAGCAATAGAAGAAGGGCACATTTATGTGCACAGACGTGCTTTTCTTGCTTTAAAAAAATGAACAGAACGCGCTGTTTTTAAAACTCTCGTCCTTGAAGGAAGATTTCAGGGAAAATAAAAATAAAAGGAATTTTAAAAACTGCAGGAGAAGCTAATGAGGAGGCCATTTTCTTAGCTACTACTGTGAAGTCGTTTAGTTTTGTCTTTTTAAGATTAAATGATGTTTAGTTTATAGTCTATTCATAATGGATGTGTTTTATGTTTAGACAATGAACACAATGTCTGATATTCACATTATTTTGGCAGGTGAGCGCCAACGGCAGCGTCCTGCGCAGCGAAATTGTCGGCAGCATCAAACTGAAAGTGGTCTTGTCCGGAATGCCAGAGCTGAGACTAGGCCTCAATGACAAAGTGCTGTTTGAAATCACCGGCCGTAAGTGATTTTTACATCAATCCCACAGGAATACAACCGCAAAATAAATAAAAAAACCATAGGATTCTTTGAAATATTTCTACCTCAGCTTCAGTGGCAGGAACATTTTATCAAATTTCTTTAACATTTAATTTTATAAAATAAGTGCTTAATATCTGTTCAAAAAAAGGTCTTTTTATACCTCGTTATAGTTTCTATATTGCAAAAGTGCAACAACAATTTTTTTTTTATTTTCTTGAGAAAATCACACTATTGATTCAGATTCAGTATCATAAATAAAATCTGAATTGGTGTTTGTAAATTCTGATCATTTTTCCGCCTTTATAAGACCTATTAATAGTACACTGCAGTGCATAGTCTTCTTAGCAAAGATTGACTGTTGTGTTTTACTGACAGGAGATTAACTCAGGCTGCTGGGGCTCGACATAAATTGACAGACAGTAAACAACACTGTCATCATCGTGTCTTTACTGAATGCAAAATGACATATTTCATATTGAAATAAAAATGTCCAACTTTTTTGCGGCTGATCATTCCCACCTTGAACTCACCCTCACACTTCTCTGCATGTCTCAATCCCATGCGCATCTCTCACCCCCCCTCATCTTTTTCTTTTATCATTTTTGCAGCAGTGTTTCTCACCGATTAGTTTTTCCTCTCCTATCCCCCATGAATCCTTCTCTTCCCTCTGTCTCTCCTTTGCCCACATCTCCTCAGCACCACCCTCCCTCCTCAAACGCTGTTCCTCATTGAAGGGGAAATGCTCCATCACCGTCTGGCCTCTATGCCTCAGAGTTAATCCTTACCCTGGGCTACAGCCCCGCACATGAAAGGTGAGGCTCTGTGCCTTTGCTGTGTTTGCAGCCGACAACTCCCCCCCCTGCTGTCTACACCAGTGTGGGAAATAACACATCCTCTGAAAAGCTCATTCCTCATGATGATCTGCAAACACAGCGGTTGACTTGGAAGGAAAATTATTCCACTGCCTTTTTTTTATTATTTTTTTCTTCCCTCTCTTGTCGTGGCATATTTTAAAATATATTTTCTAACTAAATCTCTCTATCATAGTTACACTTTAGGCATTGTCTCAGCTGGGAGCAGCCAACGTGTGGCAAAATACATCATCTAATGCTGCCCTCTACTGGCAGAGATTAAGTACCTCAACAGCAGAAAACCGCTAACATGTTTAAAGAGTTTGCTTGTTTTTTAGTTTAATGCTTTTTTTATTCTGAGACTTTTATTTTAAAGTCAAAGATTTGAATCTCCTTTTAGTCTCTAGACAAATAAATATAACACATTTTTTAATTAACAATCATGAAAAATCATTCTAAACCTATTTTGTTTCTTTCATTCAGTATGATCAATCGTGCCGTACTTGCATTTGTTTTTGCATTATTATCATTCATCTCAAAAGCAGGCATTGGCAGCAATTTACCTTATTTGTTCTAATTGAATCACATTTTTTGTCAAATTATAATTCTTACTTGTACATGTGGAAATGAATGTGAATGTCTACATGTGTTGTTTGATGTTCAATGAAAGAAATTGGAGCCAGATGTGTTCACATTAATAACAATGAAAGCTTCCCTTTGGCTTTAGGAGCTGCTAGATATGTGCTTTTTGTGTCCAAGAATACAAATGAGAAACCAGCTGGCTGCTGTTGTACATTGAAAAACAAGGAAACGGTGAGGATGGTTTTGAAGGTAACCTGCAGGGAGATTCTTTTGCATTTACCATCCTCCTCTGACACAAACACACCTCTCCCAGCCCCTGAGGCGCAACCAAGGAGCCGAGCGTCCCACCTGACCTTTTCCTCCCATCTTGTGAAGATGAGACTTCAGTGTTCGTTTGTTATTAAAGTCCCACTCTGATCAGCCTTTCTATTTTAAAAGCATTTCCAGCAGAGCTGCGGTAGTTTATTAGAAATGTGTCTCTGAGTTGTGGGCAGGACTTTACATGGGGAGTAAGCCTATTTCCCATCATCCATCTGTTTTCACTATCTCCCGCTAGCTTACAGCCACACATAAACCTGAGCACATGCGTGAACTTGAAGGAATTTGTTGGAGGAAACTGCCCACACGTGCTCGTGCTGACACAGTCTCTGGGATGGCCCCTGTTCTGCATTCATAGATGGAAATTCTGGTTGTGAAATAGAATTTAGAGGGGGCACACAATTGTCCAGCACTTTCTCAGGCTTGCCACTAAAGACCCACTCCAATAAAAATTAGGTTTTGGTGTTTTTCTTGTAGCTTTTTTCTCATGATGGAAGACATAAATAAAATTAAGATTAAAATTGCACTTCTGAGTATTTCTTTATTCAAATTGCTGTGAATCGGGTAGCTGACAAAAAAATGCTGTTGGAAAGACCCTGTAGCAGTGACCGTTGGTGCTACAGTCAATGGGCCACAAGCTTCCTGCTCTGCTCCATTCTGATGCAGACAAACGGATCCATGTACATATTTGTTTTGTTTGCCTGAGCTGGAAGCTGGCTCCAACTGTACGGCTTGGAGCTATGCAGCGCTATTTTTTTTCTCATAGTGCTTTCATGCAATTATTTTTTTTTTATGATTAACTAAACAGGATCTTTAATTGTTACATGTAATTAACTGATATTGATTGCAATGATTTTAACCTAATAAGGAGCTAGAGCGGAGTATGGTCCGTGAGGGCTGCGTGCTGAAGCTGTTACCATGACAACGAGATGCACTGCGTTTTAAAAAGTTTGCTTTTTTAAAATACAATTTAAAACTTTTAAAAGTTTTAATAATGTGTTTAATATTTTTATTTTTATTTAATGACCATGTATGATAATACAATGGTCCTCAAGGTGTACATTAACAGAAGTAACCATCCAACGCAAAAATTTGATTAACGCGATTAAAAAATAAATAATTAACACGCTATTTAATTAATTGGGATTAACGTGAAAATTTGACACCCCTAATATCTTGCCATTTTTGTTGCACTGGTAATGTTAGGTTGGGGTTGTGAGGAGCTGCAAGTTAGAGGGAAAGAGTGTAAACAAAGAGATGATGGGAAATTAGAGCAGGCTTACTATGCTCAGACCCATAAGCGAATTTCTAATGAACTATTGTTGCTCTGCAGAAATTATTTCCTAGAAAATATATTTTTTTAATGCAGGTACTCATATTTAAAAGACCACTGAGAACACTTTTACAACAAATAAAAACATGATCAGAGTGAGACTTAAGGGGTAAAGATGAATGTTTAGCACATCAGAAAAGTTTGAGATGATCACACAAAGTCGGCTGTCCCCTCTTGGAGTTCATTTAAAAAAATACACAAACTTTTTAAAGACTCAATTAGAAGAGGGATGAGATGAAATTTAAGATGCAGGAACACTTTTTCACACTGATTTAGAGTCTTTGCTCATGAAGTGCAAATACATTAATCAGAATGAGATAATTTGTTCTTGGGTGATAGATGAACTGCTCAAAAAGCTTTTCAAAATAAATCCAGGGCTTGTTTTTGGCAGAGTGATAAAACAGACGCACTGAGAAGTCTCATTTATGAGTAATCCTTAAATATTCATCAGTTTTCAGTGGCTGCTGGTGCAGGTGGGACTGTGTTTGTGAGGCAGTTGATTGGACTCCTGTGGGGGAGATGGGGGGGGTGCTAGTGGAAAGTATTGAGGGCAAACGGCGTGCACGCTCGTGTTTGGCAGAAAAATAATTGTTCAGTAGGGGACCAGAGGAGGGCAGATGGATGTGACAGCGCGCTGCTTCTGCAGTGTTTGTGAGTGTGGAAGATGGAGGGAATTGTTTGTCAGTCATTATTACTTTGACCTTGATTTCCCTCTTGGCTGCGTGGAAAAGCTCTCAATCTGTTTTTTTTTTTTTTTTTTGGTGTACATCAGCATGCATTTGTGTGTCTTGTTAGGAGAGAAGAGCAAAGCTGTGGAGCTGGAGGACGTAAAGTTTCATCAGTGCGTCCGTCTGTCCCGTTTTGAGAACGACCGCACCATCTCGTTCATTCCACCAGATGGCGAGAGTGAGCTCATGTCGTACCGCCTCAGCACAGCAGTGAGTGGAAACCACACAGATCTGTCACAGCATTCACACAAGCTCCTTAACTTTTAGAATTTGTCATTTCTTGCTCACATATCAGCAGGGTTTTTTCCTCTGCTTTTCACTGTGGATGTTAATAAGTGTGCAAAAAGTTACAAAAAATAAAGGCCTTATATTTACTGAATACTATAAGCTCATTAAATTAAAAGTACTTTTGTGATATCTAAGCTGTCTTTTTGATGTTGTAGTTTTACTTTTAGATGCTCTGATAAATAGCTTTAGTTTTTCCTCCTAAAACAGATTTTTACGCATTTCTTTTATTTACTGTCCTTGTTTGAAAAAAAACAAACATCTCAATACAAAACTTCTTTAGGATTATACAGTCTTAATAATACATTATTTTAGACCAGGTGGAATTTTTTGTGGTGGTTTAAAAAGCTGAACTACTAAATAAATGTATAGTGGGGGTCAAAAGTTTGGGCACCCTGGATAAAATGTTATATTATTTTGCATAAAGAACTCATGGAAAGATTGAAAATCGCCTAAAGGCATCCGTTTACATTTATTTCCATCATTTACCCTTTCAAAATATCAGAAAACAAAATAATGGCGTGTGCAAAGGTTTGTGCCCCTTCGTATCCTTTATTCTAACAAAATGAGGATCTGTCCACATTGAGGTTAGGACTATCTGTTGCAGATAGTGATCTTAAAAGGAGACTAGAACTACACATTTTCATATCCTTCTTGAGAGAAAAGAAAAAACAATCCAGTCAAATATTTGTTTAAAATTCACCCAAAACTGCAATTCTAAAAACCCCACATCTTCACATTCAGTATCATTCAGAAACCCCAAATGTCCTCTGGAGTATATTCATGTATGCAGTAATTGGGAGACATTCAGGTTTTGAAATCTCCTCTGATTTCGCTTGAAAAGAAGATGTTTTTAAGATCAAATGGCTCAGAAAAATTTTCAAGATTTATTGCCTTAAAATAAGTCCTTTATCTTGTTTCAGATCAAGTGCAATATAATATTTAAACTAGAAATTAGACATTAATTATTGTTGAGATTTGTTGTTTTTGCAGTGGAGTAACACTCATTACTCACACTTTTATTTCACACATAACATAATTTTAACAAACTCTACCTACATTGTTTTCTACAGGTTCCTGAACAGTAAAGGCACTTCCTGAAACACTTCCATCCAGCTTTGTTCTCAAACTCAAACAAAATCACTGCACTGTTTCTGTGTGGAGAACAGAAACTGTCGATCCATCTAAAAGTGTTACTCCAAAGCAGTACAGCAGATGCACTTATAAATGTCACCGTATGAGTGCTGAGAAGCTGCATGCAGCTGCACTGCCCTCTTGTGGTGGCCTCATTTATTAATGTTTAAAACTGCCTGTTATCAGGGGTTAAGAAAACCCTATGAAATCATTTGGTTAACAGTCCAGCTACAGTTATTAATATAGCATAGTGATCATCAAATCATGACAACCTCCTTTACAACCTTTTCAGTATTCCCCACCTTCAAACAGGATTAAATGCTTGAGTTTTGTTTCACCAACACAGCTTGTTGTTTCTCTGTTCTCTGCTGTCACGGTCCTGATGAGCGCATTGATGCTGGCCCTCCTGAACCCACCTCATTCTGTCTCTTGTTCTGTCGATGCCAGGTGAAGCCTCTCATATGGATCGAGAGCGTGATTGAAAAGTTTTCTCACAGCCGTGTGGAGATCAAAGTGAAGGTAAGGTATAGGACAAACTTTAACATGCAAATGCACAGAAACACACTATTCTATTGCTAACCATACAGACTCAAAATCACAATCTGCACTCTGCATTATTATTATTTCAACCTGAATATTATTATTTCAACCAGGTAAAAACCGCTGCCTGCCATCATTGAGAATAGATCTTTAACTGTGTCCCGGTCACCTTTTGCAGGCTAGAAGTCAGTTTAAGAGCCGCTCCACTGCCAACAATGTGTCTATTATGGTGCCAGTGCCCAGTGATGCTGACTCACCCAAGTTCAAGACCAGCACAGGCAGCGCCAAGTGGGTGCCTGAGAAAAACGTTGTTCAGTGGAATATCAAGTCTTTCCCTGTGAGTACAGCATGTAGCAGGTAACATACATTGTTACTGTATTTATCGGACTTTAAATCACTCCAAGTAAGTTGCAGCAAAAAATTGCAAATAAATAAGGATAATAAAGAAGAAAAAGTCGCACTTCTGGGGAAAAAGTGCGACATTTCATCCTATAAGGCAAATTATATTAACAAAAACGAAAACAAAATTGGACTGAATATTTGAAACATGGTGAGTATTTTAGTGAGACATGAAACAATTATTCAGTTAACCATAATATAAAGGACACGCTAACAAGTCAACTAAAGTCTTTATATCACTTTAAATCACTATAACTGTTGAATTCTTTATCCTCTGTGTTGCTTGGGAACAATTCCAAGCCTGGTATAAAGGCGGATTTCCACTGGACCATATGCGGTGCTTCAATATAAATGTTATATGTAGTATAAATGTGGGGTAAGACTGAGTGGTGCTTCTTTTTCTGCTTTGCTGCTTGTAATAAATAATGATACCCCCACCTGCAGCGCCCTCTAGTGGTTGTTGTTATTTATTCATATTATAAGTCACACTCCTGTACTAAGTATGCAAAAAAATGTGATTTATATTCCAACTGTCTTATTCTAGTTTTTTTTACCACATTTTTGGACAGCAGTTAAAAAAAATATTCTCTTTACTTAACTTTCAACTTCATATGAATAAGATATGATGTAAAAAAAAACCAACTCATTGTACTAAACACATCAAAACTATTCTATCTGTTTGCTTTATGGACCAAACCCTCCACGTAAGACTCTGCAAACATAAGTCTCACCATCTCAGGAAACAAAGAAAAGTCGTTACACATTAATTCAGGCCAAGTTTCCTTTTAAAGCACCTGTCAAGAACTGATATTGGCTGGGTAATTCATTACACCTCCAGCCTGACAAGAAGCGTTAAGAATTACTGACGATCTTTTGTCATCCAGCTCTTGAGTGAAGTTGCAGAATGGTTGTCTTTGTGTCTTTCCACCTTAAAAGTCTGCCGAAGACGTGTTTCCAAACGCAGTCTTGATAACAGGTAACTCATAAAACAAATGAAACTTCAAGTTGGGCAGCTTTTCTGCTCCAAGCACCCATAAGAGCTTTTTATTTTAAATCAGTTGTGCAAGATAGTGATATTTTTTTCAGAATTACATGGACTAAGCACAAGATTGTCTTTTTTTTCATAATTGAAAGCTGTCAAATAAAAGCTTGCGCGTTAAACTTCCATTTAAATCTCAGATTGTTGCCCATAAATTAGCTCTTGACTGCGGAAGAATAATTTAGAAAAAAGTGATGGGAAATGCTTGTTTTAAGAGACTGTAAAATTATAAATACCAGGAACTGATCTAGAGCAAATAAAAACAGTTTTTTTTCTTTTATTAGCTTCCAGAGAATGACTCTTGGTTTTGTGTTTCCAAAGGAGCTGTCTTTGGCTCAGGTGTAGGCCCCAAACAAGACACTCACTTTGACCTCTTGTTGTCATCGTTATTTGTAGTCTTAGAAACAAACCTTTAACACACAGAAATAGTTTTTTTTTTTTCTCAGAAGCACTGCAGATAAAGGTGAAAGAGACTAACAGCTTTGCAGCTCTCACTGTGTTTTGTTTGTGCGTTTCCTAGGGGGGTAAGGAGTATGTGATGCGCGCACACTTTGGACTCCCCAGCGTGGAGAGTGATGAACAGGAGGCAAAACGACCAATCACAGTCGACTTTGAAATCCCTTATTTTACTGTGTCTGGGATCCAGGTAGAGTCCTTCATTCGTTTGCTTCACCCATGTGAAATCTGCCCTCCACCAATGCGGCTGGAGCTATGAAATTGGCTCAAATGTCTCGATTCTGAGTGGCCTCCTCCAAAAAGCCTTAATAATAAATGGAATGACCTGTAAATGAATTATCGTGGTTCAGTTCTCAAGGCCCTGCAAATCCTACAACGTTGTTCAAGGTTTTAATTCCCTTTATTTTTTTTAAAAGTTCTTAAGGCTACAATTGGGTAATGTCAAATTCAGCCAAAACAGAGCAGAAAACTGGTTTCAGATTGACCTAGTTCTAACCAGTGGGTCATGTAACCACATCCATCCTCTCTATATACAGTCAGTGGGTATGATTTATAAACAGGACAAAATGAATTCAGAGGACTGTCAAAACATATAAATAAAGTTTTTTTTTTTTTTTTTTTGTCACTTTCAGAAAGATTGTTTACATCTGCTGTCAGTGAAAACCTGAATGAAAGCTGGTTTTGTTTTTGTGAGAATGAATCTAAATGTTTTTGGCGTTTGCAGGTGCGTTACCTGAAGATCATAGAAAAAAGTGGCTACCAGGCTTTGCCGTGGGTACGCTACATCACACAAAGTGGAGGTGAGAAAAAAAGCACTTCAATACATGTCTGCCATAAAACACACCTACATTATGGACATAATTTAAATAAAAGAAAACAATCAGAACACCTTTCAGATTTCTGTGCATTACAAAAGATTATGACCTGTTAAAGACCCATTCAGATAAAAATTGTGTTTTTGGTGTTTTTGTCATGTTCTTGTGCCATTTTTGTGAGGATGGAGGACTGAAAAATTAAGCTCAAATCTGCTTTTTAAAATTTTTTTTTTTATTATTCTTTTTATTTTTTTTTTAATTTATTGTGAATCAGGAGCAGACAAAAAAAAACTGCAGTTGGTAAAAGATCTTATATATGATGTAGAAAATACACCAGGTAGGCCACTTGCTCCCTGCTTTTCTCCACTCTGATGCATCCACTTTTAGACAACTACATCCATGTACGTCTTTGTTTTCCTCGTCTGATTTGACTCAAAACTGCATTTTTTTTTATTCAGTAGTGTCAGGTTGAGGTTGTGAGGGGCTGTAAGCTAGCGGGAGAGCGTGCAATCAAAATGCTCTCATTAATGGTGATGGGGAAGGGGGCGGGGTTAGTCTGTGCTCACAGTTTTGCCCACAACTCAGAAGCAAGTTTGAATGAACTAATGCCGCTCTGCAGAAACTATTTCCAAGAAAACATTTTTTGGGGGTAAAAGCGACATAATCATAATTAAAAGACCACTGGGAATGATTTTACAATAGATCAAAAAGTGATCACAGCCAAAGACAGATTGGTTTAGTCTGCACCATTTGTGTTTGTAAATGGGATGTTTCTCTTAAGAGGTCAGAACCCAGCCCAGCCATACAACATTCATCAGATCTATTACCCAGCTCTGTCATCATGAGCTGTGGCATCAGAGCTTTAAATGGACTCAGAGCAGGTAGCCAAAGATAGTAACTTTACAAACTGTCTGGTTTGTCCAGGCTTGGTTAAATGCCAGTTAGATTTGTGTCGCAGCACAACCACCTGGGATCCGGAGATGCAGTTGCTGCCCCGAGAATGAACCCAGATCTGTCAAACTCAAAGGTGACACCAAGGACAGCAAGGAGTGTTTGTCAGGCTTGAGCTCCTGTCAGTCCCTAAGATTTCTCCTTAACAACTTGTAAAGGCGTTTCCACAGATCACATCTTTTCCGTTTTGTTACATATTAAACTACAGCATGTCGGGATAACTGCTGCAGAATCCTCCGTAATGGCAGAGGATTTTCAATGGAAATGATATGGCGATGAGTGAATTCCTCACCCTGAATCAGGGCC
Organism: Oryzias celebensis; assembly: GCA_014656515.1. Classification (NCBI taxonomy): domain Eukaryota; kingdom Metazoa; phylum Chordata; class Actinopteri; order Beloniformes; family Adrianichthyidae; genus Oryzias; species Oryzias celebensis. The sequence continues at coordinate 12,316,553 of BNCR01000004.1, read as the reverse complement.
AAAAATCCTTACCTGCCCTCTACAGGAACAGGACTCCATTACATCAATCATATAAATTACCTGGCTTAGTGTGGTTGGGGTCAGGGTCTGCAGAGACCCGACCGCTGGCAGCATTTGCCTGGAGCCTCTCATGCAGCCGCAAACGTTAAAGAGGACAAAGTTGAGTGCAGGTTACTGAAAGGAGGCTGAGGAAACGTTGCCACTTCGGGGAAGGCTTTCACCCCTTTTGCTTTTCTCATCAGCAACACAGGGAGGGAGGAAGTCCGGATCAAATTTCACTGAATCCTCAGTTCATGCTGATGAAGTGAAACCCTGAAACTGCAGCCTGACGGCGCCGACTTTAACAACTAAACATGTTGTACAGGAAAACAGCTGTCATATCTGATTGTTTGATGTGATTCGTCCGATCACTTGTCATCAGAGGGGTGTTTCCCTCTTGGTCTACGATGAACGTTAAATAAAGTTCTGCGCAGTAAAGGCCGCTCACAGTTTCTTCAGTTTATCTCTGAGGTGTTTTTCCACCCTTTTTGACCAAAGTGAGAAACACCTAAGTGAAGGAAGCTTCACCCCGGCGGAGAGCTGCTCCCTCGCTCGTTATCTCCTCAATTATTCACAACTCCATCCTCTCTGAAAAAGAGCTTTTTAACAAGAAAGTGACACCTCTGTGATTTTGCAGTTGCATAAAGACTTCTTTGTGTGACTTCTGTTGGGAGTCGTGGCTCAGTTGAGCCCTGAGGTGTCTTTTTCATTATGTAGAGCAAAGAGGAGCGTTGGCAGGTTTCACCTTCCACACAACTGTGGAGGAAGATTGTGTTTTATGCATTCTCACAGCTATATTTAAATGTATAATTCAGAATAAATGTGTTTTTAGAAGGAAGCTAAAAGCTATAATTCATGGTGATCCATGAATCTGTTTCCCATTTTGCTTTTCAATAACAGACCCAAAGAGAGAAAAAATGAAATAAACTGACATTTAGAACTATAAAAGATCTTTACAGCTGGTCATCAAGGGTTAAGAAGACTTGTTTGAGTTGATTATTGATTATTTGGACTTTTCAAACAATCTTGCTGCTCCCTTTCGCGCAAACTCTTGAGGCTTGAACAGAGCCTCCATTGTCATTGCTGTGAGCTGCAGGGGCAGTGAAAGGAGGAAAGCTGTGCTTTAATGCTGTGCTGTTACCTTTCTTGGCAGATTACCAGCTCCGGACAAACTAAAGGGCACAGATGCGTCTAGACAAATGGATATTCTCTCCCTCTGTCCGTCTTCATCGCCCCTCTCCCCGGCGCCCTGTCTGCAGACGACAGGTGCGGGGGCAACGTCTATGAAATGCATCCCCACCGAGTCCAAATAGCCTCTTCCTTTCCTGCTCTCAGTCAGGAAAGAGTGCTGCATCACCTCTGACCTGTAATAAGAGTTCCTGGGGACTCCAATTTTAATATCTGAATAATGAAGGGACCGTCTGTGACCCCATCGGGTTCTGGGAAGCTCTCATTTCTTCTCTTTTATTGCCATATTCAGCTAGATTTATTTAGTTCATAATATTTAACATTATACTGTTGGAAACCATCAATATATCCAATATGATATATGATGATAATAAAATAAAATCAGGTGATTTTTATAGTTTTGGCATTAAGTGACTTCGGGGGAATTTTTCAGGAACAAAAATTGCTGACTTTGTACATTTATTATGTTTTTTATTATTATTATTATTTCACAATTTCTCTCCATTAAACCAGTGACTAGAATGACTAGAAGAATGACTCTGTTTTGTCATCGTCATCCTCTCAATGTTGTGTTTTTCCCAGCACTCCTAACACTGACCATAACTCCAAGAGCACTGGAATACCAGCAAACCTCGTCAATGATTAATAAAGCCCAATATTGTCAGAGGCTGTGACAGCGTAACATAATAACGGAGACCCATGGGGCTTGTAACCTTGTCCTTGTTTTGAAAATCAGCTCTGCAGCTTTGCTGTAGGAACTCCAGAAACAAAAGTCTTCTGTACTTTATCAGAAGCGTTTTGTGTCTACGCTCACTTGCTGTACTGCACTCCATCACTTCAGTTCAAATACCAGTGGAGGGGGTTGTGTCTTCTTTTTTAAATTGTGTATGTTCTTAATTAATGATTCTGCGACTGTTTGTCCATTGGAAATGAAGGGATATATTTAGAAATAAACATGTTTTTGTTAATTGTTTTGGAGTTTTGTTTCTACTGTCCCAAATGAATAAAAAAAGAGGTGATATTTTAAAAATCTTTTTTTTTTTTTTATTAAAATTCCTGAAAGGTGTTTGACACTTAAGTGCAAGTTATTTCTCGATCTGACCCTTCTTTTGTCCATCAAAATAAAAGAAAAAGTCTAGGTTTCTAAATGTTTTTACCTTTTTAAAGCTTACTAATAGCACACTATAGTCAGATAATGCAGATTTGTGCATTTATCATTGACTTTAGCCAAAGCAGAAACAAAAAAAATCTGTTGTCATTCATTAGTCAGAGAAAATGTAATTATTATTCATTGAAAATGTAAATTTTTGGGGAGTGACCCACTTCAATGACCTCAGCTGGCTTTCAGATACCAGTAGTATTAAGAAAGTTGCCAGCATTTTTTCTGTTTTGGAAACTACGGAAATTCACTTAACTTAACTTAAACAAAACCATTCTTTGAAAAATGTTATTAATGCTGCATTGAAACCACTCTGGGGTGCTGGGCTGGCACGTGGGAAACCAGGGGTCACTTCCCGGGAGCACAATGCACTTCATCCAGTGTTGGTACTTCAGCAAGACCCCTCACGCTACTGCCTAACTATGCAGCCAAGTCTGAGTCTGCCTGTGCCTGTCCCCAGCCCGGATAAAATACAGGGTTGTGTCAGGAAGGGCTTCTGGCGTATATAAAAAAACAAAACAAAAAAAAAAAAACAAAGCAAACATGCAGATTGCTGAAAGTTGATTTGCTGCGGCAACTGCTGACGAGATGTGTCTAAAGGTGAACAACAAACATGATTTGTTCTACCAGCAGGACTGTCAGACCTTTCAGTCTCAGAAGTCATTTATTAATCTGCTCTTAACTAGAGCAATCCCGTCACTGATGTGTTTGACCTTCTACCATCTAGAAGAAGACATCCTGTTATTAAGTGTACAACATCACGTCATGACAGCAGCTTCTTCCCTTAGGAAAGTTCAAACTTTTTCATCAGTTATAAGTTCAATGCCCAAAATGTTAGAGGGGTATGATTTATTATACCCAAAAAAAGCTGTAACATGAGCTGTGGTCTGTTGTGTTTGCGTGTGAAGAGAAAGACATGGTGCTAGTCTATGCCAGCCTGCAGAGATCGCGGCCTTGTTCATTGTCCCTCCACTGTTCGTCATCAACAATGGAAAACTGTGTGATCCCCTTTCGGCTCAAGGCAGCCACTTGTGTTTCTGTACAGATAAGAGACGTGAATGCAAACCGGATGAAAGGTTTCAATAACTGTTTATGAAAAAAGAAAATAGAGTTTCATTACAGCAATGCCGGCTGTGTGGGCTGTAAGTTGATTTTCGCTACAGATTTATTATGCGTAAAATAAGTCAACGTAAGAGTGAAAAATATAAGGATCTGATAAATCTTCACTTTAAGATTATGAATGCTGCCTTTTCCAGCTTTTTGTGGTTAATCCAACTTAACTTTACGAAGGTGAATCATAATTTTAATAGATAAAATATTTATAACCAAGGATTGTTTTTATGACCTGGAGCATGAACAGTGATATTTGTTATTGAAATTGCTATTGCAATGGTCTGATCATTTTGACTGTAGTTAATGTCCTGCTTCAGAAAAAATGTACAATAGAACAGTGCTTTTTATTTCTTTACACATTTAAAATCCCTATTTTTTCATTTTAAGTAGTTTTACAATTTTAGGAATGTAGATTTTATTCTCTTTTTGCTTTTAACAATGTTTTTCTACAGTGTTTTGACTTTGTGGAAAACAAGAACGCCACAGTGAGATGCAAAATGGACCTTGGGGAGGTTCAGTGTCAGCCATCTGTTACGAGCCCAACCTCAAATCTCATAAAGCACCTGCAAGCCAGTAACAGCGGCGTGAGATGCACAGCAAAACACATTTGCAAGGACAAAGACGTACAAGCTCCATCGGACGTCTTTAAGTTGGGCTAAAATGACAGGAAGGAGCTGCTGGCTGTGTGCACTGAAGGAGATGTAACAGAGAGAACAAGGAAGGATGTGATGTGCACGACTAATCTTTTACCCTGCAAAACCCTCCTAAGCATAGGGCAATGAGGTAATTTGATTCAAATTTTAGTCATCATTAACCTCCTCTAGCAGGCAAAATTCATCATTGAACTTCCTTGCAGGTTTTTTTTAAAAGGTCCTTGTTTCATCTAAACTTAATTTTACAGTTGAAATGAGTTATAATTTGGATCACTGGTGATTTTTGTATCATTAAACTATTTTTTTAATGATTTAAATCAAGATATTTTGGGGTTTTTTCTAAACAAATTTCTTTTTTAAAAATTTTCTATAGCATATTACGAAAGTCAATTATAAGATCAGTATTTTATGTTACACATTTATCATTATTTTCATTAAATCTTTTAATGATTTAAATCCAGATATTTTGTTTTTTTCCTAAACAAATTTCTTTTTTAAAATTTTTCTATAGCATATTACGAAAGTCAATTATGAGATCAGTATTTTATGTTACACATTTATCATTATATTTCATTAAATCTTTTAATGAAGATTAAATAACGCCCTAAAAAGGGAATTCAATGCAGTCAGTATATGCTGACTTTTTCATGATAGTTTCTATGTTAATTATTGCTTTTATGATAACGCTTTAAACTTCAGCTTTGCATGACATCACTGCAGTTCAGAAAAACTTAGCTTAGATCATTTTACTTTAAAGAAACCAAATGTTTTTTACTGCTGTTCTAAAAAGTGTTATGTTTCTCAAATTATAAAAAAAAGTCTAGATATTGTAAGGTAAGCAGACAGTAAAGAAACAGTTGCCAGTACCAAGAAGTGACAAAAACTTTAGTTCTGTTCATTCCAGACGATGAGATGTTAAGTTAAATTACTGCTTTTTTTTTTTCCATTTGCCAAAAGAAAACCTTGTGGCAAATCTTTTTTGGAAAAAAACCTTTGCACCAGCTGGACCAAAGATCTTAGATCAAGTTGGTTGCTGCGTGTAAGTGTTGTACATCACAATAAGTGACTTTTGTAGTGGCTGGGATGACATGTAGTCAAAAATGAATTTAGTTACATCCACACCATTGACTGTATATGAAAACTGGACTCCGTGACCCCCTCCCCCTGGCATTCCAGAAAAGAAGTACCTGCTGGTTCCAAGAAGTCAAAATCCCATAGACCTCTATTGAGAAAAAACAGCTTTTACTCAGTCATTGTATTTGTCAGAATCACCGTTCTTGCTCCGATACCGTTCTTTAACATGTCCTTGCTGATCCTCTTTTTTTCCATAAAATTTTTGTTTTCTGTACTGCAAGTTATTCAAACTTATAAACTGACCAATCAGATGCCTAAATAATAGTATGTGCATGAACGTTTGAAGGATGTGATTGACAGATTCTCTAGTGGTAGATGTATAGACTTCCAAGCTTACTCCTGGTTGGCGAGAGTGTTGCCATAGAAACACTGATTCAAACAGACTCGGACCAATCACATCTTACTGATGACGTTAACTCCAACATGGCAACGTCCATATCCATCGTTAACTTCATTTTGTTGTAACAAATCATTTTCTATAGGTGTTGTCACAGTCATGTACAGTCTATGATCCTCACCTGCAATTATCAATGCTATCCTGGGACACTTTAGAGGACCAAGCTTGTTCTTGTGGGGGGGGTCATCTGGACTTTAATGTGAAAATCATCATAATGAAAACAAGATTTCTCCCTTTGTCCCGTTTGCTTGTTCTTCATTATTTCCACATGCGCGCCTTACATGACAGAAGACCTTTAATGCAATAATATCAAAAACACGACTTAATACTTTTCGAACATAATAAACCGCTGCGAGATTCACAGTCACGACAATATGTTGTTGATCAACAACAAAAAAAAAGAATTTCACCTAACATCCTGAAGTTTCCTGAAAAGATTCATTGTCCAACAATCATGTTGTCTTTTTGCTGTCTGAAAGAAAATGTCATCTGCGTGTAAACACATGAACCTTGAGAGGCGTGTATCATAAAGATAAAGATGTATGGTTTTATTCTGTATTCTGATGTGTGCTTCAAGGTCTTTTGACCTGATATTAATACATACTTTATTATGAATGTCTGCAAAAGAGGAGAACCTTCAAACAATCCCATGATGGATCTGCTGGATCATTTGAAATGACGGCCAGCGACTCTTTTATGTCTAAACTTGTGCTTGTCGTTACTGAAGATCACTTTTGATTCTTTCACTACACTACCTTATACTGCTCTCATGGTGTCAATTTTATGTCAATGGATGTTTTCGTCTTGTTTCATGCATACTACAATCACTCAGTGAGGTGTGTTAGGTGTAAATTTTGTTTTAAACATTATTTCTTTTGAAATAACTGGGCATGATTAAGCTTAGCCAAGGTCAGCATACACACAGCTCTAAAGATACTGCTGCTCAAAGGAGATTAGCCAAGCTGGAGGTAGTCTCTCTGCGGGCGTGACGGTCCATGTGTCCTGACACCGTGAATATATTCAAAACTCGATCCACGAATCTTCGTCCATGCCTCGTCCTCTCAAGCAGGACCACCACCATTGAGTAAATCCCCACACCCACCACTGCTGCTCCCCTCCAGCCAGCAAAACCACTCCAGAAATGTACATGTCGTTAAGGGCTTGGCCTGGCTTTGGCATGTGGTTAACCAGGGCCAGATGTAGGAGAACGCCTCCGCAAATCAACAGCGACAGCCCAGTAATCAAAACCACCAGAAGGTCCGACAGGCCGCCGCTCTTCAGCATGTCAATCCGCTGTCGGCTTCGAACGCAGTTCATGTCCTGCACAGCGGAGCTGAGCAGCTGTTTGAGCAGGACCCCCAGGGCGAGCAGGCACAGGGCCGTGCCCACGCCCAGCCGCCATTCACTCGACACGCTGGTAGTGGTGGAGAGAAGGCCGACGCCGCCCAGCCCGCAGCCCAGGATCAAAAGCACAGCAATGCAATAGCAGAGTAAAGATTTCCCAGGATCTCTGAACCACCACAGCTCCACCTGCTCCTCCAGGATGCTGTGCTGAATCTGGGCGGGGTTTGCCGGCACACTGACATCCAACTCAGAGCCTCTGGCTCCTGGTGGGTAGTTTTCCAGTTCTGGCATCCTCTTGCCCCTCCAAGCTAACTGAAGATCGACAAATCCACCACCCGGTTATCTCAGTTTTCCACAGCTTCCCAGATGATTGGACGAGTGAAAGATCCTGGTTGCTTTCAAAGAAGATGCTTAGTATTCTTGTTTAACGTGGCTAGAGCTGGTGCCAGTCAACCTTTTTTGCTTGTTTTTTCTTTTTTCCAGAGTGCACTAAAACACTTGACTGAGCCCAGTTTTTAGTGGCTCTGCACTGAAATAATGGGCTCCACAAAGTCAGAACTGTGGCTCCTGTGTGAGCAAAAATCTTTATAGCTCACACTCAATGGATACAAATTGTTCTTTCTGCATCGATATTCAAAGCAAAGATTCCCAGCAGCAGACTTTCCAGTCTGGCTCTCCGCTGTTGCAGCAGTCACCTGGAAGATAAAAAAGACATATTCAGCAGTGTAGGCTTATTTTCTCATGGGTGACCTCTCTGGCACTGGATCTGAGACGATTGTTAGCAAGCTGCAGGACTGACTGCTACATTTACTCTGTTCCCAGCCCAACAATAAATCACAGCACTGGAATAGATTTAGTACTCCTCCATTTTTTTTCTCTTACCAGTTTATTATAATGACACCATATGAGACCTTTACACTGACAGTAAAATGAGCAAACACCATTTTAGTGAAGGTATTGAGAGTCTCCAGATAAGCATTGCATGTCAAGAGGATGTAGCTATTTCCGTTCATATTAAAGAATGAAATGGAAATGAATTAAAGACCTACTCCAACAAAAAAAAGGGATTTTGGTGCGTTTTGACACATCATTGTGGCATTCTTCTGATGATAACGAAGGACATATATAGTAAAAATTAACCTTAAAATTGTGTTTCTGACTGTTTCTTTATTCAAATTGTTGTGAATCAGGGGCAGATGAAAAAATCGCTGTTGGAAAAAGCTTGTAGCAATGCTCCAATCATCAGCTCACAAGCTCCCAGTTCCGCCCACAACTCAGAGGGGAATTTCTGATGAACTACTGCCGCTCTGCATAAACTATGTCCTTGAAAACAACAGATTTTCAGTGTTTTGGCTAAAAACGAATGACTTAGTCATAAGTAAAAGACCACTGGGAATGATTTTACAATAGATCAAAGGGATTGGAATGGAACTTTAAGCACTTTTTCTGTTTTCAAGCCTTGGTTTTAGTTGATCTCTGCTGGATCTTGTCCATGGTTTTAGTTTGGATGCAGTTCAAGTCAACTATAAAAGTACAGACCTCAATAATCTGGATGATTGGAAAGAAAAAAAAGAACACTGACAACAGTTTTTGCAAAAAAGACTTACATTTTTCAGACTTATAAATTGTGACTTTCACTACTTCCAACCAACAGCCTCCAACAGCAATACCATTAACATTTACCATGGATTGTCAACAAAAAACAGTTATTAACATATAATTTTCTAGAATTTCCTTTATCTGTCACCTGAAAGAATCATAGGATATGTAAAGAAAGAAGATCTCTAATGCTGTATTTAACCTTACAGTGAAAATACACGAAGTTAAAGATTTTCCCACAATTTCTCTCTAAACTCAAACTTGCCTGTGCTGTCCTCTTGTCATCCCCCTGGTAACGCATTTCCAATACAGTGGCAGCTTTTTAAAAAGATGCATCAGCTGTCACTAGAATAAACAATTCACATTTTAGCACACATGCAGCAAATCCAGCAGCTAATGCACAAATGCAAATTGTCTTTTAATCCTTCCAAACAAACACCCACACAAACACACCTGATCCCACTATCTGTGTTCAGTTAATCTTCATTGTCCTCCCCTGGTGGTTCATTAATACTCTACTATCAGATGTTTTATCACATATCAGGTAAAGGCTCATTATTTGTCCCATCTCACTTCTCCTTACCTCAGCATTTTCAGCGTCGGCAGCGCATTTGTAACCTCATCACTCCCCCTGAACACTCGTGTTAACATATCCAGCACGTACTCGCACACAAACAAATATCCTCAAGGTTTATGGCAGCAGACGACTTGCCTTTAAAAACTTGTTATTGACTTTATTCCTATCACAGTCAGCACGAGCTCTGACAGATGCTGACAGGAGTCAAGGTTCGCCCTCTTCAACCAACCAGCAAAGAAACACTGATCAAACCTTAAATCTTTTTGCATTTCAGATTATCAGAGTACCGCCTCTTTTTCCCAAATTTCTTGAATCTTTAGAGGCCATGAAAAAAATATGTTGTTTTGGGCTTGGAAAACACTCAACTAAACATTTCCTTAGTGCACGCAGGTATGGCCTCCCGCAAAAGCAGAGCAGCACCGCCCTGACACAGGGTTATGGGGCGAAGGAGTGAAACGAAGAGGAAGGTAATTAGACTGGCGGAAAGGGAGCGTGTTTATTGGCAACATGCAGCTTTGGAACCTATCTTCAGCTTGATGAATTTTAAGACCTGGTGAGCACACTTCTATGTGTTTACAAGAGGTGCACATGCATATGAAGGATGCACAGTTTTTTTTTTTTTTTTTTTTTTTTTAACGTGTGGTGCGATGCACATGTGGTGTGAGGTGTGAGTCACTAATTAATCTCAGCTGATTTGAGCTCACAGTCACTGATAGGTACACTCAACAGAAATAGCTCTTTAATTGAAGTGTGTGTGTTTGTTTTGGTGTCTGGGAGGTTGAAGCTTCTGAGGTGCAAAGATAACAACTACCTTTAAGTCCAATTCAGTTTGTACTTTTACAGACATTTTAGAATTACTTTTTTATTTTGTAAGAATGTATCTTGAAATGTTGTTTTTTTATGTTAGGCACAAGTAGCATCAAATGAGAGGCAGTGACACTGAGCTCATACAATGAAAATGAACCCTTAATGGCACAGCTTCATCTTACTTCATGTTGTGTTTGTCGAGTTGATCTTTAGACGGATTCCCAGAGACAGAAGCGCTGGACTGTGTCTGCCCCTCCGCCTGCATCACTTCTGTGACCTCTCACAGTGTGAACTCTGTCATTTTGTCCATAAATATCTGATGAAAAGCGTTAACTCTCCGCTGAGCATCTTTTAAGGAACTCACAAGCGAAACACTAAAACTGATTAAAGCAGAGATACCATGTTGTTTGACCCAATAGGAAGATATCCAATTCAATTCAAACAACTTTATTTTTTCCCTAAGGGGCAATTCTATTTTAAGGTGCAAAAAACAAAAAGGTAGGGAAAAAAAAGTACAAGTGTACCCATAGTTCTTGTTTTTACATAACAAAGTAGCGTTTGTGGGGCAGTACAGAGGAGCAGTGGTCAACACCTTTGTTTCTCAATGAAAGCCTTGGTTCAAGACCCAGCAGGGACCTTTCTGTTATGTTCTTCATGTTATGGTCCGTGCCTTCCATGCATTAGGAGTACAGTCAATGCTTCCATGGAGCGACAGGACTAAAACCGTTTGGACAAGCATTGGACGTCCGATTTGCGTCAACAAAGAGACAGCGGATGTGTTTTTGTCTTGTGAATGGAGTGGTGTGAACGCAACAGGACTTGGCAGAGTTGTTCACAAGTGTTAAACATTTCTCCAAAATGTGCAAATCATACTCCTATGCGGTTTCCATGTATATGATCATTTCCTTCTTTATTATGTTATTTTTTTCTCTCTTTTTTTTTGGCTGCTGCGACTTATCCTCCGGAGCAACTTATAGTCCAAAAAAACAGCAATGATCTTTACTTTATCTGACCCTAAGACCAGAAAGTGTTCCAGTAATGCTGATGAGGTTTCTACAGGACATTAAGAAGCAGTAAAAATGTATTTTAACTTCCTCATGCCATATGTCAACAACTTGAATGTACCATTTGATCCAGGACTCTTCTCAAGTCAGTATCCCCTTGAACAGAAAAAAATAAAATAAAACAAAACACTGAAGAATATTTTTGGAAGTAAATTTAGGTATGAAAGGGTTAAAAAAAAAGAAACCTCAGATTTTACCTCAGATAAAAAAAATATATATGTTTTTGTATCTATTGTCCTCTTAAAAAGGAAAAAAGTAAAGCATTTTTATTTTTATAAACTGCAATTTTTAAGTTATACACAAAAGTATGAATAACAAGAACTTTGCACATGGAAAAATTGCTTCAAGAATTGCTTTATCATGTATCTATGAATTAGAAAAAGTAGCAAGCAGGATGGCTGGAATGTGTAGGTAAAAATACTGAAAAAATTAAAAATAGTGGTATGGCTCCTCTGCCTTTTGATCAACAAAGTAGAAAGGTATTTTGTAGTGTTTGTCCAAAATGAAGTAAATGAGCTTTGGCTGTGGACACTTTAAAACCTCAAACACAGTCCACCAGCAACAACTCAGCCGGTAAAAGTCTGATAATGTAGAGTCTGAGCTGAAATAGAAATCAAGCAACGACTGCATGTTTACGTCTTGTATTTTTTGCAGTGACTGTAGACTGCATTTAAAAAAAAAAGTAAAAACGGCAAATAAAATTGCATTACTGAGTTTGCTGATTTCTGCAGAAAAAGTGTTAAACACAACCACATCTGCTGTAGGTTTAAGAGTCAGACTAACTGTGATCATGTTAGGCTTTACAAAAACAGAAATACTCTTCTCTTTTAAGGAAAGACCTTCTCAATCTCTTTTAAGTGACAAGAACAATTGGATAACAAAGCATTAACGATGAAAACTCCCAAACACGATACAACTGCAAATCTAACAGTATCTTTCCATCTCTTTTTTTTTTTTCGGCCTACACCTGCAAGGTCACTAGAGGAGCTGTGCTTCAGTGTAAAAAATTGTATACCACACTCCAATTACCTGGGAGGCTTTGGGACGCCGGTATTCCCCCCTCTGATATGTTGGCCGGCTGAATTCATTACACCTGCTATTAGTGGCTCATTTTAGCATTGATGCTTGGATCTCTTTCAATTGCTTTTCTGGCATTATGTGCTAATTGGGAAGCTGATCGGTATTAAAAAAAAAAAAAAAAAAAAAAAAAAAACCAGGAAAATGGTCGATGGGAAGGCAGAAGGCAAGCAGGTAGCACACAATGTGAACTAATAAACAAGCAAAGTGTAGAAGCTTACCAAAGGTGCTCCCAAAGGCAGATTGACTGAAGTTTGTTTCTGCTGCTTGGGAAGTTCTTCTTGTGCTTCTCTGGGTGAACAGAGCACCCTTGTCTACTGACTTGCTCTTTGTCTGACCACTGCAACTTTTATCAAATTATTAAGTTTACTGATCAAGAAAAAAAGTCTGAAAGATGTGCTCTGGATGAAAGTTCAACTATGTTTTCCTTTTTAAATGTGTCTGATTATTTTGTTCACTTTGTCTCTTAAAAATAAGACAGAATGGGATGTCTGATGGACAATCAAAGGGGGGAGCCATAAGGTCTTTCTGCTCCTGCCCGCTGAGCTTCCTGCCGCGCGTCGTTTTATCCAAGAGCCTCGTCTGCAGATGAAGTGGCATCCAGGAGAGTTTGTCCGACGTGTTGCCGTGGCGACAAAGCAACGGTCTACTTCTCCCCTCCGTGCCTCTCCCTTCGCTTTTGCGCTTACTCCCCTCTCCTCCAGTCAGGCGCTGATTCTTTTGGCATCCCCGTGGGCGAGGAGAGGGGTCAGGGTTGGCTCCATCTGTCTATGTGATGGGCACTGGTGCCAAGCGCCACGGGGGTTGGAGGGAGAGGAAAGAAGACTCGTGTGGAGTGGGAGAGTAGCGGATGTTTCTGAGTTGTCATGTGGGACTCCGAATGGGCCTGAACTAAAGATGAGGCAGGGGTGAAGTAATGAAGGACCAGGATACAGGGGTTATGGGATGAAGGGGAGGAGGAAGAGTAGAGAAGAGATCCAACTTGAGCACTGATCTTGGTCTGGCATTTGTGGCTGGCCAGGAGAATCGATACTCAAAGGAAAAAAAAAAAAGTAAGCAGACAGCCTGGATGTCTCTTTCTGCTCTGGTCACAATGGGCAGTCAAGGCACTTGGGCAGTGTCACTCTGTCCAGAACCAGCACTGAGACAATGGCGGAGTTAGTGTCTTCGCTTTGTCATGGATCACAAGGAAAAATCTAAGAAAAAAGAGAAAAAACAAGACTTTTTGATATTTACTATTTGATAGCTAGTATTTAAAGACCAGCTCCAATCAAAATTGTGTTTTTGGTTCTGTAAACATGTTGTGTAGCATTTTTCTCATGAAAGAGTACATATATAAAGAAAAAAAAGCAATGTATTGCGAATCAGGAGCAGATGAAAAAATGCAGATTGAAAAATGCTTGTAGCTGTGACATAGAAGCTACTACGCCACCCTGCAGAAATTAAGTCCTGGAAAATGACAGGGGTTTGTTATCTTAGCTAAAAAGAAAAAAACAACATAATATTTATTAAAAGACCACAGAGAACGACTTTACAAAAGAAAAAATATACATGTGGAGTGGGACATTAAAAGTTCAAAGCTCCATGATCACTCTGAACAGTCTAAACATAACTAAAATAAGTCACCTACAGATGAACATCCCACCTAGGAGATATTACAGCCTACGAGCAACTGTTTTTTTCCCCATCCTAAAGTGGTGATATCGTTTATCTGGAGGCTCTGTGGCTCTGGGGACAGTTTTACTGCTCACTTTGTTGGTTGGATTCACACTAAATAATTTCTAACCACAAGAACCTTTAAGTGGTCACTGATGTTAAGTGCAAAGACTGGACTAAATATGCAAAAACACAATAAGTTATAGTTCTTATGTGAAAAACAAAGTGGATAGATTCTAACAGGGATCAATGAATGGAGTCCATAGTGGGTTTGTTTGTAGTTAAACTCACTTTAAGCATTGAGCTAATGGCATGACAACAAACTATCCCATCTTTAAAAGTGTGACCTAGGAGATACTCGTCAAATCAGGAGTTCTGAATCATTTGTATCTCTGCTGTGGAACAGCACAGTTCAGGTTGGGTCAGAACGGTGTGCTTTTTGAACAACACGGCTCAAGCTTTTCACCAAGTGTGCAGGTCGGGTTACAATAGCTGAGTCAGCTATGTAGTGAATGGGGCATCATGTCTGCATAACACTCTGTGGCCAACCAATACGTTCAACAGGAACATAAACAGGCTTAACAAAGCACAACAGGGGGGTGTTCAGCACTTCCTGTTTTCTTCTCATTGTGTATTCTCATAACCACTGTCATGAAGATTTCCCATTAGTCAACCACTTAATGGACTATCTTCCTCCTCTGAGGCATTTTGCAAAACTGGATTGGGTATTTTAATGTTCTTTCACAGGTATGATTTAGTAATAATAGGTGCCAGTTTGATACCAAAGCTTTAAAGCAGGGCTGCTCAACCTAGAGCTCCAAGAGCTACCATCCTGCTTGTTTTGCAGCCTTCGCTGCCCTACTTTGTGCTGCTCACCTGGAGTGTTCAATTAATCAGAAGCTGGAGTCACCTGTTTGAGCCAATCAGCAGCCAGTAGGACACAGAGAGCAATAAAACAAGGAAGTGGCAAATGTCGAGAACAAGGGAAAGGCTAATTCACAAATTAGAAGGTGAAAACTTCCATTTTTTTCATTAAGCTTAAAAAATTGTGTTTTGAGTGTTTTTAACGTCTTCTTGTGATATTTTACTAACAAAGAAGGACATATATAAAGAAAATTAAGCTCAAAATTGTATTTCTAAGTATTTTATTACACAAATCATTATGAAACAGGAGCAGACGAAAAAATACATTTTAAAAAAGACCCTATTTCTTACATAGAAAATACAAGGCCACAAGCTCCCTGCTCTGCTCCATTCTGATCCACCTACTATATTTTTGTTGCACTGTAAATGTTAGGTTGGGCGTGTGATGGGCTGTAAACTAGCGGTGGAGCGTGCAAATAGACAGCACTTCGTTATGAGTGATGGGAAAAGGGGGCGGAGTTGCTCACAGCCAATGGTTCTGTCAATAACAAAGAGGTGAGTTTCTGATGAACGACTGTCGCTAGAAATCGACACAGTTTTTTAAAATTTTGGCTAAAAACAACACAATCATGTTTAAATGATCACTGGGAATGCTTTTACAATAGATCACAAGCTTTTGATCTATTGTAAAAGCATTCCCAGTAGAACTTTAAGGTTAAAAGAAATGTTAGTCGGAATTCTATGTTTAAACATGTATTTATTCTGATTTACCCTAGCATGCAGAAAAAAGTTGTGTAAAAATAATGTAGAAGTGCCTTTTTAGTGTTAAATGTGCATTAACAGAGCATTTCAAGGGCTGTTGCAGAAAAATCCATAATAAGATAGGTGAATAAAAAGAGAGATGATTCATTTTCATCTAATAGGTCTTTCAAGCAATCTTTTTTAAAAGAACATCCCTTAAACGATTCACGGAGCAGCTAATGTGGCTGCAGACTCTCAATCTTAAGGGTCAGTGAAATAATTAGAGGTTTTAAATGCATCCTTCACCAGCAATTTCCATTATTCAGTCAATTTATGTCTCCTCTCCCAAGCTCATATCTTATCTTAAGATGCAACATCATCCCCAACCATCCCCGTCCAGCCAGGACCTTTCCCCTGACACTTTCTTCCACACACAAACACACACGTTCATCCATCTGTTTTCCCTCCTACCATCCCTTATCTCCGCTTCTACACGGACCTTTTCTACAACATTTCTCATCTGCTCCTCTGTCTCACCAGAGGTCCTCCTTTGCCACTTTTTATCTACCGTCTGCTGGTCATCGCAAAAGAGCCTTTGCATAAAAAGGGGCGAGATCATCGCGTCTTAGCATCATTCCCTGCTCTGACAGAAATGCCCTTGCAACATAATGTATGCAAACACCTGTTTTCAAGATGAAGTCGCTTAAAAAATGCAGACTGCGTCTATATGCGTCTATAATACACAGACACAAAAAAAAATTTAGACTAAACAAAAATTACACGTGTGATCATTTGGATCTATCCACATATTATTTTTCTTAATTCTGGCTGAAAAAAAAAAAAAAGAATCCCAAACTGTACATTTTATTAATCCCCCAACATGAACACTAGAAGTCAGTCAAATGAGTCAATATAAAAAAAAAACCTGTAAAAGGATGAGAATACTTTAATCATTTGCAAGCAGTAAGTGGTAAGTTGTATGAAAAGTATGTTCATGTTTTGATTATGTAACTGTATAATAAAGGGGTAAATTCTCAAAAAAATAAATAAATAAAAGAGGCGGGAATAGCCTCTGGTAAGTCAGTTTCTTTTGGTTGTGCACAGCTGCAAAATTAAAACACTAATCCAATCACCAATTAACACGCTGGTTCCCTTCTGCTTCACTCTTCTGCTTCGCTCCTGCTGACAAGAGGGAACAGATCTTAACTCTTTTCCCTCTTTATGTTTTCTTTTTAATATCTTTTTTCATCCCGAAAGAGATTTTAAAGGAAAGCTTTGATCAAAACTGCACCTGTAATAATAAAAAGCAATTTATTCCATTAAAAAAACGACAATTATTTTGAAAAACATAAGATTGAGATAAATAAAAATAAAGCACATATATATCTTTTTTTTTTTTTTTAAGAATGCTACCAGTGTGGCGTGGCAAGACATTTTGTTATGTGTCAGCGCAACGATTAACTAAAGACCCGCTGAACTTTCAGTGGTTGGGTGCAGTAAGTATTGACTGATAACACAATGAGAAGGCGTGATAACAGTAATGATTTCCTCCTTAGACAGTAACTAGAACTTACAATTTGAACTTTTTTATTTCCAGCATCTGGAGACGTAAAAGCAAGTTTTAGACTACAAAATCTGAATAAAACCGTTATTTAACCCTTCTCATGTGCGTTCGGGTCAGAATTAACCTGAGATAAATTGAAATGTAATATAAATCTGGCTATTTTGAGTGCAAACATGAAAAGGAATCGTTTAAACAATTGCTTTGGAGTTGAAAGTGCAGGATAGGGAGGCTAAACATGGCTGCAGAAAAAGGGGCTTCTAAACTCTTTAGATGCTCTTCTTCCACTCTGCATGTGGAGTTCATCTCTTATCTACACATAAGATGCTTGCACAAGTCCATCCCAGCTCCACTTTTCCTGTTGTCTTTTTTTTTTTTTTCAAATGAGATCTAGCGCATGTTTGTTATCAGCCTGACTGGTTTGTAGGAGTCGGACTTTACCTCAACAGATCTTGAAAGTGTTTGGCGTTTAATGAGAGCACCGGCATGTAATCTACTTCAAATCCCCTGTCACTATTCATCTGTAGCACATTATAGCAGATCCATATGTGAGCAGCATATTGATTGGCACCAATTTCACTATTGAACACAGCTTCAGCAACACTTCCTTTATGTGTGTTAGTATGGATTTTCCTCAATGCAGCAAACACTGATATGACAGCAGATTGGTGTACTGCAGGTTTCAGTGTGGGAGCATTTCCTGGTGTAGTGAAGAGCCTTGGATGGGGTGCAAAGGTCAGGGTGTAACACCATGATAAGCACATTTACTTCTTTGTTTTCAATGAGACAAAAACTGATTATTCAAATAATTTAGAAACTATACAACTTCTGCTTAGACTAGACAGCAAAACAAAACAAAAATCCATGCAGGTACAACATTTGCTTCTTTATAAACCATCTTTTATTAAAGAAAAGAAAAGTTGTATATGAGCATTGTTAGAAAAGTTCCTGATTTATGGCATGCGTCTTAGTTTACTGTACAGGTGAAAACTGAAGCCTGTCTTTTCAGCCCTTTGAATGATGAAGACGTTGACATGTTTTCACATTTTTTGAGAAAAGGACAAGATTGAGAATATATGGGGTTTAAATTGAGGATTTTTTAATTGATTTTACTTTGAATATTATGTTATATATTTGCTAATAAATTATATGTTTTTTTAAGTGAGAATCGTTTTATTAACTTTAAAAGTTCCATTGTAATTTTTATGTTTGGCTTTTAAGGCCAAGAGCTTTGAGACTTTTGCTCTAAGTTGTTATGGAGCAGCTCTATTTTTTCTCTTGGTTTTTCTTGAATCGGTCTTACCTGCGCGATCACCCGCTCAGTCCTGGTCGGTCGTCTCTCCGCTCCGCTCAGCTTCATGTTAATCCTCGGACGCGCCGTTCTCCGCCTTTGGGGTCTGGACGGCCGGAGCGCTGCGGATGGATCGGGCGGAGGCGCTCCGGTTCTCGGCTCTGCTCTGTCCGCAGCTCCGCGGTCTGCGCGCGCGCGCTCCTCCTCCTCGCGTGCCGGACTTCCCCACTTTAATGCAGGTGTGGCCGCGCGGCGGCAGTGGCGGTGGCGGCTGGGGGAGGTGCCTGGTACGGAAGGGGGCGGAGTATCAGCAGGGTGTCCACCATAACGCGCTTGAGATGAGGTGAGGACTTCGATGAACACAACGCCAGCTGCATATGAGAGTCTTTCTGCAGGGTTCCTCTGTTAAATTCATACGCACGCGGCTGCTAATAACTGCAATTAAAAAAGCTCTGTGACCTTTACTGTCATCTTTCTAATTAACATAATGATGTAGCTGAGTGGGCTATGCAACGTTGAAAGTGTTCGTAACATGTAATTACACCCATTTTGCTTATTAAACACAATTTGAATGACTTCCTCAGTAGTTTTATTATACATCAAAGGCCCACTCCAATGAAAATAACTATTTTTTTTCTGTTTTTAAAATATTATTGTGGCCTTTTTCTCATGATGGAGGACACACGCGAAGAAAATTAAACTTAAAACTGCATTTCAACACAACGTTTTTTTTCTTAATCCTTGGATGGTTTACTTTAATATATTTATTGACATGTAGGTGTGCTCAGGTGCTGTCATTCTAGTTCTAGCATTTATTTTTTCCCCCTAGAAAGACTGTTTTGCCTTTCATTCTGGAGTAAAAATAGGATAATGTCCCATCTAAAAGAGTCGCAGTGGCAGCTCACTGTCAAAAGTTAAACTCTGGATGTTTTTAACCATCAAACTGTCAGTTGAGTTCAAGGAAGAAGAAGAAAATAACGGAAAATAAACTCTGCAGACACTGACATCCGTCTGTTCAGTATTAGGTTGTGCCTGCTCATCAGCTCAGCATTGAGTCTGGATCATATTCAGCTTTTCAGCAACTTTCTTTTGTTTCTTCTTCTTGCAGCACAGGCTCCCAATACCACACCTTCTCCTTCTTCTTTCTCCTCAGGTTTGATTCTTTCATCGCCCTCAGGATTGCAATCCAAAATTAGATCAAGTTCCTCATTCACAGTTAGTTACTTATTGTGGTGCTGCAAAAAAAAAAAAGCATGTGCAGACAGAGAGAGATGTTATTTATAGACCAAAGCCACAGGAAATGATTGGTGTCCTTGTTCTGGATGGATGCATTACTGTATGTGAGCAGGAGAGTGTGAATGTAGAGGTGACGCAAGATCACACTTCACTCATTTAAGCATCACACTCATCGGAACAGCAATTTATGAAGCTTGCAGTCTCAGTTTGTTGGAAAAAAATATTTTCTTTACCTTGCGTTTTAACAACTTTCCTGTGATGTAACCCGTTGATCAAAGCATACAAATGTTTTCCCATTATTTCATCTGAAGCCCAGCAGTGTCCCACATTATAACTAAAGATAAACAAGTTAATGTCTCAGTGCAAATGCAGGAACTGCATGTATATGCATATATATATATATATATATATATATATATATATATATATATATATATATATATATATATATATATATATATATATATATATATATATATATATATAGTGCAAATGCAGGAACTGCATGTATATGCATATATATATATATATATATATATATATATATATATATATATATATATATATATATATATATATATATATATAAAGTGGTAAAAAGAAAGCTTTTTCAGCTTCGTGCTGCAACTAAAGTCAATATTTGTTGTATTAAATACCACATTTTTCTGGGTTTGATTTGTTGTCTACCTTTTTGGTAAAAGGCTAAATATTTTACATCAAAATCGCCATTTTTCATAATGCTTTCAGCCTTGAAACTACGTCTAAATGATGAAATAACACTTTTAAATGCAGGCCTGGTTGCTGTAACTTTGCAGATTTGAGACTGCACATCTTAGTAGCATAAAGGAGCACATGCATGCATGCATACAGAATGAGAGAGAAGGCCGATCAGGCACCTGATCCTCAACCTACAAGGACCAATAACTCATTTCCATTTAAATTAAAGATGCCCAAGTTGGCAAGTTGTTACAAGCTATTGCCAATGATGATGGGAAATAATCGTTTGTTTTTTTTTATCACCGAAATAGCA
Organism: Oryzias celebensis; assembly: GCA_014656515.1. Lineage (NCBI taxonomy): Eukaryota > Metazoa > Chordata > Actinopteri > Beloniformes > Adrianichthyidae > Oryzias > Oryzias celebensis. Next base: position 12,296,023 of record BNCR01000004.1, on the reverse strand, counting down.
GCAAAATGAGCTTGTGATCAATAACTTATCCTTTATTTTGTCAAATAGATATTTGCTAAGAAATTAGGATCAGTTGAGAATCACTTTGTTGGCTATTTAGCTCAGTTGCTTGATCTTATGTAACAGGTGTCAAAATAGATCATGTGACAAGCATTATTAAAAACAGACGTTATTTAATATGTCTCTGCTAAGCCTCTCCTCATGGTTGAGTGACTTGAATGGATTTTATAGTATAGATGAGACTCAATTCGAGTGTTGGATAAGCAAAACAGACCCAGTTCCATGTTACTGGATTCCAGCACTTCCAAAGTCTATACATTATTGATCCACCATAGTCTCACTCTGACCTAATAACATGGGCTTTGCTGTCTTTATTGAACAGATAAATCAGGAAGTTCTGAACATCATCTATAACAGAGATATGCAACCTTTAACAATGAAAGAACCATTTGGTCTAGTTTCTTACTGACAAGTCCCACTTTAGAAAAATGCACTTCATTTATGTTTTTTTAAGGCCATTAAGACATTCATTCCAACATCTAGCTTTTAAATATGTATAACAATTGTAACTTAATTTACTTTTGACAGTAGCAAATACAAGTTTCTTTCAAAATAACATAGATAAAAATATGTGATAAAAATATGTGCTTAAGCTTATTCTAATAATACACCATTCTCACAAAAATTTTTTATAATAACTTTGCTGTTATCGGATTTGTTAAAAATCTAAGCATAAAACTTTATTAGCTAAAGCAATTTGACCAAAACTACAAACCAAGTGTTTATTGAAAGCGTTTTTTTCTACAAAGTCAAAAAATCTGGTTGACTCTTTGCATTCTTTGGTTATTCTAAATAAATGCTTTGTGCAAATCAACTTTAGTTGGTTTATATTTTTAGATAGTAAATTAGTATTGGGCTAGTTTGCATTTAATCACAAAACAGACAATTTTATCTCTGAGATCTTAGATAACTGGGAGTATTTCTTGAGAAACATTTTATTTATTACATGGGTTAAGATGGTAAAACTTTCAAGACTTTGTAATAGGACAGCACAATAAAGTTTGGTTGAACAGCTAAATGACATGTCATGCTGTCTTTTGAGTTACTTTATAACAAGTGGGTGATGCAACAAATTAAAATATCCAGACTTTAGCCTATGTGCTCTGAAAGTTGGGAGAAAAAATGCTTGAAAGCGTTTTGTTAATTTAGATGTAAAGATTACATGGACATTATCTCATCATCTGGAGATACCAAGAATGGGATTCTTCTGATGTGGTAATTACCTCAAAATCAAGATAAAACAAAAGGGTTCCATGTTTATCGAAGATCAGAAAAGTCAACGTGTTTTCTTGAGTTTGGTCAACTTCAGAGAGCGGTAATGTTTTAGAATAAAAAATTGCAGAACATTAAACATATCTCAGGTAAAAACTACTTTTAAATGATTGGACGTCTGTGGCATCTTGCAGGCGTTCAAAGAGAATGCAAACATCTGCATTAGTTCCAGTTTTATAGTAAAATAAAAGCTACAATCTCTCTTCCAGATTTTATTAAGACTGAAATCTTCTCTGAAACATGCTCTTTTGCTTATCATTCTACCAGGGGGATGCACATTAAGAGGCAGATTACATGCATGAGGGGAGAAAAAAGTTATAACTAATTCTGGATCCACACAGGTGTGCTGTGGGTAAGCCATTAAGATTCAGCCATGCCTTATGGGGTGTGTGAAAACGCTGAGCGCCAGGAAACGATTTAAGTGACTTTGAGGGAGGGTTCATCGTTGGAAGGATTTCCAGTCACACGATGGCGTGTCTCAACCGGCTGTTTCGACACTCCATCGATTTAAGTGGCGTCTGCAGTTAGAGCTCTGAGGGGACATCAGTAAACATAGGAGGAGGCCGACTGACGGTGCACCTCTGAGCGCCGTGACTTGATGTAGAAATACATGAGTGCTGGACACGGTCGGCCTCGCCAGCTGCAGGGATGAATGTTACGATGGGACAAAACAAACCGCCTTCTTTGATGCTCATGCATAATTGATCTCTGCGACAGGTGAACCGTCCCTCACTCAGGTCTTGATAAACAGATGAGTGATGTGTGGTGGTGCACACCAGTGGATCAGTGCAGGCTTAAGCCCTGGAGTGAGGATATCAGTGGCGCCCCTTCTGCTCTGGGAACCATCATGCTGTTTGGGTCCACTTCTTCTCATAGAGACAAAGTGTCTCTGTGAAATACAAAGTTGTTTTGAAACCCACTTCATCCTTTGCTGAAACAATTTTTGATCCTGATGTTGTCCCGGAAGACGGGCGAGTCGGCACAGAGTGTTTGATGAGTGGGATGATGGTGTAAACCTGTAAGGATTGTGCCCTCTGCTTTGGTTTGTTTGTCAGTTATATTTTCAGACTCCTGTCACAGTCTCGCCTAATTTGATTTGCTAATTACAAGCAGATGTTCTCATTAAGGTTAATCAATATAAGTGTATATGTGGGCCTGCTTGTCACACTGCTTGTTTCCCTTGTGTCTGTTTGTTCACACTAAAGTATATTTATTAAAAATTATTTATTTAATGTGCTACAGGGGTTATATTGTAGATGAAATGTTGAATATGTTTGATTTACAAATTCACAATTCAATGTGAAACTTTTTTGTGTTAATATTTCCAGTCAAACCATTTTTATTTGTTTTGGTTTACAAAACACTATAGGTATACGCTGAACAATGTTGGAATTCAATTGATAAAATGATTAGTTCGTAGTCCGAAAACCAACCAAAAACTGTTTGTTTCCAGAAGAAATACAATGCATATACGATGCATGATTTTTATATTTATTATTGAAGTTAAGATTGATTTAATATTGTTTAATTTTTCTTTTTTAAATTTAGCTCTAATGTGGAAGCACACTTCTTTGTTATTTAGGTTAATGTCCTGTATCCTCTTTTTTTTATGTGTGTAGAAGTTTTGTTGACCTTCTACACAGGGCTCCAGTTAAGCAGAATTAACTACTGTGATAATATAACTCAAAATCTGATATCCACTAAATGACAAATACCATTAAATCTTCCTGACTGCCAGCAGGAAATGTGTTCAGATTTTGTATAAGGCAGAGTTGGATTGACATGACTATGCACAAATGGTTGCAGCCATTTTTTTCAGTTAAGACGCTGGAAAGCATAAAAGGAGGCAAATTTCTTCATTCATTCTTTGAATTGCCTTAGGGAAAGATTATTGAGACATAGATTATAGCGTTTTGAAATGATTCAAGCGCTGATTTTGAAGCAGTTCTGATAATCAAAGCTGACACTTCTACTTTCTCATAATTTAGGTGGTGTTTTTTAAGTATTTTCCTCTCCCCTGCTCTTTTTTAATGTGTCTTGGTCTGACCGTTTGTACCCCTATCTTTAATCCCATACAAAGGTGGAGCCAGAACATTTTATATAGGGAGGGTAGAGGGGGGTAAATGTGAGCATTGTTTTAATTTAATTTAATTTAATTTAATGTTAAATTTATGTTATTTTAAATTAAATTGTTCTTTTTGCAATGGTTTAAGAAGCTTGTTTTAATGCACAACTGCTTAAACGCACCAGCAGAAAGGCTGATTTTTTTTCAAATATATTTGCTGTGTGTGCAGCCTTGCAGAGTGTGTTGTTGGTTTTTTGCAGAGTGACGCACACATTTATTTAAATATCTAATGAGGGAAACGCCCATATCAAATACCAGATTAACAGCCAGTGTTTCAGTTTACATTTTTACCAGAAGTCTTCTTGAATCCAAAAAGATGGGGGAGCGAATGAAAAGAAAAAAAAAAAGCAGATTTGTTTTGCTTAAAGTAGTTGCTTAATACTTTTTTGTGCTTTTCTCTTTAAGACATTCTATAATATGCACAGAAAGGATACCAGCTGTGCTGTGCACAGTCAGCATGTGTGTGCGTGTGTCTGTGTGTGTGTTGATGGAAGAGAGTGGGTCAGACTGGAAAAAATTGAAAAAATAAAGCAGATGAAGTGCTGCTGGTGCAAACTCCATGAGGGCTTGTGGGCAAAATAAAAACGCAATCCAACATCTGTGCATTTATAACCTTATATTCTCTCATGTTTTTTCTATATAAATGGTTGTCAAAAAGTTATCGTTATAGCTTATGGTTCTGGTTTTGAAGCTGGAAATATTCTGCATTTTCTGAGGTATTTTCTAACTGATTTTCTAACTGAATACAATACGCAGAGACTTCTAAGATTGACTGCTTGTGACGTAATGATGATTTCCTCCGATTTTCCCCATCTGATGCAGAAAGTTTGCCAAAATGGAGCAATTTGCTTCTGCGTAACGTAAAATCTGGACTTGCATTCATCTTTTAAATCCACTTGGTCCTGTTTACAGTGCTTTAACTGTGCCGGTACTCTCTGCTACTCAACAACTCTGTAGAGTACCATTACTTCCCCAAGCCAGAAGTACTGCCGGCACTCCGTATTAATTTCTATATTTTAAAATAGGAACAGCACAATTTTAGCAACCATACTGACTTAACAAAATGAGACATCCTTCACTTGATTGTTTATAGCATAGATCATCAATCAAACAAGTTGAATTTAGACAAAGTTGTCAGGTGTAAATGCACTTTCTTACAATACACTCTTCAATCAACAACACAAGGTGGTCATCATCCTCTCCCTCCCTCTCACTTATGGTGCAAAAGAATGGACATAAGAGGATAAAATAACTAAAGGCCAAACAGAGTAACACAGCCAGACAACAAAACACAACAACAAAATTTCCACATATATGTCTATATGCAGCTTAGCTTTGCTTTTATCCAATTTATTGTTGTTTGTGCAAATCTAAAATTCGTGATGGTTTATTAGCAATACATCATTTAACATTTTACAGCATCTTTCCATCTTTTTGTGTGTACATGTAATCATTTTCTGTTGTATAATTCATTAATATTGTCTCATTACAACCCAGGAGAAAACAAAATGTTTACTGAGCAAAGCCAAAGATGTACTAATACATTATTATTTTGTAGAGTAATATGCAAACCCTGGAGAAAGAGTTAGACTGTGGGAGGAAATTCGAGTGAGGAAAACAAATAGGAACTGACTTCATCGAGTATTTTAAAAACATAAAAAATAGATTACATTTATTTGATTTGTTGTGTTTTGAACAAAAGTTGCATTTCAAAAAGTTTGTATTTCTACCAAATTGCAATCAGGCTTAAAATGTTAGAAATACATAATGAATATGTGGTTGCTTCATGACTAATAAACTTCAAAATTAAGAGATTTAAAAAAAAAAAGGTGAAAACAAATATTTGTTTATGTGACTTTCAAATTTGGTATTTTGTCAACATTTAACCTCAGCTCGGAGGAATCCTAAATATGATTTTTCTCCAGATCAAAAACTGTCTGTGTGTGCTTGTGGGTCTAAAATCCAGAAGTTTTCAGTCAAGCCAGATACAATGAAGTCAGTGAATTGTTAAGCTTTCATAATGTTCTTCTATTCGACAACTTTTTATGTAATTGTTTGGATTTATTTAGTAATTTATTTCTCATATTCTTCTTTTTCTTGTCATGAATTTGTACAGCAGCAAACAAATGTCTTTTGAGAAGCAGGGAGAGCCATGAACATGAGCTTTTCATCATTTCCAATGTGTCAGTAAACAAAACTCATATTGCAACTATCCCTCTGAAGCTTCGAATTCTCGTGATGCTGCGAAATAAAACCCAGTTAAAATGTAGACTGGGGTGCTCTGATGGACTGTAATTAAAAGGAGATGCACAGCGGAATGACAACAGAGCATGTGAGCAGCAGCTGCTGCACTCCAAGCAAAATTGTATTCACGAGTCTGCAGAGAACACGCACAAATGCGCACACAAAAACAGTCGAGTTTGTTCTTCTATTCGCTTGACTCTTGAGATCGACACAGCTTTCCCCACGGAGCATCCACCAAATCATCACCAGCATTATAAATGAACAAAAGCCATGGCAGTGATAAGTGGAGTTTCTCTTTAGGAGAACACACTCCCAACTGTCAATTTCACTGCCAAGGCAGACACTTGATGGCTTTTCCAACAGGATCCAACTTTTACGAGAGTCTGTAATGAATGAACAAAGTTTCTGGACAATATTAATGAGCTGTATTGAGTGAGAAGACTCCACAGCAGCTGCATTTCTTTAACAGGTTGATTAAACTGAAATCTGGATGCCAGAATCAATTTTTACCTTTTCCTTTGTCTTACCTTTCCCTTTTCCCCCTGTTTCTCTGAGGTCAGCTATCCTTTTTTTTAGGGTGTCACAGAGGAGATTAACTCTTCAATACGTTTACTCGTCTGTTTTTAAGTGTTTGCTCTGTCTTTGGGTCCTTGGCTTGCAAAGCAGAGGAGTTTACAATAAATCTTTTGCATCCCAGACTGCAGTTGAGTCTCAGCCCTAACATTGACTGAGGCTCATTTGGCATAAATAGAGGGAAAACATCCTGCAAATTCCACAGAAAGATCTATAAATGTGATTAATAGGGAGCTCATCAGCTGAGGTGACAGCATGCATTTTAAGCAACCACAGCTCCTCTCATTTCCAACAGCTCTTTGACAGAAAAAAAGGGAGAAAGGTAGAAAAATAGAAACGTACTCCTCAGCTAAAGGCTTCTCTGTGCATTTGACAGACTCATAGAGCATTGCAGATGTGCTGCAGGAGCTGTTACAGCAGGGTGCCCAAATGTTCCAAAATAATTTACACGACAAGACAGCTTTTAATACTAAAAAAAAAGTGTCTTCAATTTGATGTTTCACTTTGAGATGTGGTATAATTTGGATACTTAAATTATGATTAGTATGCTTCAGAATTGTTTTAGTGACCCACTTGAAAGAAAATTGTGTTTTTTATTTATTTAACAGGCTCTTCTGCATTCTTCTCATGAGGGAGGACATATATAAAGAAAATTAAGCTCAATATCTACATTTATTTGGATTGTTGTGAATCAGGATCAGGCAAGAAAATGTTGTTAGATAATGTTAATATTGCTTGCCATTTTTGTTGCACCACTGATGTTGGGTTAGGGTTGTAAGGGTAAACAAAAGGATGATGGGAAATGGGGAAATACTTACTCCACGACGACAGTCCCACCCACAGCTCAGAGATACATTTCTAATGAACTTCTGCCGCTCTACAGAAACTATGTCTAAGAAAATGACATGAGATTTAGGCTAAAGATGGCAATCATAATTAAAAGACCACTGGGAACGCTTTTACAATAGATCAAAAGATGATTGGAGTGGGACTTTAAGGTTACAACATAATAGCATCCAATAAAAATATGTGATCATTCGAAATACTCTGTTAAGGTTGGCAGTGATGTAACAACCTGTAACTTTCCCTACTTTTTTCAATATGGTTACACGCCAACAGAAGCTTATATCTTCACAGTTCCCAGCTAAGAGTTTTTATAGTCCCACACCAACTATATTATTTACTGTTATAAAATCGTTCCCAGTGGTCTTTTAAGTATGAAATTTCAATTTTTAGCCAAAATCAAAAAGCCTGTGTCATTATTTAGGACATGTAGGACATATTTTCCACAGAGCAACTGAGCATTAGAAACTCGCCTCTTAGTTGTGGGCAGGACTGTTGGCTTCTGCTAATTTCCCATCAGCTCTTTGTTTACACTCTCTCCCACTAGCTTATAGCACCTCACAAGTCCAAACTAACATTAACGTAGCAAAAAAACAAAACAAAAAAAGTGACGGGCAATATCGGAGCCATGCAGCCGGATAATTTTAAGCCAGATGGCGGCTAAGATGAGGAAAATTAAGACGTTAATGCATCTATTTGTCTTCAAGTGGATGCTTCAGAATTTTAGCATAGAATGGAAACTTTGACCCACCCATGGCAGTTGCGACAGTTGAGGTTTTGAACACCACATTTGCTTCTGATCCAACACGATTTGAACAAACAAATACTCAGAAATGCGAATTTAATCTTAATTTTCTTTAAATACATGTATGTCCTTCTTCATGAAGAATGTAAAAAACACTAACAATATAATTTTTATTTGAGTGGATCTTTTAAAGGAGAAACTTTCCACAACTGATAGTTTTGTTACAGGTGGTTTCTGGTCAAAAAAAAATATATTTGAACTTGAACCTCATCAGCTCCCACTGTGGATTGTTTACTTTATTCTTAAAGATCACCAGCTATTAATGATATTATCAGATAGATTCCTGTTAAAACCCCGAGTATTTGTTTTGTTGTCTTGTGTGTATTTGTGTTATGTGTGAGTTTTCAGCTCCTGTAAATCAAGGTCCATTTTCACCTTTGCTGCTGACTCCACCTCTTACAGGGTTAGGGTTGAGGGCTTCCTACTCCAACCATCACCAGGGTGGGAGAGGGGTTTAAAACTCCCAGAAACCCCTGCTTTAGTGGCGACTGAATTGCTGGATAGAATCTGTTCCTCAGTCTGCTCCTGCTTTCTGTCTGGCTTAGAAACTTATTTTTTCCGTTTTCTCTAGCTCTATAGTTTTTCCTGTAGCAAACATGTTTCATGTTTCATGTTTGCTGTCGTAGTTTAGTTCTTGTTTGCCTTCCTCTGTTTTTAACTGCTGTTTGATAGTTTTCTATTTGATTAATTCTATTTTCTGTTATTCATTTTACTGCTGAAAAGCCTGAGAATTTATGTTAATTCAGATACTGCGACACTTAGTTTTGTCCCAGTTATTTGTGTTTATTAATTTTGACTTTTTTGTGTGACTCCCTCCACCAGCCTCATACAGGCATCATGCAGCTACAAAAGCTCCACTTTTGATGTAGTACTGCTCTAAAGAAACACTAACCAACCACATGTGGCTCTTGCTGTGGTTAAAGAAAATTCATAGAAGAATACGGTAAGAGTAATTTAAATTGCTCTGAATTAATTTTCCTTAGTTAGATTAACACATTTCTGGCTGAGATTTACCAAAAACTGTATATAATAAACATTTATTTTTAAATCTCTGCTGACATTACACTGTACTGCCATATTTGCTTCTTTGAGATGATACTATGTGATGCAAGATGTCTTTTATTTTGAAAGGAAGTCATGTGAACATCTGTCAAAACTTTTTAATACTTTAGAAATATGACTATTTTCTCTTTATGTTTATGCTTCATTGCCAAAAACAATTGTTCATTTGTACTGATCATAATAGAAACAATAAAAATAAATACAAATAGTGTCTTAGATTTCACTTGGTTGTTGTCAGTGAGAAATCGTCCAGAATAAAGTGTTGAAGATTGCAGACCCCTGACCTAGCTGAACCACAAACCACATTTATTTACAGTTTTATTTTTCAATTTTTTGCTTCTTTAAATTCCCATTGTGGACTTCATATTATGACATGCATGGTGCAAGTGTCATTTACTTTCAAAGGTTTGGTACAGCTCAGGTTAAGTTTAACCTCCAGCACAAACAAACCCTGGTTGGACCAATGAGTAAAATATTTTGTTATTTGTTGAATAGACAAATAAAAGACTGAATTACCTCATTTAGGTACAGTTTTTTTAGCTTTTAGCAAACTCATTCAGGTGTTCTGGACTCCTGTTCAAGTCAAAGCCTGAAGTTATGCTGAAATTGTCACAAACTGTGATGGAGGACCCAAATCCAGGGCATAGCTGGCAGGAGGCAGATGGATGAAGACTCTAGATAATTTATTCATAAACAATCGGCTCTGTGGAACAGGGAGTCCTCAAACAAAACCGAGAAAGAGGAAGTCAGACAGAAAGAGAAAAAAGCACTGTTCTGCAAACTTGAGGGTACCCCGATTTACAAACATATTTAGAAATTGGAAATTCATTTGGAAAAAAATCCCAATTGCCACTGATATACCAATATTAGGCTTTCTAACTGTCAAAAACATCTTAAAGAAAAACAAAAATGATCCCAAAAATCCCAAAAAATATCTTAACTAACTAGAAATCTGCAAACTGTGTCTCAGCCTCATGACACAGACAGTAGTTTAAAAACTTCAATCTGGAATACAAGAAACTATTGCTGTAAATAATTAAAGCTGCAAACAAACCAGTGGCAAAACAGTTCAGCATCCACCACAATTGAAGAAGATTAAGCAGGATTTAATAGAAAACAGTACAAATGACAAAATATGACACAATATTTCTGAGCAGGAACACATCAATATTGGAGCTTACCTGTACATAAAGCTACAGCAGACTGTCTGAAGGCCCCACAGCAGCATCACAGATGGACCAGTAAGTTGTTGTTGGCACAGAGGAATGCAGAAACTTGATTTGCAGAGCGGCAATCAGAAAGATAAGGAGACAGGAGATAAATGAGTGGCCAATGAATAAGTGTGTAGAGCAGTTACTTATTGGGAAAAAGCACTAAATGGTGAGGAACAATAAGATGGACATCAGGGCATTCTGGGTGAAAAGGAATGAAGCAAAAGAAGAACATGGAATTTGAATGGGGAACGAAGGGAGTGAACATTTGAGATAAGAGATGTGAAAGGTCATGAACAGTTCTGGTAACTTTGTTTTTTTGTTTTTGCACAGAAATGTTTTTATTTTATATATATATATATATATATATATATATATATATACACATATATATCTTAGCAACTTTGTTGTATTTGAGTGATACCAGGATGTGCACTGGAGTGATTCCCAACAGATACAACCTCTTTGCATGTTGGGGAAGAGTTAGCGGAACACAGACGGCATAAGTATGGCCAGATGGACGAGCTGCCTGGCTGGCAGGAAGTAACAGGGTGTGCGCTTCTTTTTGATTGGCTCTAATTATGATCTACTGCCGTGCCTCCCGGAGAACTGCTGACTGCATAATGTGGGTTCTGCATGTGTGCGTTTGTGTGTGCGCAGGTTTTTCTGTGGTGAATCCTGAGTTTCACGGAAAGTAGGGCAGAGCAGCGTGTTGAGAAAAGAATACTGTTTGTGTTGATGTAGGGGTCCATATGGTAATGCTACAATCTGGGGTGACTCAGCAAGACTTGGTGAATTGGTGAAGTTTTAGACAAAATAACTTAGAGTTAGAATGTAGTTACCTAAATCAGAACAAGTCAGAGAATGAGTTATATATAAAATATATATATATATAATATATTCTGATCCCTGTAATAGGTTTGATAAATGACATACGTGCAACATTCAAATTAATGATGAGAACGTTTTAAAAATATATTTTCGAGGGAAAAAACTTGCAAAATAGTAAAGTGGAATTTCATGGCTGATTTAAATGAGTTTATGTTTGTGCTTTTTAAAATGCATGACAGGCCTTTGAAATCATACCAGAATCAGAGCACAAGTTAACATGGCATGATGAAATTTGGCGAATAGAGGTGTTATTATTTAGAAAACATTTTTACAATTCTCTAAAGCTATGTCCAAATTCTTTCAGTACTCAGTACATAGTGCACTATAAAGTGCGTTCACAAATGTGTAGTGATGTCCGAATCTACAGTTCCAAAATAAAGTGCCCTTGAATCTCCCAGAAATCTGCAAAAAACCAGCATGCATCAATACTCACTTAATTGCCAAATGTAGAATACAATGCATTGCATTTGAACCATTTTTGTGAAAAAAAAAAGTATTTTAACGTAGTTTTTTTTTTATGAACCATCCACGTTTCCAGCATCAGAACATAGTGAAATAATAAAACAGTCTATTTATTACGCTTTTCTTTCATTAAATCGGTGAAGTCATTTAAAAAAGAAGTTGTGAACACGATGTACAAAATGCTTTTAAAATCCAGGGCATTAGTTAATCCCACACTATATCGTTTTTTAGTAGTTAGGGAGTAGGGAAAGAATTCAGACAGTGTCTGACTTTTGAGGTGACCTAATATATTAGACTAAAACAAAATTATTGGCACTCACAGCCAGTGATTAATATTGTGTGATTAAAAAACAGAAGTTTTGATTTAGGCATCATGACATTTTGTGTCTGCTTATTTCCTCAAAAATCAGTTTGTGCTAACTATGTAGCTAAAGCTGCTTTTGCTTTATCCAAAGTAAACCTATTTTTAGGCTATATTTTCTCACAGTTTTAAATTATATCATGTCAGTGAGGTGTCATATGCACCTGAGAGAGACAGCCCATGTTTTTAAGCATTATTAGCCAATAAAAACACATTACAATCAAATTTCAATAGCGTCATTGTAAGAATTTGTGCCTTTTTTAGGATTAGTTTTCTTGTTTTTGTCATGCCTCTGATTGGTGCAGTGCGATTCAAATGTTGTCCCTTTTTCTCACTCCCCCCCTAACACGGTCACATACAAAAGACATAAATAATCCATCAATTTGTAGTACTTTATATTTGACTGGTGGTGCGGCCCGTTGTCACGCTTACACAAGAATGCAATGCTGGGCCAGCAGACCTCGACAGCAGCAGCAGAGGAAAGCGACATATATGCAGATCATCATGATAGGTTCAATAAAGCATCAGTTCAGAGAGAAAGTTCGCCTCTTGCTGCTTTTTGTTTTTTGATTATATAAATAAAATTGAATTGAATTGCCTGGAAATGTCATCCTTTTTATGTGTATTGTTTTCCCTGCTGACACAGTCACACCAGGTTTCAGTTTTCAATCATTCATAGCTGTTTGTGTTTCAGCTAATGAGTCCTCTGTGCATGGTTTTCATTTGCTTGTTGCCAGATCCTCTCGCCTCCACCCTTTTACCACTAAATGATCCGGGGTTCTTTTAGCTTGTCCCCTTTTAGGTCATGTTTGCCTTCTTATTATGTTACTGTAGATAATTAGTTATTACGTTAGCATTTAAGCTTTAGTCCTCTTTGTCTCCTCTTTGTCTCCTCCCCAGCCACAATTGTGATCTCTGAACAGCCTGTCTGCCACCCCACACCACCACCACCACAAACATAAAGTTGTCATAAAAAAAAATAAATCAAATTAGATCAATCTTATGTAACCTTTGGAGCTGCCAGGCTTGCCTCAAATTTAGGAATGGAAGGTGGGGACTTGGCTAGAACAAGAGAGTGGGGTGTTGTGTCATCTGTTAGCAGTTGCATCTCTAAACTGATAAACATTTTCCAACTTTTAGAAGAATCATCTCTGCTTAATCCACTTAGTCCTGGTGCAGTCCTTACCTGGAAAAAATGGAATGGGCTACTCCAACCTATGGGTCATCTGATCAAACGTATTTATTTCACAAATCCACAGTTTCGACTATATTTTTTAACTCTTCTGTTAACGGATTAGTCTTGCATAGAATAGCCATTGCTGGGTCATTAACGGTTATGTTAACGGATGAAATAATGTTGACGTTTGACCTTGCGATGGACTGGCCATCTATCTCGAGTTCACCCCGACTGACCTACGGTATGTCTCAGCATTCCTGTGACCCTGGACCAAGCAAGTCTAGAACATGGATAGAAAAAAATAACATTAACTTAATGGCAATTAAAGAGGATGAAGAAAAACAGATCAAATGTATTAATTAATCCAATAGATCTCTATAAAGTGGAAAAAAATGGAAACAAAATGATCAACATAGTATTGTGGTGAAGAGAGAGTTGATCCAAAAAGCAAAACTCTCAATTTACCGATCGATCTTTGTTCCAATACTCACCTATGGTCATGAGCTCTGGGTCATGACTGAAGAAACCAGTTCATGAATACAAGCATCTGAAATGAGCTTCCTGCGTAGGGTGGCTGGGCGCACCCTTAGAGACAGGGTGAGAAGCTCGGTCACCCGGGAGGAGCTCAGAGTAGAGCCGCTGCTCCTCCACGTTGAGAAGAGCCAGTTGAGGTGGCTCGAGCATCTGGTCCAGATGCCTCCTGGACACGTTTCTGTGGAGATGCTCCAGGCATGTCCCACTGGGTGTAGACCTCGTGGAAGACCAGGACACGCTGGAGAGACTATGTCTCCTGGAAACGCCTCGGGGTTCCCCCAGAGGAGCTGGAAGAAGTGGTAAGAGAGAGAGAAGAGAGGGAGGTCTGGGCATCTTTGCGCTGATTGCTATAATTACTATAATTTTTACTTTTTTTTACTTTTTTAACACATTGTACTCGTATATTTGTCATCCAATATTTAGACGATACCATGTTATCAGCCTGATTAGCTCAAATAATGAATCACATTGTAGATCAGAGGTAGAAAATGCTGTTTGTAGGAGATAAGAAAATAAAAATGTTTGGAACATTTCCAAAACCTGTGAGCTGGTTAGATTTTAGATGTAGTAAGAATAACTTGCCTTTTGTTCTTTATGAACATGAGGTACAAATAGTGGACTACTGGTTTCACTCTTTTCAAAAATCTGAGCTGGGAGTCAAACACAAGTTACATGCTAAACAGGCTCTCCAGCCTCTGCTCCAAGGGAATTTACTCTAAACAAAATAATTCTTTTAAACGTTTATCGATGTTGTGTTGGAAGACTTTCCACCAGATGTGTCACTGTGTCGTTTGGTCCTCTATCTGTGAAAAAAAACTTCAGAGTGGTTTGCCCTGCTTGCAGGACAAAAATCTGTGACCTACCAGTCCTGGAGGACATTAACAGATCCAGACTTTTAATGAGGGCTTTCTAGCTCATCAATGATCCCTCCAGATGGTTGACCTCTTGCCCTCAGGGAAACGATACCCAGATATTGCATACACTACATCTCATGATGCTAGAAATTTCTTTCCACAAGCTGTGATTACATTGAGTGATGCATTTTGAAATATATTATTCATCCATCTTCTTGTTTTAATGAACTCTTTTACTGCTATTTATTCACAGTCATTGCTATTTTTCAGTGTTTATGCATTTTTAGGACGTGGTATGTTATCTCTTTAAGCGTTTGCTTTGTATGCTCTGCATGTTTAAATGTAGACAGTGCATTTTATTTTTTTGCATCTGTTTTCCGTGTGTACCATGGAACTTAGGAAGACCTTTGACGTAGTGTACCGTATGTCAGCCTTTTAAAGGACAGCTCTTCAATTTCTTGAAGAGATTGTCCAACACACCACCTTTAAATGCTTAAATCACATGTACTGATTGTCTAAAGAATTTCACAAACTCTACTGAGACTGTAATGAATATATCAGTGGTTCAACCCAAAGCTGCCCTCTGTGGCTGAAGAGAGTATGGCTGCTCACTCCTAAGCATTTTATGTTTGCCACTTTATTCCAAGTGATGATACATAAGAGATTTGATCTTCGGAAATGCTGTTCTGATGTCGGCTTTGATCTCCAATGGTTGGAGGCAAAAACGGGTCTTTGCTGTCTCTGCCTCTTTCCAAATGCAGCCAATAAAAACTGCAGATAACTGTGCAGAGATTGCAAAGTCCTTACTGTTTGCATCCTGCATAAATCTTAACCTTTTTAACAAGCCAGAGAAGTTGGGAATATGATCGCCTCGGTCTTCATCGAGCCTCTTAACCTGCTATATCCCTTTCAGTTTATGGAAATGTCGGACCCAACCAAACCCTTACATTAATTTTGTCAAGAGAATACTGGTCTGTATGTGTAAGTTGAATAAGAATGTGTAAAATGTATAAATGTACACGTGAGAAATACATGGGTATGCGTGAGGAGAAAACATGTACAGGTTAAAAAAAAAAATTAAATGTGGAAAAAGAGTAAGTATATGTGTCAGAGTGAAAATGTGAGTGTATGTGAGGGTCGGAATGAATCAACTTTATGTTTTAGCAACGTGCACAAAAGCACAGAAGCAGGGCTTTGTAGGCTCCATCATGTACAGTACATGCATTTTTTACTGCTGCAGAACTTTACAAGAAATGTTTTACTCAAGTTTACTTTCTTGTAACCAGACTTAAAACGTGAAAAGCAATCTAATGAAAAAAATGTTTGGTACTCTTTGCAGTACAGCTTGTTCCTCTTAATTTCTTCTACTTTCTTGTGTGCTCTGTCACCTCGTTATTCTTTCTCTCTTTCTCATTTAAGTCTTTGTCTTCCTCTGGTCATCTTTCCTTTTTTATCTTCCTTTTTCCCGTATTCTCTTCCTTATCTTTCAGTCTGAGCTGTTCTGCATGCCTGACTTCTTTCTTCTTGACTTCTCTTTCTAATCAATTCACTGTTCTGCTCACAGGGATGTAATAAGGTGATCATGGATGGCCCCAGTGCTGCTTTTACCCAAGCTCTCCCGCTCGTACAAACACACACACCCATTCTCTTCCCCCTTTAGCAATGATGGAAGTTGGCGTTGCATCTCCTCTAAAAATTCTGCAAATGTCTTTTGTAAGAGAACGTTGGCAACCTGGCGGTCCCCAGATTAATTTGTCTCTTCAGTTTTAATCATTGTCAGGATGGAGGAAACACACAGAGGTGCACGGAAGGGGAGGAAAGACAAAGACTCAGGAAGGCTAACCAGGTTCCTTCAAATGTTTGGCTAGGCTCCTCTGTTTTAGAATAAGTTCATGTAGACTATTTAGCATCTTTTGGCTACAAGTCCATTCATTGAATTCTTGTGTTGTATAAACTCCTTTTAACTGACATTCTCAGATTTTCTGTCTCCACACAGACTTTGAGGCCAGTTCAAATGCTTCGTTCTGTGTTACTGTGAACTTTTTGGTCCCCGGCAGAGAATATTTCAAGAAATGTATACTTCTTTGAATACTTTTACAAAAGAATTAATAAAAACTTAAATAAATGACTTATAATGACAACATATTGATTTGTAAACATCTCCACCTTTATCAAAGATTTATTGGTGATTTGATAACAAAAAATAAAAGTTGTTAGAATAATAAACCAATACTAAAGTGCTCACTATCCAGAATGATTCAAACAGCACACAGGGTGCCCTAATTCTGCACCAGAATGCTGCACATCCAGCCTGCAGCTTTCATTTAATTTAGATAAAGAGACAGCAGATGATATGGGGGTGTGAGAAAGTCATAGGAAGTGCAGATATATGAGATTTCATGGTTGGGCAATAAAACACTGTATCATAAAGGCAAAGTCCCATCCTGTGTTCGATTGCACAGGAGGTAATTTCCTCACTGGGCTGTGACGCCTTTTGACTAAAATGCTATTGCTATCTCCATGAAAGTCTGTAAAACATATCAGTGGGTTTTGAGCTTTTGACTGTCTTTGTAAAAGATCTTTAGGTGTTTTAGGAGACATATTAGCAAAATACATTCTTCAGTTGTGGATGTTTCAAAGCCATCTTGAGAATGTCATTGCAAAACATGAGAACACTCATGCAGCTGCCAGAATATGACACACGATTGTGGCTTTTTAGAAGTAAAAAATACTTTTTTTAGGTAATTTTTTTAGCACTAATGTCAGAAAGAGTTCATGCAACATCTCTATAATTTGTAATTAGTTTTGTTCTATGATTTTTTCTCTGAATGGATGCCTTTAATACTGAACTGTGATAATCTCTATTAAGATCAGCTTTATAGTTACTATAGTTACTAATTTAGGTTGTATTTGTTACTTTATCATGTTTGTTTTTTATTTTTTTGCTTTAACCGTTTTGTTTTCACAATTGTTTCAGATTTTTATACTGGAGTTCTTTTAGATTAGCCTGATATATCTGACCATCATCTTTTTTAATAATTATGAAAAAAAGTAAGAAAATTATACTCTCTTTAGAGAGCCAGCTAAAAGGGGATTTCTGAAGCTTTGAGTGAATACTAACATTGTAGTACAAAAGAAAAGACTCTCAAGTGGTGCCTTTAATACTTTCTCTCCTGAATTAAAGTTGTTAAAATGGCACAGCGATGGATTTGTTCATGTGATTAAAGTCTCAAAGGCCTTTTTACTCTTCTGGATGCAGTGAATTAGTGATACAAAAAAAAGGTTTTATTTTTTGTCAAATTCTCTCCTTTTTCATGTTTTTTACTTGTCTGCTAAATCAACTTTAAACCTTTAATAATAATATTTTCCTTTATATAACTATAATAACAAATATTTATTGAAATTGCCAGCCTATATTGAAACAAAACAGGCTAAATGGTTGAGAAAAAAAAGAAATATAAATTAGAGTTATGACATTTAAGGACTTTTTTTATTTTATATTCTGTTGGTATCCAAACATCTTGAATTGTTCACATCTGGTTTCAGGTAATCATATCAGCTCTTCTCCCCCAGTTATTCACTCCCTCTGTGTATGTAAGTCCATGTTCTCTCTTGGTCTCTACCAGAGCTTTGCGTCTCCACCTGTTATGTCTTCATTTATGTATTCTCATAACATTTTCGTCTACTTACATTTTGTTTAAAATTTCTTTTTCACTGTTAGCTTTTGTTTTTTTGGTCAGTTTTGTTTTCTCTGATACATACCTGAACAAGCAACGTGTGCATCTCTGTTTTTTTGTCTTAAAAAAAAACAAACTCAATATTTACACAAATGTTCTACATAAATTTAAAAGCCCAACTTTTACCTTTTTGTACAAGACTAGGATACCAAAAAGATTTTCAGTTAAAACCATGCCACTGTTGAGAAAGAGTTTAATTAAATGTCATTGTGTTTCTTGTTGAGAAAAAGTGGATCAACAGGAAAAAAATGTTTGTCCCGCCCACACCTACTTTTGGTTCATTAATTTTTGGCTAACAGGATCTCTTATCACTCCCAACTGCTGCATCTGTTGAACTAATGAGACTTCCAGAGAAAAAATACATTTTTCTCCAGTTGTCATCGAAATTCATATATTTTAAGTTCTGGTTTCTGTGAAAAAAGTGTCTTTTCTTTTCTTTTTTTTTAATAAATAAAAAGCATTCTCCACAATTATTGTGATTCAAAGCAAATATTAGAAACGTAGCCCCAATACCACACCAATTTTCTAGGCTGTCTATTTAAGAGCTTTGACCGAAACTTAATTTCTTCTGTGATATTTCAGTCCAGTTTCATCTTCCTCATTCATGGTTCTCTGTTGTCACAAAGTAATCTTTCTCCTCATCCTCTCCTCGTATCTACCTGTCCACCTACCTTCCAGGTTTTCTTTGACCTGAGCCTTACTGCTGCATGGATGCTTTAGAGCTCACAAACTGAAAAAGCCTGTTTCCTTGTCCCCAAACTGAGTTTTAGATCTGTCAGGTTCTTCCCTCCTGTCCCCTTTCTGCCTGTTTGAGAACACTGGAGCCAGTGGTTTCTTCATTTACTAGTGCTACTAGTTTGTTAGAATGTTTCAATTGCTTCTGCTGAGATTTCTGTTCAGACTTTGGACAACACATGTACAAAGCAAGACTCAAGTGTTGTATGAGGCTCTGGGGACTTCTAAGTGGCCTCAGCAGTGATGAGAAGTGATCAGATGAACACTCAGAGGCCAATTCACAACAATGACACCCTGTATGTGTATCCAGCAACAAAAGCATCAGAAGATGAAATAACTACGAGGGGGTTAGAAACTGAATGAGTGGAGACAAAAATCAAGAATCTACCAATATTAGCTTGTACGCATAGTCTGTTTTCTTTTTTTTTTATTTCTTTTTCATTTGCAAAAATTTCTCAAGTGTCAGAGCAAACATTTTGCAACAACACATTTGTATTATATTTTGAAAGTTATCACCTATTTTTTTTGTTTGTTTATATATAATATAATTTTTTTTTTTTGCAAGTTAATTATTTGTTAATTGAAAATGAAATGCAAAAAAATCAATGGGTAGTAGTAGCTCATGTATTCACGTTTTACCAATAAACACAACAAAGACTGATCACATAATAAACATGTATATATTTAATTCTGATGAGGGATATTCATTAAAAATAAGTGCTAAAAAGTGGATAAAAATGTGAGTAAATGACAACCTCCTCCTCCCCTCTTAATACTGTGGGGGGAAAAAGTCAGATGAAGGTGAGTTCTGATGAAGCAAAAACGCAAAAGCTATCAACCCCCTGTAATCTCTGTCTGTTCATCTTCACGTTTATCATTTCATGTGTGCAGTGATTTCAAGATTTCCAACGAAGAAAACTGAAAACAATAGAAAGGGGCTTTCATGAATACTGATTTAGCTAAATACAGTAATTCACTGGATAATAGTGCTGGGCGACACTTGGCAATTTTATAGGAATTGCCGACTCAACGTGCAAAAGAAAATAGACAAGTTAGCCCTGAAGGGACAGTTTTAGATTATCGAGAAAGGTCTCAAAACAAAATAATATTTATTATGATTGCTGGTACTTCACGCACACCAGTTGCATAATGGATTTAACCTAATCTAAATTGTTTTTTTTTCTTTCAAAAACAGCCTTTTTTTTTTGCTTGTCCATTTTCTTTTAAATCAATGGATAATGAAGCATGCTGTCATTTCCACTGGGGTCAAATAAGAACATTTGCCATCCGTGTTTACTTTGCACTGGCAAAAATACTAAAAAGTTACATTAGTGGAGAAAAAGATTGAGAATAAGCAGCCTTCTGCTTTTGAGAGATCAGGATGAGGAGAAAGCAAACAGGAAAATGAAAAGAGGGAAGCGGCAAACATTTTAGCTGTGAATGGGAGGCATTCAGCAAACATCAATCAGGCTGAGCACAAAGACTGCAACATGGCTGGAGGGTTGATGATTGATTTTTTTTTCTTTTAAAAAAGCAAGCTTTCTTGAAAAAAAAACGACTATATACACATGATTGGCTGGATTTTCCAAAGTTGTCCCCAAGTCCAAAGTGTATTTTCTGGTTGCTAAATATTCGCTAAATTCATCCTAATTTTTAATAAAAATATGGGGCGCCAAATGTAAAAAACTCACCTCATGAAAATGATTTCACAACTTTACCACATTTAACCATTTCTTTCATATGTGCTGCATTTATATCACATTTTGTCAGTATTTATCCCAAATAAAGGCATTATCTGTTATTTGAGGATATGTACTTTTAAATGCTAAATTTAAATCTAAACATTGATTCTAAATATTAAATATGAATGCAAATATATACGTAAACTGTAAATGGCAAATGTAAAGTTATATATAAATAATAAATGTAAATGTTATATCTAAACACATATCTAAATCCTAAACATAATTGTAAATGTTAAATGTAAATGTCATATCTAAATGCATACCTAAATGTTAAACCTAAATGTTAAATAAAAATATAAAAATAAATGTAAATGTTAAAAATAAAAGTCAAACATATATCTAAATGTTAAACCTAAATGTTAAATAAAAATATAAAAATAAATGTAAATGTTAAAAATAAAAGTCAAGCATATATCTAAATGTTAAATCTAAATGTTAAATGTTAAATCTAAATGTTAAATCTAAATGTAAATATAAATGTAAATGTTAAAAATAAAAGTCAAACATATATCTAAATGGTAAATTTAAATGCTAAATCTAAATGATAAATCTGAAGATTAAATGTAAATGTTAAATGTAAATGTTTAATCTAAATGTTTAATCTAAATGTAAATGTTAAATATAAATCTAAATGTAAATGTTAAAAATAAAAATGAAATATATATCTAAATGTCAAATGTAAATGTTAAAGCTAAATATTAAATGTAAATGATAAATGTAAATGTTAAATCTAAATGTTAAATGTTAAATGTAAACGTAAATCTAAATGTTCCGCCTAAATGTTAAATATAAATGTTGACTTTAAATGTTTGGGATATATGCTAATGTGACCACGCCCCTCACCGCTTGGTGCAGTCCAAGTTCACAGAGGGAAGTTTAGTCAGTCATGGCAAACTCTTTGAAACCTGAGGATATCGAAAGGGCTGTTGTCTCTGGAGTGCGAGCTGCATTGCAAGGTGTGCTTGCACCTACACCTGCTGCTGCAAACCTGGTAAGTAGAAAAAATAAAATAAAAAAGTTCTACAATACTATTTTTTGCAAGCAAATTTTGAGCTAGCTAAACAGCTAGTCTTTTCAAGCTAGTATTTGGTTTTGGCTAACAAGATGCTAACGTTATTAAGGCATTTTCTGACATGACAGTGTTGCTAAATGATAAATAATAAAACATAGTTCTGACTACGCCTGTTATGTGTGTCTGTGGTACTTTCATGGCACTTTATCACACCGTAATTCTGTCCTTTTTTGTTTTTTCTTTTTTGTGTGGTGGGGGGGGTGGTGGTGGTGGTGGGGTATTTTTCTTCGTCTTCGATCTCGCGCTTTAGCATTTCGCTTTATTCCAGAAGATTTGAGACAAACCAAAACAAGACAAAACAGTGCTTTAGCTCACAAATGGTTGCTTTAAAAATATCTTCTTAAAAGTCTTTTGAAAATTAATGCCTGTTTGTCAAGCTGTTCATTTAGTCCCAGTGTATGTTTAGTACGACCGAGCGTTAGCATTAGCAGTCCTATGGGAAATTCAATTTTATGTTAGCATCAAGCTAGCGGACTTTGGCTTTATGCATTTGATCGATCCCTACTTTCATAGATTGACTATACATCTATTAAGCTTAGTTTGATTAATACCTATTTGTCAACTTTATCAACTCATACTTGAACATAATTTGTTTTCTTCCATTGAGTAGAAAAGGAGTTTTCTATGATGACATTTATTTAAACTGTTGGGTTTTTTTTTTTCTTTTCTTTTTAACAGTTAATTTTTTTTTTTTTTTTAATAACTGAGTTTTAAAACATTACAAAATACTCATATCACTGTTTTGATATTATCGCCCACCACAGGTTAACACAGTACCCCCACCAATAGCATCTACAAGTTCAACCACATCTGCAGGGGCTGTCACATCACACAGATTGGTAAGAACTGAATGAATGATTCATTTTCAGTGAGTGGAATTACAATCAATTCTGTTGTAAAAAATGTGCCTTTAGTATGTTTTCTTTTGTTCACAGATTTCTTTTAGTTATACTTAATCATGTTTATATGATCTCTGTACGTTTATACACACGTGGACAAAGAAGTTAAAGAAGGAAAAACCCACAATTCTCACTGAAATCACTTGAAACTTACAAAAGTAACAAATAAAAATTTATTGAAAATTAAATAATCAAAATCAGCCATCACTTTTGAATTGCAGATTAACATAATTATTTTAAAAAACAAACTAATGAAACAGGCCTGGACAAAAATGATGGTACCCATAACTTAATATTTTGTTGCACAACCTTTTGAGGCAATCACTGCAATGAAGTGATTTCTGTATTTGTCAATGAGCGTTCTGCAGCTGTCAACAGGTATTTTGGCCCACTCCTCATGAGCAAACTGCTCCAGTTGTCTCAGGTTTGATGGGTGTCTTCTCCAAATGGCATGTTTCAGCTCCTTCCACAGATGTTCAATGGGATTCAGATCTGGGCTCATGGAAGGCCACTTTAGAATAGTCCAACGCTTTTCTCTCAGCCATTCTTGGGTGTTTTTGGCTGTGTGTTTTGGATCGTTGTCCTGTTGGAAGACCCATGACCTGCGACTGAGACCAAGCTTTCTGACACAAGGCAGCACATTTCTCTCCAGAATGCCTTGATAGTCTACAGATTTCATTGTACCTTGCACACATTCAAGACACCCTGTGCCAGATGCAGCAAAGCAGCCCCAAAACATGACTGAGTCTCCTCCATGTTTCACTGTAGGGACAGTGTTCTTTTCTTCGTATGCTTGGTTTTTGAGTCTATGAACATAGAATTGATGTGCCTTACCAAAAAGCTCCAGCTTGGTCTCATCTGTCCAAAGGACATTCTCCCAGAAGCTTTGGGGCTTGTCAACATGCATTTTTGCAAATTCCAGTCTGGCTTTTTTATGATTGTTTTTCAGCAGTGGTGTCCTCCTTGGTCGTCTCCCATGAAGTCCACTTTGGCTCAAACAACGACGAATGGTGCGATCTGACACTGATGTACCTTGGCCTTGGAGTTCACCTTTAATTTCTTTGGAGGTTGTTCTGGGCTCTTTGGATACAATTCGAACGATCCGTCTCTTCAATTTGTCATCAATTTTCCTCTTGCGGCCACGTCCAGAGAGGTTGGCTACTGTCCCGTGGGTCTTGAACTTCTGAATAATATGAGCCACTGTTGTCACAGGAAGTTCAAGCTGTTTAGAGATGGTCTTATAGCCTTTACCTTTAAGATGTTTATCTATAATGTTTTTTCGGATGTCCTGGGACAATTCTCTCCTTCGCTTTCTGTTGTCCGTGTTCAGTGTGGTACACACCTTTTCACCAAACAGCAGAGTGACTACTTGTCTCCCTTTAAATAGGCAGACTGACTGATTATGAGTTTGGTAACACCTGTGATGTCAATTAAAGGACACACCTGAGTTAATCATGTCAGTCTGGTCAAATAGTTTTCAATCTTTTATAGAGGTACCATCATTTTTGTCCAGGCCTGTTTCATTATTTTGTTTTTTTAAATAATTATGTTAATCATCAATTCAAAAGTGATGGCTGATTTTGATTATTTAATTTTCAATAAATTTTTATTTATTGTTACTTTTGTAAGTTTCAAGTGATTTCATTGAGAATTGTGGGTTTTTCCCTCTTTAACTGAGGGGTACCAACAATTTTGTCCACGTGTGTACCTTAATTATGTTGGATTTTAATAGCTCCTACTGCTGACCAAGAAACTTTGATCTGTTTTTGTTAATTTTTATGAATAAATCTAGTGTCCTCTTTTCCTCATAGGTTCCTTTTCCATCATATTTTCAATCCAGAAGAAGTCGGTCAGGATATCAGCAAAGAAAAAATGTGAAAACATATGCAAAAGACGTTGTTTGTCTGCCTTTCTCTCCGAGGGAATCAGTATTTGTTATACCCAGAGGGGAAAATCGAAGTCGGTTAGCTCAAGCTGGTCTAATTGGAAAAATTTCCTTCACCACCGAGTGGTCTGAAGATCAGCTCAGAGAAGAAATTTCTGCCATCTTCAGAGGAGCATTTGGCATCACCGAGCATAATGTGTTCCCTTTTCAGTTTTTGAGCACAATAAAAGGGTGCAAAAAATTAATGAAGCCCAATGTCACACCCAACTTTCCCTGGGGGGCAAAGAAGTTTCTTCTGTTTGTTCAAATACCTGCCTTTACATCATGGCTGAAATGGAAATGCCGACACAGGTGAGCTTGACAACACCAGTAAATGTTGTTCATGTAACACTATTTGCATTCCAGTTGTGTTGAAATTATTTAGATATGAACATAACTAAACACAGCCACATATTTACTTGTGACACTTTGCTGCTGAAGTCACTTACTTGTTGATGTACTGTCACTTTTTAAAATCATTTTTTGTAAATGATGTACCAGTTTTAGACTGCATGTTCTGCTCTTTTTGGGTGGTTTCTTTTTTTTTTTTTGTCTTTCAAAGAATTCTTAATATTTTTATATTTCTAGTCCCAGCATTTGCGCCATTTTGAACCAGATACAGTGGAAATCGAAGGTTTGGGCAACGGTACAGGTAAAATTTTATATTATTGTGCATAAAGAACCTAAGGAAAGATTGAAAAATCTTCCAAAGGCATTAGTTTACAGATGAAACATTCTTTTAATATGTGGAAAAAAATGAGGCTTTATATCAATCATTTACCCTTTCAAAATAACAGAAAACAAAATAATAATTTGTGCAAAAGTTTGGGCACCCTGCAGAGTTAGTATCATGTACTGCCCCCTTGTCAAGTATCACAGCTTTTAAATGCTTTTTGAAGCAGCCAAGACTCTCTCAATTCTTGTTTGAGGTTTCTTCATCCATTCTTCTTTACTAAAGTCTTCCAGTTCTTTGAGATTTCTGGGATGTCTGTTACACACTGCTCTTTTCAGGTCCATCCATACATTTTCAATGACGTTGAGGTCAGGTGATTGGAAGGTCACTGCAAAGCCTTCAGTTTCTGCCTCTTAATGTAAGACAGTGTGGATTTTGAGGTGTGTTTAGGAACATTATCCATTTGTAGAAACCATCCTTTCTTCAACTTCAACTTTTTGCAGATGACATCAAGTTAGTGTCCAAAATTTGCTGAAATTATGTGAAATCCATTCTTCCTTCTAAATTTTCCTGGGCTGCAATACAAGCCCAAAGCATGATTGATCCACCCCCATGCTTAACAGTTGGACAGAGGTTCTTTTCATGAAACTCTGGACCCTTTCTTCTCCAAACGTACCTTTGCTCATTGCAGTCAAATAGTTCCATTTGAACCTGGTCGGTCCACAGAACTTGTTTCCAAAATACATCAGGCTTATTGCCATTTTTAAGAAAGATTTTTGAAAAAAAAAGTTTTTATTCAGCCAAATGAGTTTTTCTTACAAAATAACAAATTTGAGATAAACCAGTCTGGTTTTAGAACGAACCACAGCACTGAGACAGCCCTGTTAAAGATCGTTAATGATGTTAGATGTGCCTTGGATTCAGGTCAGATCACAGTATTAGTACTACTGGATCTAAGTGCTGCTTTTGACACTGTTGATCACCTGATCCTGTTAAACTGACTTAAAAGTTTTGGCCTTTCAGGGACTGTTATCCAGTGGTTCACTTCCTATCTCACGAAGAGAAACTTTATGGTAAGCATGGACACTTACTTCTCTGGGGTCCACAAAATTGAATGTGGTGTGCCTCAAGGTTCCATCCATTGCTCCTTGCTTTTTAACATCTACACTCTTCTTCTGGGGAATGTCATCAGGAGTCACACCACTTTAGCTTTCATAGCTATGCTGATGACACCCAGCTGTACATTGCTATGCCACCTGATGACACAAGATAAATAGAAGCACTTTTTAATTGTATTTTAGATGTAAAATCATGGATGGCAAATAATTTTCTGCAGCTCAACCAGGAGAAAACTGAAATTTTAGGTATTGGTCCTGAAGCCAAGAGAGGGAAACAGTTTCTGAAACTTAAAGAACTTTCATTAAATTTTTCAGAAACAGTTAGAAACCTGGGTGTTATTTTTTGACTCCAAGCTAACATTTATCCCACATATCAAGCAGGTAATTAAAACTGGTTATTAATCATCTTATAAATTTGGCTAGGGTCCGCCCAATTCTCTCTTTTGCTAATATGGAGACGCTGATCCATGCTTTTATCACCAGTAGCTGCATGAGTTCTCACCAAGACCGGAAGGCGAGCTCACATCACCCCGATTTTTAAAATCCCTGCATTGGCTCCCCATCTGCTTCAGGATCGATGTTAAGATACTTTTAATGGTTTTTAAATGTCTGAACGGTCTTGCGCCTTCGTATTTGTCTGATCTTTTAGTTAAATATGAACTCTCGCTGACCCTGAGATCCTCTGGCACTGGTCTACTAATCATTTCAACTGTGAAAACCAAAAATTATGGAGAGGCATCTTTTCAGCACTATGGCCCCCGTTTATGGAACAGTCTTCTGGAGGACCTGAGGGCCGCAGAGAAAGTAGAGGTTTTTAAGAAAAGGCTCGAAACCTATCTATTTAAATTAACTTTTACTTCTTATTATGTTAATTTATCTTCTATTTTTTTTTAGCATGGTTTATTATTTTACGCTGGATTATTTATAGCTTATCTTAATACTTTTTATTTTCATGTGTTATTGTTTGTTTGTTGCTTTTATCAAATGCTTAATTTAAATTTATATTTTTAATTCCAATGCCTCCTCGGCTGGGTCCAGCCGGTTCAGCTGCTGCTGCAGCTCTAGATGGGGACCTGCCTCGCCACCTTGTTGTGGTGGGGCTGGGTCCACACCTGTGATGCTGCATTAGACTGGCTTTGCGGTTTTGCACAGAGGAAGAGGTCCCAACTATAAGCGTGTCCACCAACTGAATTTCTCCATGCTCAGCCTGTTTTCCAATGCTATATCCATCCATTTAAGGGGGGTGGGAATTGTGAAAGGGGTTGGGGGCATTGTGTGTGTGTGTGTGTGTGGGGGGGGGGGGGGGGTGTTTATATTTTTATGGTCGTGCTTGTTTTACATTTGTTTTACTTTAGTGTAAAGCACTTTGTGTTATGGGTCATATGAAAAGTGCTATACAACTGATGATGATGATGATTGTTGGGGCAAGGTCAGATGACTCATATTATTTCAAATCTTTCAGATTGAAATTACCTGGTCTTTGCAAACAATGATTGTGAACAATCTATGTCACTTTCAGGTCTCAGCTATTCCAAAGGGGTTGTGTATACTATAAATTCTACAGGGTGCCCAAACTTTTGCACACGTCTTTATTGTGTTTTCTGTTATTTTGAAAGGGTAACTTATGGAAATAATGCATTTTTAAAACATATTTAAAGAATGTCTCATCTGTAAACTCATTCCTTTAGAATATTTTTTAATTTTTCCTTGGGTTCTTTAAGCACAATGATATAACATTTTACCTAGGGTGCCCAAACTTTCTATCCCCAGTGTATCTAATCAATGACTTTTAATGTCATTCTTTATTGTTGTAAATTGTTTTTGCAATTGCAAATTAACTTTGAAAATCTTTTACAAGTCACACTTGTAATATGTAAATTATACTTTTTAAATTCGTTGTTTATACAACATTTAAATATTTTATCTTCCAGCATAGCTTTTTAGACATGTCCGATGACAGTGACTTTGAAAGGCCAACTATTCGGAGAAGAGGTGAGTAAATTTAAAGGTTGAACATTTTCAACTTTTGCTTATCAACTATGAAAAATTGATGACTGGCGAGCGTTTCTATTTTTCCCCCCTGATGTTACACGATCAACCCACACTAACTGACTGATTTCGATCAATGTATTGGCCATTTCTGATGTGTCGTGTGCGTCCTTTTTTAAACTGATTTGTCTTCTGCTCAATCTGTTCCATATAGAACTTGAGACAGTGGGGCAATCTAATGTTGAGAGTCAGTATGAACCAGAGGAGGCAGATGCCAGCGATCTTTCAATCACAAATCAAGAACATGAGATCGGACAAGGAGGCACTCGTTTCGCTGATTTCATGTATGTTTTATACCTTTTTTTTTTATTTTTAAATCAACTGCCAATTTACTTTTCTGTGTGTCCAATTTAGCATTTTCTTCTTCATTTTGCATCTCTTTTCTAGACCACTTGATTTTGAAGAAGAGGAGGCAGTCGAGGAAGCCATCAGACGCAGTTTGGAAGAAGAAACTGTCCAGGTTCCACAGGAGTCAAGGTTTCAATTATTTAAATATTACATTTCTTAATTCTCCACAGTCTTTCCATTATTCTATTCTGTAATGGTGACGTCTGCCATTTTATTCTTTCAAGGTTAAAAAAAACGTTGACAGCAGAAGAAATGACAGGAATTGTAAAAGCTCACAGTGAAATGGTTGTTACTGAAGGATTTAGGCCAATCATTGTCAGTCGAAGAAATGTGTGGACATCTGCAATCCGACAATTCAGGCGACCAAAATTTGTCGAGAGCACAGATATGCTGTACGTAACATTTGCCAGTGATGAAAACACTACGGAAGATGCAGAAGACCTTGGAGGTCCCCGTCGAGAATTCTTTCGCTTGCTTGTTAAAGCCATTTTCAAAGAAAGTGGAGCATTTGAGGGTGAATTTTTTTTTCTATTTCTTCTTAGTTCAATGAGTGATTTATATTTACAATAGAGTGCATAGAACACGATTGTTTAATAAAATTAAGATTGCTTAAAGTTGACATGAACATATTTTCTTTGATCTGCAGAGTCCCTTAATGGCTTCACCCCAAGGCTAAATATTTCACACATACAAAATCGAGTCTTCCACACCATTGGACAGATGATTTCTACCATCATTGTCCAAGGTGGAGAATGTCCTGCTCTCCTTTCCTCTGTTGTCTTGGACTACCTGCTGACTGGACGTATGTTCGACATCAGCGTTTCTCCAGAAGATCTAACCGATGTGGAACTTAGAGACACCCTCAAGAGAGTAGGTTTATGAAAGTGCTTATACTCTATGTATTGAATTTTATCATTCCTTTTAACATGAAGGGTTGGGGAGGGTGTTGGCAATTAAAATACAAATTGATGACATTTCATCAACACAAATTTTCTTCCTCTCACATTTTAAGATTGATCAAGCAACAACTGATGACGAGCTGGAACGTGCGATAGAATGCTGTGAGTCATGGAGGTACCAAATTGAAGGTCTTCCAAACCCTGTTACCATGAGCAACAAAGATGCATTTGTTAAAAATGCTATACTTTTCCATGTGCTACTACAACGAAAAAGCTGCTACGATCAGTTAGCTGAGGGGTTGGAATGCTATAAGGTAAGTCTAGACTGACATTCATTGGTGTCTGGTTTGTAGTTAAAGCTTATCAGAAATGTATAAAAATAATTACACGCTTTTACAGATTCTACCACTTCTGAAAGAAAACCCTGCTCTTCGAGTTCTTTTAGAGATGCCCAAGGTTCACAGTGATCTTACAGCAGATGTGGTTGCTACCCTTCTGAAGCCCAGCTACTCAGTTCTGGGAAGCAACAAACGACCAAAGGAAGAACTGATTGTTGTTAAGTTCAGAGATTTCCTCAATAGTGTTCAAGGTAAAAAAAAAACACAATCACAAAAGTGATGACACCCCTCACATTTTTGCAAATATTTATTTATATATATATATATATATATATATATATATATATATATATCTCTTTTCATGGGACAAAACTGCAGACATGACTCTTTGACACAATTAAAAGTATTCTGTGTTCATCTTGTATAGCAGTGTAATTTTTGTTTCTATCAAAATAAATCACAATACAGGCATCAATAGCCAAACACCTAACAAACGTGAGTACACCCTTCAGTGAAAATGCATAAAGGGAGCACAACCAGTCATTTTCTTCCCTAGTGCCATGTGACTCATTAGTGTTACAATTTCTCTGGTGTCAAAAGATAGCAGGTGTGTTAAATTTGGTAATAAAGCTCTTACACTCTCAACATGGTCACTGGAAGTTCAACATGGCACCTCATGGCCAACAACTCTTAGATCTGAAAAAACAAAAAACAACAACAAAAAAAAAAACAGTTTGCGTACCCCCTCCCGAATCCGTTTTTTTTTTTCCTTTGGAGTTTTTCCTGATTGAGAAGGAGTGTCTAAGGGCAGGGATACCCAGCGTAGCTTAGTTTAGTTTAGTGTAGAGTAGCAACCAGCTATTGTTTATATTTCATGACCGACTTTGTTTTTGTACAATTACCGGTGTGAAGCCCATTAAGACAACTGTGTTGTGATATTGGGCTATAAATAAAATTGGATTGAATTCATACTAGTCAATATTGAATACTTCCCCAACGTTTTACTCTACAATGTGTATAAAGGAGGAAGAGCAAAACAGACTGGCAATATCGTGATTAGAACATAAACAAAATGGACACAGATCATGTCTATGGCACGGACACATGTAGCTTTTAAACTTTTAATTGAAGGTCATTTTATGGTTTTCATGAGAGGTGCGCAGCCAGTTTGTTGTTCTGTGCTTTTGTAGTTATTGAAAATATTAAAACTAAAATCAAAGAAAAGTCTGAAAAGCAAGTCTGAATATTGTTTTTTCTGCTTTTTTTCTTGTATTTTGACAGAAAAAGCAGTTGAGGAATGTCTTCATGGCAGAACCTTGACAGAGGCAGAGAAGACCTTTCTCAGCAATTTAAATCCTGGACATGTTCTCGCCTTTGTGACTGGAAGTAGCAGAGTTCCAGCAGTTGGATTTCAACCAAGTCCAAAGTTGAGCTTTGTTCATGATGAGAAAAAGTTCCTTCCAGTCGCTCACACATGCTCAAATGAGCTTGAAATCTTTGTAAATTCCAAAAATCTAGCTGACAATGACGAGTTTGAATATAACTTCCTAGTAGCTCTTATGAATGGAGCAAATTTTAGTGCAGTTTAAATAAACAACAAAACTAGAGAATAGAGATGAGTGATGAGGGGAAAATCAAATGGAGAAAAGTAAGAATGAAGAAAAACATACGTTTTTTGTAATAAAAACACTTCAGGGGTGTTTTTCTGTTTTGTTCTGTTCACTTCCATTTTATCAACAAATATCAAACATTGACCTTCATATGGAGTTTTGCCATGTTTAAATTCTAATAACTACTTTTAGCTAATTCATAAAAGCCGGGTAATTTGCGACGTGTATCTTTGTTTAGGATCCATCTCTGCTGTTCAAGGACGTTCAATTTGTATTTAAATAAACAAATACAGAAAGTGGTATTCAAGTTTCTTGTTCTGTTTGCCAGTCAAGACAACAATTTAGTATGACAGGCTACAAAAGAGGATTTAAAAAAAAAAAAAAAAAAACAGGAAATTTGTACAATATAGTAAAAATTTGATGTTTTTGATGTAAAGCTGTTTAATCTCAATGTTCTTGCTTTAAGAGTAGACCAAGTCCTTTTTTTCCCAATATAGCCTCTATTGACCTGACTTGCTCTGGCAATGGACCATGACATATCTGTGTAAGGAGTTAAAACGCTGCAGGTAAATAAAGTCCACATATTTTGTTGTATACATTTTTATTTACAATATTTTCAGTGAACCTACATCAATTTCCTTTAAACATATTCAGAGATACCCAGCAGCAAGTTTATTGCATATAAATTCTTGCACTTTTTGGTATAGGGTTTTTCCATTGTTTTCATCATTTTGTAGTGGGTTCACAGTTGCAGACAGTTCTTGCAAGTCCTGATCAGAAAGTGGTGCGAAGAGGTACTGTGAGCTTTGTTGTGATTCTGGGCTTGTCTCAGTTGCAGAAGGAGAAGTTGCAGAATTTGGCCATAAAAAACAAGTGTTTTGAGTGAAAAGCTCAGCAGGGGTTTTGTTTCCCTCAGAAGAGATTGAATGACTGTTGAATGCTGCTTGAAATTCCTTAAGTGTGCGATTGATTCTGGGAATGTATACGTAATGAAGGCAAAATAAATCAGTCGGGTTGTCAACATCAAGAATATCCAGTGATTCTAGCTCATAGAAGATAGGTGCAAACACGTTTCGGCAGTTACAGTTCAAGTCACGATTAAATCTCTCAACACGTTGATTATGAACAGAGCTCCCTGTCAACACAGAATTTACTCCTTTGTGTACTTTCATGTCTTCCCAAATCAAAACATTTTCTCCTCCATGATCAGTTCTTATGTGCATAGGCCAACCAAACATGTCCACAGATTTCCTAAAAAGATCCAATACAGTTTCAGCACGATTGTTGTTAGAACAATGCAGAAAAGTCAAAAATCTGCTGTATCCATCAATTGCAGCATGTATGACTAATTTCCATCTTACAAGCTTATGGTTGCCGTCAATGTGCCATATGTAGTTTGAAAAGGGAACAGTGTATATTCTTCTTTGCACTGCTGATGTTCTCCTGGACTGTGCTCCACCAAAATCTACTCTTTTCACTGAGTCTCTGAGACGATGTCTTTGAATTATGATGTTCCTGGCGCGCAAATGTCCATTGAGCATTACCTCTCCAACGTGAGGGTGATTTGATTTTATTGCCCGAATGATTTCATCCAGTTCCTGATTGGAAATGTCACTAAATTTTTGGCGTGTTATGCTATACTCTCTCATAAGCTTGTACAACGTTGGTCTTGAGATTTTCAAGATTGACGCAGTTTCTGACAGTGTTGTCCCCAGGGAAATTAATCCTTCAATGTCCTCTTTGGAAATTAGGGTTGTTCCAACCTAACACCATAGGTGAAAACAATGACAAAGAACAGACAAAGTGAATTAATTCTAAACATAACTAAAAGAAATCTGTGAACAAAAGAAAACATACTAAAGGCACATTTTTTTACAACAGAATTGATTGTAATTCCACTCACTGAAAATGAATCATTCATTCAGTTCTTACCAATCTGTGTGATGTGACAGCCCCTGCAGATGTGGTTGAACTTGTAGATGCTATTGGTGGGGGTACTGTGTTAACCTGTGGTGGGCGATAATATCAAAACAGTGATATGAGTATTTTGTAATGTTTTAAAACTCAGTTATTAAAAAAAAAAAAAAAATTAACTGTTAAAAAGAAAAGAAAAAAAAAAACCCAACAGTTTAAATAAATGTCATCATAGAAAACTCCTTTTCTACTCAATGGAAGAAAACAAATTATGTTCTTCAAGTATGAGTTGATAAAGTTGACAAATAGGTATTAATCAAACTAAGCTTAATAGATGTATAGTCAATCTATGAAAGTAGGGATCGATCAAATGCATAAAGCCAAAGTCCGCTAGCTTGATGCTAACATAAAATTGAATTTCCCATAGGACTGCTAATGCTAACGCTCGGTCGTACTAAACATACACTGGGACTAAATGAACAGCTTGACAAACAGGCATTAATTTTCAAAAGACTTTTAAGAAGATATTTTTAAAGCAACCATTTGTGAGCTAAAGCACTGTTTTGTCTTGTTTTGGTTTGTCTCAAATCTTCTGGAATAAAGCGAAATGCTAAAGCGCGAGATCGAAGACGAAGAAAAATACCCCACCACCACCACCACCACCCCCACCACACAAAAAAGAAAAAACAAAAAAGGACAGAATTACGGTGTGATAAAGTGCCATGAAAGTACCACAGACACACATAACAGGCGTAGTCAGAACTATGTTTTATTATTTATCATTTAGCAACACTGTCATGTCAGAAAATGCCTTAATAACGTTAGCATCTTGTTAGCCAAAACCAAATACTAGCTTGAAAAGACTAGCTGTTTAGCTAGCTCAAAATTTGCTTGCAAAAAATAGTATTGTAGAACTTTTTTATTTTATTTTTTCTACTTACCAGGTTTGCAGCAGCAGGTGTAGGTGCAAGCACACCTTGCAATGCAGCTCGCACTCCAGAGACAACAGCCCTTTCGATATCCTCAGGTTTCAAAGAGTTTGCCATGACTGACTAAACTTCCCTCTGTGAACTTGGACTGCTCCAAGCGGTGAGGGGCGTGGTCACATTAGCATATATCCCAAACATTTAAAGTCAACATTTATATTTAACATTTAGGCGGAACATTTAGATTTACGTTTACATTTAACATTTAACATTTAGATTTAACATTTACATTTATCATTTACATTTAATATTTAGCTTTAACATTTACATTTGACATTTAGATATATATTTCATTTTTATTTTTAACATTTACATTTAGATTTATATTTAACATTTACATTTAGATTAAACATTTAGATTAAACATTTACATTTAACATTTACATTTAATCTTCAGATTTATCATTTAGATTTAGCATTTAAATTTACCATTTAGATATATGTTTGACTTTTATTTTTAACATTTACATTTATATTTACATTTAGATTTAACATTTAGATTTAACATTTAACATTTAGATTTAACATTTAGATATATGCTTGACTTTTATTTTTAACACTTACATTTATTTTTATATTTTTATTTAACATTTAGGTTTAACATTTAGATATATGTTTGACTTTTATTTTTAACATTTACATTTATTTTTATATTTTTATTTAACATTTAGGTTTAACATTTAGGTATGCATTTAGATATGACATTTACATTTAACATTTACAATTATGTTTAGGATTTAGATATGTGTTTAGATATAACATTTACATTTATTATTTATATATAACTTTACATTTGCCATTTACAGTTTACGTATATATTTGCATTCATATTTAATATTTAGAATCAATGTTTAGATTTAAATTTAGCATTTAAAAGTACATATCCTCAAATAACAGATAATGCCTTTATTTGGGATAAATACTGACAAAATGTGATATAAATGCAGCACATATGAAAGAAATGGTTAAATGTGGTAAAGTTGTGAAATCATTTTCATGAGGTGAGTTTTTTACATTTGGCGCCCCATATAAAAATGTCATTTTTGTTTGTATTTTTAAGTAAACTCCAAAATACTGCAGAAATTAGAAAATAACTTTGTATCTAAGTATATCTATAAGTGCATGGTCACTTCCACATCCATCCCACTGATATTTGAAGTCAGATCATTTAATGAGACCATTAGGATGGGATGTGCATGTGCTCAGAGAGGAAAAAGGGTAGGAAATGAGTGAACACTGTCACATTTTTGAGCCCTTGTGGTAAAACGTACTTGTTTACTGTCATAAAGGTAGAACTACCAAATGTTTGTTTATGAGATCTCAGTGTAGATGTAGAACAAAGTCCAACAGCAGCGTGATTAAAGCCATTTAAGCATATATGTAAATTACTCTGGCACCT
This sequence comes from Oryzias celebensis, assembly GCA_014656515.1. Lineage (NCBI taxonomy): Eukaryota > Metazoa > Chordata > Actinopteri > Beloniformes > Adrianichthyidae > Oryzias > Oryzias celebensis. The sequence goes on along the minus strand of BNCR01000004.1, from coordinate 12,260,104 downwards.
TGTCTCAAATGTTTCGATGGAAAACAAATGATATGGGATTTTTGGTGCAAAATTGTGAAAGAAATTATATGTCAAAGTGTTATTATTTTATAGCTATGCAATATTTTTTTTTCTCTTAAAGCAATAATTTTCTGCAACAATTAGCACTTTTGTTTACTTAGAAGACTCTGATGAATGCTTGTTCTCTGTCCAAAGCTTCAGCAATCAGGAAAGAACACCAAAAGCTGCATGATGGAGTAAAATAATTCACTTTTAGTTCTGGAACAAGTTTGTTGCTTTAGGATGAAGAGTAAAAGCGAGATGTGAATATAATGGTCTGATTTTCTGCCATAGACAGAAATCTTATTTAAGATTTTTTTTTCTTTTGAAGATGACTTGGTTGAGAGTGCTGACCGTCTCCAGAATGTAGAAATTAAGGGTGTTGATGTGCAAATCAGGCATATTGATCCTCATCAGACAAGGAAGAAAGTTCCTGATTTGAGGACAAAGACGACAATCAGCTGAAAGAGAGTCGTGACAGCGTAAATGGACCGTGGTTATCTTCACAGGAGTCTCTGCTCATCTGTCCGTCCAGTATTTTTCATGCATTAGTGATAAAAGAACTTCTGTAGACTGTCAAGCTTGAAAATAAACAACATTTTCATGTTGAAGTGTTAATCTAAATGTCTCATTATAATGATAATAATACAAAATCTCTCTTCTGAGGTCTCAGCAAAGACATTTTCTACTTTACATCTCAAAAATATGTAAAGTAGCTTGTCTTGAAACACTTGTAACTTGACTCAATAATTGTTCCTTCAAGCTTTATATGCACACCACTTTGTTTTACCACAAAGTGCTACAATATATTCATCAAATATACTGTTGATGTATCAAAATTAAAGAAAAAACGGGTTTCCCAGGAGCAGTATTGCTGTATTTGAAACTTGGTTCAGTCTCATTGTTATTGGTATGAAAAATACTTATGTATCTCATTTTATTTCTTAAAAGTACCATAAAAATAATATTATTGACATGGACACACACACACACACACATATATATATATATATATATATATATATATACCTCCAAATGTCTATAATTTTGCAAGGATAACACTTTGAAGTAGTGTATGGTGGTAGAGTGGTCTGGGGCTGCTTTGTAACTTACTTGTTCCAGCAGTGTTTATGGCAAGTCTAGTTCACATTGCTAATCGTTGGATTCCAGTCGACTGACAGTTGCCACTTTGAGGTCCTGGCCTGTGAATGTTCTACAATGAGTTTTCTTTCTGTAATTCAGATCACAGCCCGTCTTGACCTCCAGTTCACCAAGTTTCCAATCATCGCTCTTCCCCAACGTTGAGATCTTACCGAATACATGCTTCTGACCACAAGTGTCAAGATGCTCTTCCTACTTCCAGGCTACAAATCACTGCTCACCTTTCAGTGGCCATTCAGGCTCATCAGCGCCTTAAACTGGTCATTAGAAGCAAGTTTTTCCAAAAAAGGAACTCTGCAGCAATCTGCTATCCATTGAAGACCATTGATTCCATTAAATGGTTATCTTTTTGTCAATCTCTCCAAAACCCTTGAGATTACCCATCATGAGTGGTGTGACAAAAATTGTGCCCCCAAACATGAGGTCAGGAAACCACACCCTTAGGAGCACTCAGGTGCAACAGCAAACAGCACATCTTTAAATATACATCTGGTCAAAGAAGATCTACTCATAGTCCAACCTTAAATCTGATTGAATTCTGCCTCACAACCCTAAATAGAGGCTTCAAACTTCCAATGAATGCGCAGATTATTTTGAGAAATGACTCACTTTCACCAAATAAAAGCATTTAGTATGCACATTGATGCTCTAAACTAAGCAAAACTTTTGACCTTGTTAATAAAAAGTAATGCAATCTCCATGCCTGCATAGAATAAAGAAAACAATTGTTGTACAATTGTACAACTCATAACATAACAATGTTCAAAACTGCGTTCACAGCAGGCATTTATCAAAAAGTGCGTTTCACATTTGGTGTTCACACTGGACAGGAAAAGAGGGGCTTCCTCTTTTTTTGCTACTATTTACTAGTGCATATTTGCCACCTACAGTTGGGAAAGACTTGGTGTGAAATGTGGAAGCAGTGCAAATCTCGCAGATCTTGCTCCAGGCTTTTTCTTTGACAGCTCTATTCCGATAGATGAAAGGCTTGGTGTCATATAATTCCAGTCAATATTTTACCCTCCGTAATCAATTCTCAGATGGTCGGCACTTTCGTGAAATAAAAGGTTCACCATCCTTACGCTGCTACCAAATCTGAGTCCCTGATTGGTTGAAATTTAACTTTCAGCGTTTTGTACATTGAGTCCAAAAAACAGTAGAAACTGGCGCATCGACATGTGAATGCAAGAGTTATGAACGCAGAAACCCAAAATGCACATTTGCTCGCATTTGCATAAACTTTTCATCTGAATTGTTCACTTGTGGTAAAGTGTCTGCCCTGAGAATGGAAGGTTGTGAGTTCAAATCCAGGCTGAGTCATACCAAAGACTAAAAATGGGACCCAATGCTACTTGACATTCAGCAATAATAAGGAGTTGGATTGGGGGGATAAACCACAAAATGGCCCCCAAGAACAGCTGTGTCTGCAGCTCACTGCTTCCCTACAGGATGTGTCAATGGCAGAGAACACATTTCACAGACCTAAGTGAGTGACAACTAACTAACAGGACTTTAACTTTGGATGCTAGTTGCCAATGGCAATTTGAACGTATCTTGAGACTTTACAGCTCGATTTTGTAATCTGCTTTTTGCAAACAACACTGAATTGAAATATTTGTGCTCACTGTGATTATAAATGTATTTGTTATAATTAAGAAACAGATTAATTACTTCTTGAAAGTGAAACACGTTGTCCTCTGTTTGTCTAATGCCGAAGACATATGACAGTAAGTTTAACGATGCATGGCGTGAAACAGATCCACCTTTCATGCTGTAGTGAGAGTGTAAACCTTTCTTGACCACTTCAGTTGAATCCTTTTCAAGTGACATTTAGGGAAAGATTAAGTTCTCTCTCGGTCTCTGGTAAAAGCACAGCATTAGCATTCAGCATGCGCACACTCTGGCTCCAACTGCAAGCCTTCCATTCACGCCGGCCACATGACTGCATAAGATAAGAGTACAAACTTCTCTGCGCCAGCAACAGAGTGATCTACAAGTGCTGACATTTGGGATTGATGTCTCTCTATTTTCTGACTTTATTGTGATTTTGAGGAGGGTTATAGGGTCACTAATCATTTTTGTTCAACAATTATGGAAAGGTTTAGAAGTGCAGCACAACCTTGAGGAAATTTGACCTGATTTATTTTTTGGACCATAAAAAAGAAGGTGGGACTTTTTTTTTTTTTAAGAAGACTAATGGTCAAGATAAGAAAAAAATGAGAGTGACAGCATTCCAGGATGCATCTGAATTTAAAGAAACCCTTTTAACAACAACATTTAATATGTGAGTGTACACAAACACACACACACAGATATACAGACACAAATGCCGTTATATCATCACCATATGACAAAAATGTTCTGCCTAAATGAATCAACCAACCACGTAATCAACCAATCAGACAGCAATATTGATTCATGCAAATAGATAGTTATTCATTTCTCATTAGGTTTCATTATTAAAACCTATGCCAACATGCTAAAATGTACTGCCACTTTATTATATCTTCATGCAAAACTTGCCAGGGAGCTGAACCATGAATTGATGTACCATAAACATGGTCTGACGAGACAAACTCCCTTCAATATCACTAGCCAAGAACCTGATGTGTGAGCAACAAACCTCACTGAGTTGATGTCAGGACAGAGCTCCCTTGTGCATGTGTGTTTGTATGTGTGTGTGAGGTCTCTTTTGAATATTGAACCAAATAAAAATACGCAAAATGCTTTGGAAAGCACTAAATGATCTTAATATCGGCTTAAAACCGGCATAATCATAATTAAAAATGGGAACGCTTTTATGATGGATTAAAAGATGATGGGAGAGGAACTTTAAAGATAAAGAAATCTGATACAAGTATAACTTATTCGTTGGGACATAATTCAACTTCACACACTTAAGCTCTAGCTATAGTCTAACAATATGTTTTTTTTTATTAATGTTATTATTGATACTATTCATAACAGTGTTTGACAGCCTTCTCCGGCATAATTTAAAAATATATTTTTTAAACTTTGAGTGCCGGTTGAAACTGTGGGTAAATTTCAATTAAAAATAAAAAAAAATGTATTGATTTTAAAGTAATTATCATTAGTTCTGGTGCGTATTATTGAGATTTTGTATTGTACAGGAACGTTTTATTTCAATCACCGTTTTCCAACGACGTACTCTGCTTGTAGACCTTCCCGTGACGTCATTTCCTCCGCGTGTGAGCTAGGACACATGTGGGGAAAATCAAAACGTTCTAAACAATTGACTTTATCGGCAATTTGAAGAGATTTTCCCTACCTATGGTTATTACCTTGAAGACGATGGAGTCTGCAGAGGAGGAGTCGCTGCTCGGCCTGGAGTCAGAGGATGAAGGCAGCGAGTTATCGGATGGAGAGGTGCGTTTATGCTAACCGGACTCAAGTTTTGATGTAGTTGCTCAGCTAAAAGGTTAATGTATGGTTTGATAAATTTTTAACCTCTTCTTTTTCTTTGTTTAAATGAATGTGTCTCAGCGATTAGGTCTGACTGCGCCATGATTATTGTAATTTGCGAAAGGTTTATTTATTTATTTAATTATATTTTTCAGCTTCAGGAAGCCTTCACCAAAGGGTTGCTGAAACCTGGAATGAATGTTCTGGTGGATAAATCTAGAACACTGGTAAACAATGTGGTGAGTTTGTTTTTGTAGTGTCTTATCTAAACCTAATGAAGTAATGAAGCAAATCTAAAGCACACACACTCAAAATGTATTATAATGCATTTCTGTTAACATGTTACATGGAAACTGCTGCAGGAAGGATTAAAACAGTGTCTTGCTGACTTCCGGAAAGACCTCTCCTGGGTGGAAAGGTTAGACCTGAGCAGTATACCAGTTAAAGACGTCCTATCTCAAGTGGAAGGGAAAGTTCCTGCTGAGCCGAATGGAGGACTGGACGCTGAGGATGATTTCCAGAGGGAGATGTTTTTGTAAGTGACCACTGTTTAGTTTATCTTCAAAGAATTAATGAAACCTGTGTTTGGTTTTTGAATTAATAAAACTGTTCCAACCTAATGATAACTGCATTTTGAGTCCCATACCTTCATGTTACCCCAGGAAAGCTGTTTAAATATATATATATATATATATTTGTATGATTTCATCTCATTTGGCCAGTAAAAACACAGGTGTGCTTTTATTTTGAAAATGAGATTTGTGTAGGAAATCTTGAGATTAGTATTTCAATTTAAATGTTTTAAATTCACCAATTGGAATATGTTATCAAGAATTGGGTAATTTTTCAGTTACAAGGACAGTCAAGTGGTATTCTAGGCTACAGCTTTAAGAAAAAAGTTTGTATTTTTTGTTGAAAGCAAAGATTTATATACTACAGAAATTGAGGGAAAAAAAGGTTTTATTTTAATTTGACGTGACATTAGCGACATTGTTTTTTTCTTATTGTTTTGACCGGAAGAGGTAAATGTCAGCTTATCTGTTTTGTGTGTTTGTGTTAAAACTGACGTTGTAGTTGTTTAAACATTTGTTAAAATCCTTTTTTCTTTCCTTTTTTCTTGCAGCTACCGTCAAGCTCAAGCCACAGTCCTGGCGGCCCTCCCTCTCCTGAAAAAGCATGGCATAAACACCCGGAGGCCTGATGATTACTTTGCAGAAATGGCCAAGTCAGATCAGCACATGCAGAAGGTGACTTGTCTTCATCCTGCTAAAGGGCGTGTATTTTCTAGCATGCACTCAGCTTCAAACTTTAATCATGGCTAGTATTTTGCAGGATTGTAGCTTTCTGGTTATTTGTAGTTGGTGTACAATATAAAGGCTAAGCTGGACCTAAAAAGAGCTTAATTTTAATAGAACTAGTATAAGGCCTTTTAAAGATTTACATTGTCTTAAAATTTGTTAACGAGATGTGACATCTTCTCACAAAACAAAAAACATTTCACGTTGCGCTGTGTCCTAAAGTTGTGAACTGTTCGATTAGTGAAGTATTCGATTTTTAATGTTCTTAAAGCTCTTCAAATTTAACTTATTTAAATCTGTAGACAACCTGCAATGCTTTTGTTTTACTTTATAGCAAATAAAAAAAAACAGACTTTTTTTTTTTGTATTCCAGATCAGGCAAAAGTTGACCACAAAGCAGATGATCTTGGAAAAGTCTGAAAAGGCCAAGAAACTTCGTGAACAACGGAAATTTGGCAAAAAGGTTTGTTTTTGGAGATCTTTTCTCATTTTGTAGATATGAAGACGTGGTTTTTTTATTTTTCTCTAAGTGATGAATGAACTTCTGTTTGATTGATGGCCAGGTCCAAATAGAGGTGATTCAGAAAAGACAGAAGGAGAAGAAGGCAATGATGGCTGCTGTAAAGAAATACCAGAAAGGTGAGAATTTGCCTTTTAGTATTTTAGTTTCTATTAAACATATAATTTTGTGATTATTAAATATCTTATCTGATGTATTTTTGAATCTAGGAATGTCTGATAAACTGGACTTTTTGGAAGGAGACCAGAAGAGTAAAGATCCTTCAGGAGGTCCCAGTAAAATGTTGAACAAAAAAGGGTAAGGAGCTTTTCACCTCCTCTTTTTTTGTTGCTTTTGTCATATTTTCTCAAAATTCCTCTGTTTTTCCTTCAATTCATCAGTACGAGCGCTAAGAGGAAATACAAGGACCAAAAGTTTGGTTTTGGGGGCAAAAAAAGCGGGAAGAAGTGGAATACCAAGGAGAGCTACAACGACGTTTCCAGTTTCAAAGCCAGAGTGGCGCACGCCAAGGGAGGAAAGAAGGGCAAAAAAGGAAAACCAAACGTGAGTCACAGAAAAAACTGAAGATGCATTCATTTATCTTTCATGTACCAAACTTATCAAGTGAGAAAATGTGTTTATTTTTCTTTTTCTTCTGGGCTTTCAGAAGCGTCCTGGCAAATCTGTGCGCAAGAAGATGAAAGGTCGCTCGTAAACCCTGGCTGGACTTGGGCTGTGGTTCTGAGCGGAGCGTTTTTTCGTCTTTCCAAAGAGACTTGAAGGAGACTCGCCGTTCTGTGTACTCGTATGGAAGACTCAAACACGCCCCAGGCCACAAAGAGAGATGAAAAATCCATGAATGGACTGCTAAAGATATTTTCTGCGTTCGTTTTATCATCAGTGATGACTAGTGGTGCATTTTCAAAGCTCATCATTAAATTCCAGCTGTGATGCTGCACTCTCCACTTCCAAGAGATCACGTGACCCGCTGTCATTTCTGCCCTTTCCCCGTCATTAGCATCAGTATAAACCGCTGAGGGTTCAGCTTGTTTTCCTGTGTGCTGACTGAGGTTCGGCCGACAAACATATTTGACCCACTCTGCGTTTCTCTGGTTTATTTAGCAGTTTTTCTGGCATGTTCCTCATGCTTGGTGACGTCTGTGCTGACGCGGTGGAAATGAAATCTTTTGTCCTGGTGGATCAGTGGGATCTAGAGAGAAGGAAACATTTCATGAGTTTCTAGGACTTTAAAAATTGTAGAAAAAGCTGCATTTTTAACAATTTGGATTAATTTTCTTAAGAGTTCTGTAACAAAGTAACTGCATAACCTTGCTCCCATCAGAATGTGGGGATAAATTCCATGAAAAGTAAATGTTTATGCCTAAATCACATCCCATTGTTTGTCTTTTAATGCAACATTTTATTTTTACTTTATAAAACACTTTTATTCAACATATTCATATAATATTCAGTTCACAAGTGTGACATCCAAGGACTATTCAAACTGCATAGTTATTACTGATCCAGGACATTTCCAGACATACTCAGTAGCTGCCTTTTAGTTGTGAAGAACTTGGTTATGTCTAAAGCCTGTTAAGTTGATATTTCAGAGAAATTTTGTGGTACAAGCACAGATTTGGCAAAAGCCCCTCATTCAGAAAAGCACATAAGCCACAAGAGCAATCCAAAATGGCCACCATCTCTACAAATGGTTGGCATTTTGGGGAGAACATCTCGGATGAGTGATGTCTGCTCAATAACAACAAACTGTTCATGACCCGGTGAGGAGGGTGAGCATACAGAGGAACTTCTCCATTTCTACAGAAATTATTCGATTGTTGCAGCAGCTGAGACGATCTCAGACGGGAAGCTGCTGGGTGTGAAGGTCCTTGTCCGGTGATAGGTGTGTATATTCAATATACATGTCCATACGTGAAATATTCAACTAACCTTTTTAGTTCCTGATCGATTTGATACCTTTTTACCAACTTGATCTTATTTGTATCAGTGGTTTTGAGCATAAATATTGATGAGAAAGTAGTTTTTGTGTTACCAGAGGGCTGGACTCCCATCCGATTTCTTGGCTTTCTGTTTGAGGAGCTGAGTATTTCTTCTTGGGCACTAAGTAGGCTCTGTGCAATTCTTTAATAAAATCCGCTGCAAAAGAAGCAAGTACAGTTCAAGTGACACAAGAAAGTCATTTGAATGTATTTTCTTTTTAAAGGTGGTTTTCCTACAGTTTTCTGAGACCTCTTCAGGAGGTTTCTTGGACATGGGTTTGTCTGGCAGGATGTGCACTGGAGGAAGAAAATCATGGAAAAAGTTAGTAAAACAAAAAAAATGCACAAACCTGAGTTAAACTTCTTGGAAACAGCATGCTTGATTTAAAATCATTCTAAAAAGAGTTGCTAACATTTCCTAAATGGGTTGATGTGGAACTTGGTGTGCTGCTTCAGATGTTTTTCCTCTTTCTTGATCCTTTCGATGTGAATCGCGTCTTGTGCAACAACACTCGGTTTCTCCTTTTCGGCCATACTGGCATCGACAGGAAGGTGATGAACCCTTTTGGATGAAGCCTTTTGGAGCGGAAATCGCTGTGTGAATCAAACACGCGTTACCTAGCAACTGTAAACTGCAGCTCAAGCTGCAGTAGCGCGACCTGACCACAAGATGGAGACATGCGATCACTATTTGCTCTTTTCTTTAGCATCCTCTATTTGACTTCCAAGAAGTTTCCTAACAGCAAACTGGCTTCTTAATTTTACTTCCTTGCTATTCAGTTTATATAATGGTGTTATTTAAATTCTCCAAAACATTTTTTTCAGCATCAATAGTTTTAAAACCATATCTGGATGTGTGTGTGTGTTTTTTTTTTAGAGTATTTCTGTAAAAATCATTTTTGGGGCAGTAATTGTCTGTTTGCTGAAAGCAAACAGAGTATGGTGTTCTACCGGTTTATTCTATTTGTCTGTTTGCTGAAAGCAAACAGAGTATGTTGTTGTACTTCTTTATTATATTTTATTTTTTTTATTCTTATTATTATTTTTTTCCCGTCATTTTTTTTGGATCACTACTGGTCCTACAATTTTTAAGATATTACAATGATTTCAATTGTAGTTTGTAAAGCTTAATAGGGACAAGCATGCTATTACTTTTGGTACAAATCTGTACTATGGTTTATTTATTATGAATATTTTTATGACATTTTTGTCCCATAGGAAATGAATTGAAAAATTTTTGAAGGCTTATATCTCAGGAAATACTGAACATAATGGTATAAGATTTTCTGATATATAACCTCATGGGTTGCTGTACATACTGTAATAATTGTAGCTCTATTGCGCCACCAGGTGGTCAGTGGTGGTACAAAACGCGTTTTGGCCTAGGCCTCGCATACCGTTTGACGAAAAAATTTTTCTTTTTTTCCCAGGGATTCCTTGGATGCTAGAGAAACTTTTTGCCTCTAGGACCGCCCACTTCCGCCTAACTAGATTTTTCGCTATTTACGATTTTTTATAAAACACGTTTTTGGCTCCCTATTCAACATACTTTTGTCAAGGTTGACAAAACTCGGTACTTACCCTATTTGGAGTACCCCGAATCCAATGGTGGTATTCATTTTGCGCAGTGATGTACCGTTTTTGTACAATAAGCGATGCAAATTAGTAGGGTGTGGTCATAAACTTTGCAATGCTTCAAGTCCTTTATAGTAAATCCAATCCTTACCAAAATTGTTGTGTAGCATCCTTTCAGTGTGCTTAGTTGATACATAAAGTTTTTTTTAGTGATTGTCCAATAGGTGGCGCTGCAGAAGCTAACACAGCGTTTAGTGCAATATCTCCGAAGCTGCATTAGGTAACATGCTCAGATTTTGTACTTGGGATGTCATTAGGGTCCTGTAACACATATAAAAAGCTGAGCCTTCCTACGCCACCTAGTGGTGACTTAGAGGGTAATTTCACATTCAGGTTAAGCCCTTTAATCTCCTAAACAACTGCAGATATCAACATGCAACCACTTGTAGTTTGTAAAGGTCCTTGGTGAGATCATTGGTTTACAATTTCATAGTAGTCAGTGTTATGATTGATTTTATATAAATTTTTAAAAACCAATGTTTTGCCATAGGAAATGAATGGAACCCACTTTTGAGGACCCAAATCTTGAAAAGTACAATGCCCAATGCTATGAAACTTTGTGAGCAGATACTTCAGAGAAATGTATCCATGTTGTAAGACGTCTGGCTCTATTGCGCCACCTGGTGGTAAGTTGGAGAAAAAAAGTGTTTGGGCCTTAATCTCCCAAAGCATAAGCCACAGGAAAATGATGTTGTTCCCCAATGATTCGCTGGATTCTAGGATAATAGTGACAATGTATCAGCCATCTGTACCTCATAAGATTTTTTCGCAATTTACGATTTTTCGCAAAACACTTTTTTGAGTCCCTATGCCACATAGTTTTTACAATCTTTGCATAGGTCTGCATCATTCTTATTTGGACTACTGCAAGTCCAATGGTAACACCCATTGAGCAGAATTCCATACAGTTTTTGCACAACACGTATTGAAAACATAGACAAGAGTAGTTGTCAACTTTGCACCCCTGCAGCTTCCTAACAAATTTATATAACCTTACCAAATTGTACGGAGTGCTTTCTCAGTTGAAGATCAGAAAGCGCAAGAGCATTCATAATGATGCTCCCATAGGTGGCGCTACAACATATTCCAATGTGTTTCCACTCATATCTCCAAAAGTAATTGACCAAACTCCATGAAACTTTACATACTGGTTGTACGGAAGGTCTTTAACACTTCCAGCTTTGACGTGTTTCATAACGATATTTGCTTTCAGCAAACAGACGCAATTTCTTATAGGAATTGCAATTCTAGTTTATTATTATTATTATATTTTCTTATTCCGTCAAAAGTATGACGCGCTACTCGTCCTAGAGTTTAGGAGTTATCAAGTTGCAACCAATTGTAGTTTGTAGTGCTCCTTTAGGAGACCTGTGCTATAATTTTTTTCACCCATTGGAATTATGGGTAATTTTATATGAATATTTTTATGAATTTTTTTTCCCATAGAGAATGCATTGAAAGCACCTTTAAATGGTTATATCTCAAAAAGTACTAAAGATAATTGGATGAAACTTTGTCAGCTTCTATGGTATAGGGGTTTACACATTCTGTGAGATTTGTGGCCCTGTGTGACTCTACTGCGCCACCAGGTGGTCGATTGTAGTAAAAAAACTTGTTTTGGGTCTATCTCGCGTCCCGTTTGTCGTAGGAACTTGCTTTTTTTTTCCTTGGGTTCCTTGGATGCTAGAGTAACTTTTTGTAATTGGGACCGCCCACTTCCGCCTAACTAGATTTTTCGCTATTTACGATTTTTCGTAAAACACGTTTTTGGCTCCCTATTCAACATACTTTCGTCAAAGTTGACAAAACTCGGTACTTACCCTATTTGGAGTACCCCGAATCTAATGGTGCCACTCATTTTGCGCAGTGATGTACCGTTTTCGTACAGTTCGCGATGTAAGTTAGTAGCTGTGGTCGTGAACTTTACAATGCTTCAAGTCCTTTATAGTAAACCCAATCTTCACCAAAATTGTTGTGTAGCATCCTTAGAGTGTGCTTAGTTGTTGCATAAAGTTTTGTAGCGATTGTCCAATAGGTGGCGCTGCAGAAGCTAACACGGCGTTTAGTGCAATATCTCCAAAGCTGCATTAGGTAACATGCTCAGATTTTGTACTTGGGATGTCTTTAGGGTCCTGTAACACATATAAAAAACGAGCTCTCTTACGCCACCCAGTGGTGACTTAGAGGGGAATTTCACATACGGGATAAGCCCTTTAATCTCCTAAACCAATGCAGATATCAACATGCAACCACTTGTAGTTTGTAAAGGTCCATGGTGAGATCATTGGTATACAATTTCGTACCATTCAGTGTTATGATTGATTTTATATGAATTTTTAAAGACAAATGTTTTGCCATAGGAAATGAATAGAACACACTGTTCAAGACCCATATCTTGAAAAGTACGAAGCCCAATGCCATGAAACTTTGTAAGCAAATAGTTTAGAGAAATGTATCAAGGCTGTAAGACGTCTGGCTGTACTTTTTACATGCTGGTCATACGGAAGGTCTTTAACACTTCCAGCTTTGACATGTTTCATAACGGTATTTGCTTTCAGCAAACAGACGCAATTTCTCCCAGGAATTGCAATTCTAGTTATTTTTTGAACTAAGCTTAAATGTTTGAATCAACAGTTTTTTTATTTTTTTAAATTTAACTCAAAGATGTCCGTCTGCTAAAATCAAGCTTCTTGTTTAAAAAGTGTACTTTTTTGGGGGGGGGGCAACGCCCTCCCAAATGTGATGTCCAGCAAAAGTTCACAATAAAAAATAGAATGGATACATAGACCCAAAAAGAAAATAAAAGATTATTATAGCTTGAACAGGGACAAACCAGTGTCCTGCTTGTGCCTGTCCCTAGCTTGGTAAATGCACGGGTAGTGTTTGGAAGAGCATTCAAAATAAAACTTAGATATATCAAAAAGATCAAAGGAGAAGACAGATGTATGGATGGATGAGGGATTTACCACCCTAAGGATTGGTCCCACAAATTCCACCTGCACCCCATAGTGGCTAAACCCGGGCCTGAGTGCACAGCCTAATGTTAAATCATGTTTGGTCAATATTTTATACTAATATAGTTAAGAAAACTATTATGTTAGGAGTAGCATGGGCACAATTTAAGTACATGGGGCTGTTTATTAGAATGATGAGTTCTATATTCAATTATATGCTTTATCTTTTACCATGCCTCAGTTAAGCATACAATTCCCAACAGTTTTTGTCAAAGCCCCTAGTAAAGCTCCACTGGGATCCTGATTTTATTTGAAAAAAGGCAGTTTTATCTAAACATGAAATTAATTTTTTTTTTTTTTAGCAGGAAAGTTATTTTCCAAAAGCTTAAATAAATGAAAATGCAAAAACCATACTGGATATTTTCCTAATGTTCTGCTGTTTTCCATGTAACCATTTTCAATGTGGAAAAACCAAAACTTTTTATTGAAATAAATTAGCAATTCAAACACAATGCAGGTACCTTACATTTACGAAGTAAACGACTTTGCAGCTTACTGGATAATCAAACTTGCAGTAAAAGTCCTATTAAAAGCAATTTTACTGAACATATTTTGAGGTTCTCACCTGTAGCAAACCTTTTAAACTGAGAGCTGGATGAATGAAAATGTCCTAACGGTGTCAAAATGCAGCCACCCAAAGCATAATGCAAGATTTTTTCTTTATGTGTCGCGTGTAAGGTCTGCGTTTTGCACAAAAACACGTAACTTCCTTTTTACTGCTTGTAAAAGGCTGCACAAGTACCAAAGAGTGTAACATGTCACGCTGACCTGAGCTGACTGAAGAAAATCTGTAGAATTTAAAAGAGCTGCATTGTTTAAGCTGAGAGTAGAGTGGCATTGCCTCTGATTTTTATCCCCTGACTTGTGCTTTTGGAGTGGCCACAGACCCCACTTCAATGGAGGGTTGTTGGTTCACCAGCCTTATTGGCTGGATGTTTGGTGGGGATCCTTGGCTGCCAGCTTATGCTTCAATACTGACATCCACATCCCTTTTTTTTTGTTTGCCTTCCTCTTCTCCACCATCCTTCCAGCTTTTCCTCCTTCATTCTGCCCCATCTGTTCCTCTAAGAGGCAATTGTTGTGTTCCATGGGGTTTTATTTTTTATTTTTTTGTTATTTATTTGTGTGAACAGCATGTTGGTGAGTCTGTGCGCTTTTGTGGCTCTGACAGCTTAATAAAGGTCAGGATGCTCAACTCCTGGTTCCTGCTTCATAAAAGGATTCATGCTTTATTGGCCCTGTGGGAAACATAATGGAAACAAGTAGCAACTCCAACACAGGGCAGATAATTTCATTGTTGCACGGGTAAGAAGTCCCTGGTGGTGCTTGTGTGTGTGCGGGGGGAAAGGGTTAGTGAAATGTATTTTGGGGGACCTTCTGGTGCCGAGCTTTGCTCCCCGGCTTGTGTCCGAACAAGTTATCTTCAAAGCAGCGTTCGAGATCTTCAGGCAGAAGATTGCTCAAAGCGAAAGGACACACAGATGGTGTGTGACAGGAACGGTTCAGAAACACCTCAAACATGAAAGACTAAAAATAAGTTGTTTTATGTTTCTTATGTGTTCAAACTCTTTGTCATTTAGTGGGCAGTTTACTTTGTTGTGGCAGAAAACATAACACTTGTTCAAGTGTGATGTAGTGTAACAACAACATAACTTGTGAAATTTCACAGATTTTCTCTTCGTGTGGCTTTTTATCTGCATGCAGCATCACCTAAAAAAAAAGAAACCTTGTAAAGAAGATTTACTAAGCAAGTTCTAACCACAAGTTCTTGGCTAATTCCCCTGCAATTGGATCCAACAAAACTACTAAACTATCAACATGTGAGCATGCAGAACATGAGGCTTCAACCCAAAGACACAAACACAAAGGGCTGCTTTTCTCTTGGGCCAAAGGCGTCATGAAGCCAGGTATGCTAAGGAACATCCCTTTGTTCCAACGTTGTCTTCATTATCGACAAATTCACCCTCTAGCACCCATCTTTTCAGTAACAGCCAACAAAACGGCTGAGTTCAAATGCAGCAGAATCCCATTTCTGTCTTCGTCTGAAATATGCTGTGGATGTCGTTCAGATAATAATGCAATTTCCAGCAAATGAATAGACATTATCAGTCTAACATACACCAGGAAATAAAGCAGAAGTTTATTCAAAGCGCAATTGCAATAAAGTTTTTTTTTCTGTTAGAGACTTTGAACAGACTATCAAAACACCTTTTAATGAGACAAATCTTCATCTTTATTTGATCTAACGGTCCACCAATCATCTCACATTCTTAATAGAGGAAGATATGAAGTGCGTTCAGAATGAAACATGAATTCTACTGATGACTTTGTGACGGGATTGTGAGTTCACCTTCTTTTTACCTCAACACACCTTTTTCAGCTTTTCTTAACAAGATGGTTTTAATTACCAGCTGCCCTTCAAGACAGCTGATTAGGACCATATCATGTATTATTCAAGCTTTCCGAACTCCAACTGCTTAGACATTCAAACGGGAGAGCAGAGCACTCTCATTCTTATCACACAACATCTAATCCGCTCAATGATGTCTAATAAAAACCACTGATATTGTTCCCCTTGTAGAGTAATGTTTACTGAGGTCTTTGACCTTCATGAAATCCCTCTACAAGACTCTCCGTTCTGGCAGCTACTGACCTTTAGATGGAGAGTCAAGTGCTGCGAGTCAAAGAAAGCAGTAACATTTTCAAATCGAGCACCACTTAATAAATATGCAAATTTTTTTGGCACTTATGGAAATTTAAAAGGCTTTTTTTCCCCCAAATGTTTAGTATGCTAAAATAACCTACAATAAAGGAATAGTTGTGGAAAATTACACAAATCAAATCCTGCTTGTTTTTATTCAGGACATGAAAATAGAAATTTTCGTAAAAATGTGGATGAAGACTTCAACGATTTCCTGTGAAGACCGTGAGAACGTTGTTTTGTGGTTTGACTTTGGACTCTCTTGTCTGCACTATTTGTGGCTGCCAGTCAACCAGAACATTATAAGAGCAGATAAAACCCCATCTATCTGAACCTTTTGTCTGCTCATGCTCAGTGATAATTTATCAGGGCTTTTTATCAGATTCTCCCTTTTTCTGTTTTTTATTCTGAGATTTCTATCTTTTCTCTTAAACAACTTTTTTTTTTTAAAAAGCGCTTTTAGTACCAAAAGCAGTTCTTGCTTTGGAAACTAAAGGTGTCTGCAGATCTTGTGCTCTGGTTTGTTTTGATTGTCAAGTAGGTGTCTGGAGCTCAGCGGAGACGGCGGGCTCGTGGGAAAGCTGTGTTAGCATCAGATGTCAGCTTCATGTCACCGTTTCTCTTGTCTGGGATCTCCTGTTTAGTCTCAGCAAAGGAAACTTTCTTGACTATAGGACAAAGATTGCTGCACCGTACGGAGACAGACCTTGTTGCCAAGGACAACGAAAATATTGCTCCATAGACAGACAATAGATAAGCGGTAAATGAACCGTTTTGGTATTTGTTTTGTAAGTTTTTGCTGTTGTTTTTTTGTTTTTTTTCACGTGCATCTTTGAAAAATATTCAAGTTAACCTAGCATTAAATGTGCAACACATAAACCCCAAACATAACAGGTGCAGTTAGGAGGCATAGTGTTAATGTGGTTTGCTTTTGTGCTGTCCGTGGTGTGAGTTAAATAATTAAAACGACACTTTTTGCTGCATGTGTTCCTGTATTATGTCTTAGGCAGAATTTGGGTAGAATTTGGGTAGCATATGGGAACCAAATGCTATGTTTTATTTTGAAACTCTGCAGCTTTGCTTTAGTTCTTGTGGAACATTTCCTGCCTGCTAAAGCTATGCACACACAGGGCATTTGACGTTCACACTGGACAAGTAGGAAGGGGCTTCTTCTTCTTCTTTTTTTTTTTTTTCTAATGTACCAGCACATGTCCACCACCAACAGCTGGAAGAGGTTTGGTGCGAAAGGTTGACGTGGTGCAAATTTTGCAAAGTTGTCACAAAACAGAAAAGGTTCTGTTAATTGCTAGCAACTTCGCAATGGCAGACATGGATTACCACCAAGTCAGGAGATGAAAAACATCAACGTCGTCTAACTTTTTGACATGTATGGGTCCACCTGATAAATCAAATGCATTCATCACTACCATATCCAAGTCCCTGATTGGTCAAAGTTCAATCTAATTTAACTGCAGTAAATGGTCATATCATCATTTGCTGGTTATGGTTATGTCATACATAGCGCCTGAGAACAGTTGCAAAAACTCACATGAATGTGAGAGTTTTGAACACAGAGGCCTGAAACTTGCATTTACACACATTTAAACAGACTTTTCATTAGCAATGGAAGAAGAACTGTAGACATGAATCTTTGTCACAACATTTGTGGTGTTCTCTAGAATGCTTCCAAAACGTGATGCTACAAGTCTAAGTTAAATGACTTCTAGTCATACAGGGGCTGTAATGTGCAAACATTTCAAAAAAGTTTGGACATTCAGTTATGATGATCTATTCCAATTAATATGAAGATTTACTATGAGTATCAATTGGATCCCGCAATACACATAGTGATCTAAGCCTTTTAAGGTAACAAACTCACAATTAAACGTCTTAAACATTGCAGCTCAAATGTAGATGTAGAATATTGATTCAATCTTTTTTTGATTTATGAAAACTGGCATTTAAGCTGGTAAATTGCTGTCATAAGAAGACCTGTGCTACTTGTTATACGTTTCTTGTTCACACTGAAAATCAACATTGGCTTAAATTCTAAAACTGAACAGAAAACTTTCAACACATAAATGAAACTAGGATTACTTTGTATTTGAGGGTAAAATGCCAACTTTGTCATGCACAAAAAACATGACATGGAATTACACGAATGAATTAAATGACATGCAGATGGGTTGGGACCGCCAGTTAAAGCATTTTTTTTTGTTTAGTTCCCCAGTGGTTATTAGCACTTAGGGAGATATTACCAGACTGCTGTGTGTTTAATGAGCAACGCCCAGTACAAATATGTTTTCAAGTTGTTGGAACACACCTAATACTCCCAGATGGGCTTTTCTATTGGTGGCCATTAGACAGTTAGCCTTCATTAAACAGAACGTTTCTTCAAACTGGGGAGGTACTTGATATTTGCAGTTCCTACAGTTTTCGTTGCATCATCTCTAATGATCTACTTATGTGACCACCTCCTAGCAGCTACTGACCAGGCTCCAAATGAGGTTAGCTTAAGATCTTCCTTTAACAAGAGACTTGTCACTGTGCTTGTACCATGCAGCTCCAAGAATTAATGAGTGAAATATCATTACTGTGGAGAGGGTGTCTTACATTAAAGGCTTAGAAAAAAATCAGGACATCTGTGATTTGTTGGTTTTGAAAAAGGCTTGTTTGACCACTAAACGTGGAAACGATTCATGTTTAAGATGAGGTTATTGATTTAACTGGATTTTTCCTGTAATCCTGTGCTAGGAATGTGTGACCTAATGACAGAAATTTGCTTGTTTTGTTGGACAAAAGATTCCTTTTTTGTGGTCATGAAAAAGGGCAGTTGCTAGTTTTCGCTCCAATATATTGTGTCGACATACAGTAGTGCAGATCAGGTTTAACCCTCTGAAGCAATGACACTTTATGACAAATTCTCTTTTGTATTTTAGAAAATATAACCTGAAAGATGGAGGCAATTGTGTTTTATAGAAGATATGGGAACTGTACATTTTTAACATGCTATCTCTGAAGATGAACAGATAAGCCCAGATGGAATATAGCAAATCACAGTTATGCACTGCAAAGTGAGTTTATCAAATCCAGACCATCTTATCACTGTCATGCTTTACTAATCCCAAGATGTATCACTATTTTCTTTTTGTGCTTGGTAACACAACGTTTTTTTGAACTCTAGTGTAAAGAGCTTTGATGGAAAAGGTGTCGGGTTAGGGGCCAGTAAACCTGCTTTATTTATGATCCTAAAATAAGAGTTAATATTAATCATAAGAAAAACAAACCAGAAAGAAGTAAAAATAAATGATACACCACCTTTGCTCTGTTTTTCACTCTGTTTTTGGTAACTGATTTATTATCTGCATCTGTGGTCTGTATGTTTGGTCTTTTGGTGAAGACAGTCTCCAGAATTTGATTTCTCATGTAGTTACACTCATGCCCTCTCTCAAAGTCCATTCCTGCCTCATGTTTTTACAGCAGTCTGTTGTTCGTTCACAGCTCCAGATGAGGACTGTTGATGTGAGCAGATGTGCAATGTAGGAGTTTTTAAGAGGAAAATATGCCCAAAACACCCGCCCAAGCTGCACAAACTTTCTGTAAATTTAGCCAAGCTTTGATATTTTTAATATTGTAGTTTGTCTTAAATGCATGATGACACTGTGTGCACAGTTTTCTCTATTTCACTTTTGCAACCACTCATTTTGAGATCTCTTTATTAATTAAGTTAATGTGGTAAAAACGTTGTGAAATAGAAGTGGAATTAATTCAAAATAAGTGTACTAACATCAGTAGACCTGCACACTTACAGTTCCACATGTAAAAAGCAGGGAGCATCACACGTGTGTCCAAAAGACATTTACAACCCAAGTACCAAATAGGATTTGATCGATTTTCCTCTCTGCACAAACTATCAAACATAAATGTTCATGGTCGATCCAGTATAGGCTTAATCCACCTGCTGCTGACTTGTAAAGATGGATGTGCATATTGTGAATATAAAATGAAAGCGTTTTGCTGTATTAAGTAAATTTTACAGTGTAAAAAATAATATAAAAGATATGTATATATTTTTCAGCTAAAGTATGAGGCATTTGCATAATTTGCTTCAGCAAATGATGCTTTCCAGGCTGTAAAGTTGGGAAAAAAAGAGAAGAGGTGAGAATGCAGCCAGCTTAATAACACAATCACAGCAAGTTTCATTTCAATAAGTTAAAATGAGTTTTCAGGTATAAACCGCATTGTAATTAGTTTAAGATTTTTTTTTTCATTACATATTATTTTTTATCAGGAGAAAGGACTCGCTTATGAAAAAATGAAAAACAATTTCAAGGTTTTATGGTCTCCTCGTGAGCTTTCTGTGCAACACTGAGGCCGGGATATTGCCTTACTGCAACATTAAGCTATTTAGGGAAAAAACAAAAGAATTTACAAGATTGTTTTTATTGTTTTCAAAACTTCTTTCTTTCAAAGGAAATGCCAGCCTTCTTCTCACTTTTTCTGAATATTTTGTCTGTTGACTAATTTGCAGAACATTAATAAATACGCTGGGAGAATGAGATGAGCCACGAATCCCTGTTCACGCATTTTCTCACACAATTATATTCTAAATGATAAAATTTTTTGCAGTATGCTTAAGTGGCTCACCCCACTGATACCAGTGTTTTTTTCTGCAGCAAGTCAGGGGTATAAAATCAACTCTACAAAATAAAAAAACAGCACTAGTAATCGAAGGGTAAAAGAAGTGCACAGACAGTGGAAAAAGTTGATTGTCACAGTCAGATATTACAAACTTTTTTGAACCAAGGGTGCTTTAAAATTTGCCTTTACACAACAAATAAGCTGTCATGTCTTATTAATACACTTTTACTTTTACTGAATTAAAATACTTAAGGTTGGCAGAAAAAAAGCTAACCCAAAAAATGGGGATTCACTGTGATCAAGTACACATCAGGAAACACACATTCAATTTACCTCCTCATTCCGTCTGTTTGAACATGGGCATGGTGGATGTTTTATTTGTTGGACATGCAATCCGACGTTATCATGTCTGTGTGCACACAGAGGTGCAGGTTGGAGGGATGTGTGACAGAAAGTCTTCCATAGATAACTGTAAATTTGTATGGATAAGACTGGTAAACAGTTGTGTGGACGGCAAGAGATGGTGTACATGTGTGTGGTGTGTACGTGTGTGAATGAGCATCAACACAGGTAATGTATTTTACGAATGACAATCATCTTATTCCATGACCTTGTGTCATGATCTGATTCCCCCCCATCCTGTTCAAACGGCTAAAACTAAATAAAGTTCAGCTTCAATTACAAAAGAGATTTATATTAACACTCTCAAAGAGTAACAAAAACCCAAATATTAAAAGCAAAACATGTCCATCACAAGAGGCACTCAACTGCAACTTGTGTGTTTATTTGCATGACAGGACCCAAAAAATAGGGTGGATTGACAGTTCAGTGATTGACAGCAAGTGTGAACTGAGCAGATTTTCAGTCATGTTAATCCCAGGATTTGTGTTGATTAGTGCAACTGACCCAACTGACACAGTGACACATTTGTGATATGTGGGACAACTGCCTGAACACCATCTATTTCTAATTTCAAGAGAAATTCTGCAGGTTAAAAAAAACAGTTGTACCATGGAATGATCCCCATGGTAGCTAATCTTTATTTCAAATGAGTATGATCAGCATCAGTATTCAGGTAGTCTGTAGGGTTGTAACCATGCTCACTTAGTACCAAGGGGCCAAAGTTTGCCACAAAAATATCCCCCACACCATAACACCACCACCACCAGCCTGAACCGTTGATTCAAGACAGGATGGATCCAAGCTTTCATGCTGTTGATGCTAACTTCTGTTCCTGCTATACGAATGTGGCAGCAGAAATTGAGACTTATCAGATCAGGCAATGTTTTTCCAATCTTCACTTGTCCAAGTTTGGGGAGTGAGCCTGTGCAAATTGTAGCCTCAGTTTCCTGTTTCCGGTTCTCAGCTGGCAGGGACACCAGGTGTGGTCTCCTGCTGCTGTAGCCCTTCAGTCTCAAGGTTGGACGTGTTACACAACTCAGAGATGCTCCTCTGCAAACCTCGGTTGTAATCAGTGGTTAGTTGAGTTTCTGTTGCCTGCTGGAACCAGTCTGGCCGTTCTCCTCTGACCTCTGGCATCAACAAGGTACTTCTGCCCACAGAACTGCTGCTCACTGGATAGTTTCTCTTTTTTGGACCATGCCCTGTAAATCATAGAGATGGTTGTGGGTGAAAGCAGTTTCTGAACTACTCAGACCACCAGCAACCATGCCACGCTCAAAGTCACTTAAACCATCATTCTTCTCCATTCTGATGCTCACTTTAAACTGCAGCAGATCGTCTTTACCATGTCTATATGCCTAATTTTACAGCCATGTGATTGGCTGATTAGAAATTTGCGTTAGCAAGCAATTGAACAGGTGTGCCTAATGAAGTGGCCAGTGTTTGTTAGAACATAAAACATTCAGATAATAAACAAGTCAAATAATAATCTCCTAAAATAATTCTATTGTTTTTTTTCTTTGAATTTATCCAAAACCACCCAACAGAAACAGAACTTGTAAAATCAGCCGAGGTGTTTCCTCCCCCACTGCTTTGCACCATATATCTTCTGTAGCTCTGGGGCTAATGACACTCACCCAAGTGTCCGTGGCTCACATCCCCTGAATAGCAGGCTTGTCAAGTGAGAGCGATGAGGTTATCAGTCATGTCAAATTCCTAGCCAAAGTGGTCACTTTGTTTGTGAAAAGGATCCTTCTTTGTCACGGCTTAGCAGTCATCACTCCATTCAAGTGAGAGGTTATGAGGACAGCAAAACGAGACCTGAGAAGATAAGATCACTTTGGTGTGGAGCGCTTACTATTCCTAAATAACCAGAACAATGATGTTGCATCACTTGTTTTACTGCACACGATCAATAACATCGTGCTCGCTGATGCATTCGCAACCACAACAATGTTTTCTCTTACCATCCATCATGAAACAATTCTACAACTCCTTCAAAGTGACTTTGAGTTGAGAGATTTGCATCTAAAAGTGATTTGGGTTACAGAAATGGAAGAGGACCATTTAATCTTGCTGTGCGCAGACAAACCCGGAATGAAACAGTTATGTCCTACAAGGAAAACATTGATAAATACACCAAGTCATGAGTTTGAAGATGCAACATGGTTTGTGTAAGCTCTTTGCTTGAGGGGAACCTCCTTTTTCTACAATTTGTTCTTCAAACTGAATTGCTCACAGCTATTTGGAAGATTGAGAAATCAGAAATAAATTGTAGTTCCAGCCGTCTACTTTTTTCTCCTGCTGTCCAGCTGAACGTCAGATCTGTCAACAACTACCACTTTATCCCACCCACAAAAGAGGGTTCAGGTTGCAGCTGTGGGTTTACAGTTTGCTAAGTGAGGCTCGTCATGTGTGAAGCTGCTTTTGCAATTTAAACACACTTGACTCAACTGCAACAGTTATTTTCATTAATAACCACCATAACACTCATGCTGTAACATTCCCTTATGAAGTTCTGTTGATATCTCACCTCAGTTAGTATCTAGTTACGGCAAGTTCCTTAGGGGATTGCTACTTTTGACAAAAATATCCTGCCCAAGAAAGCCATTTTTAAGGCTTGTCATTATTATTTTTTAGCTAAATAAATTCCAAAACAGCTAAAAAAAAAAAAAAAAAAAAAAAAAGACCCCTGAATGTTTTGTAACCTCAACATCAAATAAACTTGAACTGCAAAAAGCTAGGTAGAGCTGGCACACAGAGGATGTTATATCATTATTTAGCATTAGAGTTTTAAAGAATTCCATAGCAAAATTATGGTGGAAAAGAAGTATTTGGTCAACAAGAAAAGTTCAACTCAACACTTTGTTATATACCCTTTGTTGGCAATGACAGCCGTTGTAGGTATTTTGGCCCATTCCTCCATGCAGATCTCCTCTAGAGCAGTGATGTTTTGGGGCTGTCACTGGGAAACATGGACTTTCAACTCCCTCCAAAGATTTTCTATGGGGTCAAGATCTGGAGACTGGCTAGGCCACTCCAGGACCTTGATCTGCTTCTTACCTGCCCTACCTGGCCAGTGTGTTTGGGATACATTTCATCTTCCATGCCCTTGCTGATTGCAGAGGTTTTGTTCTAAGTGAGGAAAAGACCTGGATCAAACTGTCACTTAAACATTTGTGGCACATCTCTTGACTTTTTAGGATTTACATCAATAAAATATAAACATGTTTAAGAAGTTAAGTGAAGAAATGCCAACAAAAGATAAGAATGGATTATCTAACAGGACTTAATTTATGATAAGAATGAAGCGTGAACGGGTTTGCAAATATTCCCACTGGCCAACAATAAAATCACTGAGACGAGTGCTGCCAGACCCAGTCTGAATAACCATTATGTGGTGCAACCTGAAAAATTGTGTATTCAGATATATATACTTTTAAAGGGTATTATGGTGTAGTGTCATCATAAGTTTTCAACCTTTTCATCAGCCAGGAAAGGTGATGCAACTGCTCCTCATCCACCTCTTTTTGTCTCCCACCACACCTTCTTTTTCTTTCATCATTTAATCACACTCAGTCAGACATCACTCGTCTCAGAAACATTTCAGACACAACACCTTAAGGTCAAAACCAGATGAAAGGAAAAATAAATGAGAAGTAAAAAAGTTTAGCTCAGAATTTTGATTTATTATCTAACAGTCTGTATCTTTTTCTTTTTGTTCCAACTTTACCAGAAGGAAAACTGGTAGAATGATGATTTTATTATAGTCTGGATGGATTCCAGACAAACAGCTCAGGTTTTAGGTTTTTTTGTGAGGTACTGCAATACACTCAGCTCCAAAAGAAAAAGTAAAATACACTGCATTCTTTTTTTTCCTTGTTTTAATAACTACCAAATAGATAAGACAACACAAGCAGCCATGGAAATCTTATTTAACACATTTTGAAATTGATGTACTCTTCAACAAAGCAGAGAAAATTGTCTTTGTCAACAAAAACAGAAGTGTTAACTTCTTCAAGTTTATATTTCAAAGGTAAAACTAAAAGCCCTCCAACAGCATACAGCAGCCTCAACACCCAGACAGAGACACCAGCTTAACTGTCAGCAGAATCACAGGGGGAACAGCTCATTTTAATGTGTAACTTTTGATTCAAAAGGAGTTTTTTTACACTTTGAAAACAGGTTTCTTTTTATTTTGGCTTTGTTGCATCATGAAATGCATGATATCCGGAATCAAAAGTACCCTGCAGTCACTACAGATGCAATGATCCACTTTCCCCACAATTACTTTCAAACTTTTTGTTTGTGTGTCACAGTTCGGTTTCTGTTCAATTTATTATTTGTGTAAAACAAAACAATAACAAGAAACACAAAGTTTAAAGAAATGTTCCTTTTTTAATATTTGCAAATTAGCAAGTAACAAAGAAGAAAAACAATTTAGTTGGCTCATAGCAAGACTGGTGTAAAGTACCCAAATATTAAATCTTCTTAAATTTTGCATGACCTTTAGCATGTTCTCGACACTTTCAACTAGAGGCGTAACGATTCATTTAAACAATTCAATTCATATCATAATTTGTGGTTGCTCATACAATTCATTGAATTAGCGTAGGAATTGTGGGATCATAGGAATATAAATTGATAAATGAATCAAGTTGATTAATCGTTAGGCCTCCACGTCCAACGTTAACGTACTGGAATGCAGAAGGGACATGATGTTCAACTTTTCCCATAATTTGGTTCAATGGTGTAACAATTAACAGAGAATTGTGGCATTCCTACTATTTACAGTGTAAAGAATTTATAAAAATAAATGGCTCATACATGAGACGCTTAAAGACAGGAAAGAAAAGATCCAGAAATGTGACAAATATTTTAGTAAAAATTTGATTTGTATGATAAAACTACTTTTAAAGACTTAAACATTTAGTGGAACTTTTTTTTATATATCTTTTGTAAATTGTTAAGTTTGCTACTTGAGTTTGCCAATCAATAATTTATATTCCTGGTGTATTTTTGACTTTTCTTGTGATTCCCATTTTGTTGTTTGTTCGTTTTATTTTGCCAGTCGATTCTTGTTTCTGTCTTTACTGCAAAGTGTCAGATGGTGTTTGCACTACAGAGCCACAAGAGAAAAGAGTGAGATGGATGGATCTCACCATGTATAGCTCAAGGATAGCAGCCCTTCAGCTGTCAGCACAGCCCTCCATCCACAGCCCACTTCCGTAATTAGTCCTGGCTACTAAAAAACACAACCTGCTACATTTTTCCTCATCCAGTTTCTTACATTTAAACTGAATAAAAGGTACTGGTATTCTGACATTTCTTGTCTTTTGTTGTCATTAAGATGTGTATGCACTAAAGGGGAAAAAAGTGCTTTGTAAACATGAACTTAGAGTGCTTTGTAGCTTGACTGCTCTCTCCCACAGTGATATAACAGCTTCCAGTAGAGCTCACACACATACAGGCGTTTACAGGATCCTCCCATTTGGGGAGATAACATGTAGAGCTGGATTTCTGCCAACAACTGCTGCCAAACACCAACCATCTTTAACCTGGCACTGTCTCGACAGTTGTGTGTTTTGTTTATGTGTGGTACAAGTGTTAATATGTGCATGTCTCTAACATAATGTCAAATCCATATTCACTCTATTGACTTCAAATGATTGCAAAGCTATAAGCTTCTGCCCTAAGTGAATGCATTTACGTTGAAGTTTTGGAGGGAAAAAGGTAAAAACTTTAATCTTTCTAATAGAAAAAGTGACTAACAGCAGGAAAGAATTTAAAACAGTTTCATTGTGAGACTGAGTTCATTTAACCTTGGCTTGACCAGGGATTGAATTGCTGTGAAAAGGTAAAAAAAGAAAGAAAAAGTAGAATAAGAGCTAGTATTCAACAAAACTTGATCAGTTTATGCTAAGGTCTAAAAAAATTGAAATCTATTGGTTTTTTGAAACTACATATTTTTACAACTCCATTTTTTTAACATGAACCAAATAGGATTGTGCTGATCCTGTACATCACGATTATCCAAAAACAAAGACTCAATTCACTCAGAATCAAAGACTCAATTCACACAGAGTCAAAATTTGAATTCAGTTTAACAAATATGCCAGTAAACATGCAAACAACACTTTTGCAATATATGTTAGAGGTAGATTTTTACGGTCAATATAATCTTAAACAATTCCAAAGTTTTGCTCCAATAACAGGACATCTCTAACAAAAAAAAAATTACTGGACTCTCCATACACTATTCCCATAACGTGAAATGAGTGCTTTCATAGTGAAATTTTAGAATCCTAAAAATAAAAGCTGTAGTTAATAGTTTGATTTCTGGATCAATAATTGCTTTAAACATGTGGCCTCAAAGTGTCACTACACTGTTGGATTACAGTAGAATGAATGTTGATCATGGAAATTTTTTATTTTTTTTATGGTTCATGAGTAGTTTTAAATCATTTGCTTTTTAAATATTTAGAGTGTGATTTCTAGTTAAACTTTTGGATTATAATGATTTATAATAATTTCTGAAATATTATGTCTTCAATACGTTTTTTGATTTTAAAAATACTTGTGGACTTTTTTAATGACCTACACTTGTGTTGGTAAAGTAAAAATATCTGAGCAGAAGTTAAGAACCAGATAATGAAAATGTATATAAGAAAAAATAATAAAAAGCAAAGCAAAATTGTAGTGAGATGACATAAATTTGTTTCCTCTCACTCGCTTTCAAGCAATCACTTAACTTTTTTTGACAAACTTAATATTTATTGGTTTTCATTCAATGACTAAAAGTTTGATAGATTTCTGTATAGAAAATTAATTCTGTTCTCTTCTTTTGTTTTGATTGCTTAAAACAACGATTTCCAAATTCAATTAACTACAAAAAACATATCGGTAGTCACACACATTTCTGTCGCTGAGTTTTCTTCAAAATATTTTAAGTTCTTATTAAAGTTTGATGAGATTTTTTTGCTTTACCTATAGATGAATAAAATGTTTTGTTTTCTCTACTGTTTCCTCTGTCTGTTTTCTCTGTGTTGTAATCACTTCCTGTTAATTGTCTCACCTGTGTTCAGCTGCCACAGCTGCGTCTCGTTAGTTCCTCCCTCAGCTTATAAATAGCCGCTTGGTTGCAGCTGTTCTTTGCCAAATCCTTGTCGTGGTTTCGGCGGTACTTTTGAGAGGTCTCCTTTGAGGGTTTGCTATTTTTGATTTATGGATCGTTGGAGAAAGTTTTTTTTTTTTCTTTTCTTCTTCATATTTTGGTTCTCAATCAAAGAACTGTAATATGTTTTTAATGAAAAATATATATATTTTTGCAATTTTTGCATTTTTTTTCCTTTTTAGTCGAGCACAGACTGTCAGAGTTGTAACAATCAATGTCTTTGTAAAGATAAAGATAATTGTCATGCATTCAGTTGCTTGACACTTAAACATGTAATTATGGCTAAATGTGCATGAAGTTTCCCAGCAGTGTCATCTGAAATGCCATATTAAACAAAGATTTACAAAAAAAATGTCAATCAGCAGTTGAGGAAAAATGTAATTCTGTGAAGCTGAGGCACCTTCAGAGCTGAATTGTCTTTATTTATTGATGATTAATGCTTTGACTTATTAATAGGGCTGAATTTGCTATAAGAGGAAAAACAAATGAACATGTTTTGATCTTCATATTCACAGTCCTCTGAGGAATTGTTATGTTAGCATTTTGATTACGCTCATGAGCACAAAAAAGAACGTTTGGGGTTGCTAAAGAAGAAATTGCAACCTCTGCCTTGTCAGTAACAGATAAAAACAGAGGAATGGTTTGTCATGACTTCTTAAATGATCATTTGGAGGTCTGTCATTGGATCTCTATTCTCTAAAGTCCTCTAGCATTACCATAGCAGTCAGACATTGATAGACATGATTATTGTGCACAAATTATTATCGTTTAACCACCTTAAGTAAAAAACTTTCTCCATTTACTAGAAAGCATTGACAAACACACAAGATGCATGCACTCTCTCCAAACAGCCTTCTTTCAATTTACAATTTAGCTTTGTTCCTATAAGCAAAGGGGATCCACAGTGCAGGCAATACTCGTGAGACTGTACCCCAGTGGAATACATCAGTTTAAGGGATAGCTGAGTTCTGGAATTGTGCACAGTTACATCTGTGCTCAGGTTTATAGAGAAGCATCAAAAGGCCCCAGGGACATTCAACAAAGTGACAGAGAACCGCTCAGATCCTGTGGGATTTGAGGCTTTACACCTCCAGATGACATGGTGCTGGACAAGAAGCAGAGCAAAGCAGTTTTGACATGAGAATGGACAAAAACGACAGGACTTAAAAGAAGTGTAGAAGAAGTAGTTTCCACAGAGCGCTAAGATCATGGGGAGGGAATGTCAGAATAGAAGAGCTTAATCCAGGGATGTTTGAGGTCTCCATCCAGATAGAGTAAACAAATCAGCATCTGAAAAATTGGTTGTTTTTTATCATTGACTGCAATACCTCTTGAATGTTGACAAAGTTATGAACTACTTGTATTTGTATTATGAATATCAACTGAATCATAACAGCAATATTTGAAAACCTGTCTTTTTCCCCCTTTCATTCTTGTCTGGGATCCTCCTGCCGCCGGTCACTTCTCCCCAACCAAACACAGAGATCCAATTACACTGACACTGACGACCCCAACTTCATTCAGCTTCAGAAGCCCATTTTTGTCCCGGCACGTCAACTATTGCATGTGCTCTGCCACGACCAACCTCAGAGGATGGCTCAATCAGAACTTGGTGTGTACTGGAGGGAGTAAGTCAGAGGCACTGTAGCTGGTGTGACCTGTGGAAAAATGCTGCAGGAAGCTTTCACTGGGTTGTGAGGATAATGAATTATAGCTGGAATGGTGTTCAGCAAAGGATTATTTGGGTGCTGTAATGCACTTGCTGAAGGACATAAGGGCAGTCCACTCATCTTGAGCAAAAGAGGTTCTGAATATTAAATGCTGTGGAAATAAAAATGCCCTTTCTTTGTGATCAAAGCACACTTGAACAGCTCCTGCAGGCAGAATCAGTTCTAAAGCACTCTGGGAGTCAGATAAAATTACTTCTGACATAAATCATTCCAAGACTTAAAATATCACACAGTGAAATTTCTACCATGAAAGAATTGCAATGTGTACAATTTGTTCGAATGTGACAGGAACTTTGGAGTTAAAGTCAACAAAATGATGGCTTTCTCATTGACTAAAACATGGTTTCACCTTTGAAAGAGTGGGTGGTTCTGCTTTTGAAATTAAACATCATTATTAAAAATAGTTTGGTTAATTTGTTTAAGGGGCAGACTCAGCAACCTAATAAAAATCCATATAAATGTAGATTGTAATGTGCTTTCTATAACTATATAAATAGTTAAAAAATAGTAATTAAAAAATCAAATGAACAAGAGCATTCAAAAAAGCCAACACACATTAACATCCACAAATACAATTGGTCAGTAAAATCAAAATAAAACAAATGAACATGTTAAAGTGACTTCAAATCTTTTACTAAAAATGAATCTTAAGTTTTTCCTAAATATATAAAAAGGAAAAATATGTATCTTCAATGTATGTAAAATTATTTAAAAATGAAAAAGGGAAATTCAAAATAAATGGATATAAAAAAAAATCAAGATTTTAAAAGAAAAAAACAAACAAAACAGAAACAAAAATGATATGCACTTTGAACAAAATAATAAAAATTAAATAAAAATAATATTTTTCTTGCATGTGTTTCATTGAGTCTACTGTCTTGAGTGTTGTTGGATGTGTTGCACACCAGGTCAGGTTGTCCCCTAAGGAAGGAAAACCATGTTCACCACTTAATTATTAACAACCGGCATTTTACAAAACCCAAAAAACATGTTTTGGTGCCACTCGTAAGAAGTATTTAAGAAAAAATTAGGTTTAACTCAGTTTTCCTCTTCATTTGCCTGACACTCTCACAGTTTCTTTTCTCCTGGCTGCTGCAACTAAAAAAGAAAAAAAAAAGAAAAACAAGATTATAGATTTCAATCACAGATTTAATCTCCCAAGAACTCAATTTCAGTTTGCACAAAGGTGCCTATTTAAATGCATCAACTGACACATTCTGGCATTGTTGACCTTTAGAAGGGATTAGTTATGTTGGGTGTGCTTGGACTAAATGTGAGTAATGACAAAAAAATGACTTGGCTGCCAGAAAAGCAAGATCATTAATTACAGTTTTAAATACCTATCACTCCCCCAAAATACATTTTAAAAGATACATTTACTGCTGCCAAGCAGTCAAATATCAGTATACAACTACATAAACGTACACCTGTAGACATAGATGGAAAATTACTTTGGCTTTGCAGGGCCACCCTACAAGAAATGTGGCAAAAGTATCATGGTTGAAAAACTGGTTCTGTCTCTTCTCTGATTCTTTCTCCTTTGTTTTAATATAGATCTATGGTGGCCCTGAAGTGCCAATCCCACCAACAAATCACTCAAAGCAAAAACATATTAAAGATCATGACAACAATTGAAAATGCAAAGCATAGAATAAAAAATATTACATTTTAGAAATTAAAACAAAGTTCCAGAAACCAAAACACAATTAAAAAAAAAGTTGAATGAAACAAAATAGGAATGTTAAAAAAATGAAATAAGAAACCAGAAAAGGTAGTTAAGAGGTAGCTAATTAGCTCATCTTTATATATATATATATATGTTATGTCATTTTGGAACTATAATATAAATAGTAAAAAAAAAAAAAAAACAAGAAAAGTGGCTTTTGAAGAAGGAATGTTGGGTTGGAAAATAAAATCTAATGCAATAATATGAGCTAAACGGTTTCTTGCTGCTCGAAGAGCAAAATTTAGGTTACATCTAGGTGCTACATGGTCATTTTCATACACTCGTCTTTCTTTTCAATACCATGCCCGACTCACATCGGAAGTAAAACAAATAAAGAGGCCAAAAAGAACAGCAAAAATGACCAATACATTTGAGAAACTGATGGCGAAGCTGAACTCTTGGGATGCGCCCTCCATGTTACCTGGCTGAGTGCATCCATAATCTGTGTATTTATGGAGCTTTTTCTTTATGCATTCAAACCAGTAAATAGGTCAGAACCTCATTTCCATGCACCACTGATTTGTTATCAACGACTGATTAGCTAGCTTGAAAAAAAAGAAAAACATTGACACATTTACATCTCAAAGAAACAATTTGAACAAAGAGCAGGAGGAAAACCATGTTGAGTTTGAGACTGCAGGAAGGAGCAGAGTAAAAAGTGCAAGTCTGACACGCAGTCTGACGAACAGCCGCCCTGCTGTCTCCATTCTCTGTTCTTCTTTGCCTGCCATCTCTTTCCCTCTGTAAACACCCACTGCCTCACCTTTTTTATCACTTGTGCACACAAGCATTTTTCTACATGAAACAAGCCATGTGACTGATCAGTATATTTCTAAATCTTGTCCATAAAAATAAAAGATCATTATCTAATATTTTTATTAATTTACTAATCAAAAAATAAAAAAAAGATCATTCTCATCCTTTTTTATATTTTTCTTTTTCTTGTCAAAAAACTAAAATTAAATTTGTTGGGGACTAGGAAAAAGGTGTTTTTGTGATGTGTCCTTGTGTTTTAGAAACCAAAAACTAAAAAAAATATTTTAGAATTTTTTTTTTTTTTTAATTCAAGAATTATTTTTACCTTTGTGTTTATGGGCTTTTATTTTGAAGGAGGAACTATCTAAATGGAGACAATTGAAAGTGATTTGTCAAACCTGAATGAAAATAGCAGCTTTAATAATTTGAATAAAATGCTTAAGTTTGTTTAAAAGTAGTTTAGATATAACATTTAAAGTAATTTTAAAATAATGAGTTGAAATTAATGATTAATCTGATTAATTTTTTCAATCAATTTTTTTAATCAATTGACAGCACTAGTTTCTACAGAAGTGACCCAAACCTTTTTTAAAGGGGTTTCATTATTTTTATATTTGCATGACAGAAATCATTTGCAAATGTCTATATTAAGGCTACAGTCACAAATACAACTGCCACCACGCTTTGGGGAGGCATCTGCAAATCATCAAGATTTATTCTTTTTTCTTCTGTAAATTGTAAGCATGGTCATGAATGTAGATGGTGGCAGTCAGGCGTGCAGAATACCCCGCTTTTTATATACCCCTGGGCTATAGGGCAGCTGGTGGCCGGTGGCACTTGATATGGATGGCCGCCGTCCAGAGACACATTGACCAGTCAGAGCAGCTGCCGGGCAAT
This sequence comes from Oryzias celebensis, assembly GCA_014656515.1. Lineage (NCBI taxonomy): Eukaryota > Metazoa > Chordata > Actinopteri > Beloniformes > Adrianichthyidae > Oryzias > Oryzias celebensis. Next base: position 12,227,008 of record BNCR01000004.1, on the reverse strand, counting down.
CCAGCTGTGGCCGCCCAGCTGTCGCCCGATTTCACAATGGCGCCATCCATCTGTCACTGGACTGCCACCACCCAACCTGAAAATGTCCCTGGGCAGCCACTGACCAATGTCAACTTTTAAAAAAAAAATTTCCTGGTTGCCGTGAAATTGTAACTTTTTCTTAAAACCTCTGTGGTCACCGCGCATTGTGTAAAAATACGACTGCCGCCTGCCGATTACAAATGCCGCCGTGGGATCATCTGCCAAATTTGCTGAAAAACTTGCATTTAGGTCGCTGCACAGTAACCTTTTGGGACATGTCTCAGACAGTAGTCTTTGACAGAAATCTTATAAACATGAAGGGTAAAAAACTTCTCCAGAAATATTTTTAATGTCTTTAAGGATTCAGCCTCTGTTTTGAAAGTCAGTGTTTTTTTGTTCTAACTTGGTAGGTTTAAATGTAATTCATATTCAGAAGTCCAGGTTTTTACATATTTGCTTTTTTGACAATGCTTTTCTGTCACATGACCTGTTAAGATGTCATTAAAATTCCACATATCCTTCTACCAGATATGGATTTTCAGGAATGCCTGCTGCATTACTTATGACCTCTTCCTCTTTTCACTCACCTGTTCATTGTTATCTTCCTTTTTTCTTGTGGTCAAAGTGTTTTATTTCACACTAAAACGTTTTTTTTTGTAGCTGCATACTAAAATACAATCATTTAATTTAAAGTCTTATACCAGTGAAACCAGTTTTACCAGAGCGTTTCAATTATAAGTATCCTCAGGTCATGTTTCTATTTGCTGTGACTTGAAGACCTCCACAAAGCACAAAGCATTAGTCCTAATAGGATGTCCAAATCAACTTAACTGGGCCTTGATTTTCTTTTTTTTTCTTTTTGACATTAAGAAGCAGTTATTCTGCAGCACGCTTCAGTGAACATCATTTGTCAGCTTTGGCTCTTTGGAATAAATTGCCATTACTGCAAGTTGTAATGATGAAAATCATTCTGGTTAAAAAGAATCAGATTCCATTTCCTTCAGTGGGATCCATGCACCGCTGTGGGACAACATTGATACTATTTTTGCCACTCACCCGTCCACAGACGATATCACACTCTAATTTTCTGGGAGAACAGAGGCCACATTTGTCAGCAATGTCACTGCCGTGTTTTCTCATTTGTCCGTCAGTGTTTCAGCTATGTGAATTAACAGCCATCTAATTCCTGCCATTTATTCCCTCCCTGTCCACCCTCAGTGGGGTGTCAGCAGCCCGCTATAGGGCGGCGGTGCAGGAACTTAAGTGCTACAAGTGGAAAACTCTGAGAGCAAAGGAAAGCCTTTCCCCCCTCCCTGATGATGATTGATAAATGGTTGTTGGGGGGCCTCTGAGCTTTCACTGCTCTTTCTGTAATAACTGGTTACGTAGCGAGGAGTGACACACGACTAAATCGTTCCACGGCCTTGTCTTTCTGTCGGCTGTCTTTCGGTACTTTTTGATTCTTTCCTTTCGCCCGTAACAGTGTACCCACTGTCTGTGAGCATGCTATTAATCTTTGATGGCAGAAAACTTTTTTTTTCTGGCCGACACATCAGTTTGATGGATTGTTAGAAAACATCGGTGACCACACGGTGCAGTTTTAAGCCAATCTAAGCCAGCTTGAATTTGCATCACTTTTAGTGCAACACACTCAAGTTTATTCTTTACAGAAAGAGAAATCCTTGCTCGAACATTTTATAATATTTGGAGAGCACAGTCCTCTCTAAAGTTTTGTGAAAGAGCGTGCTGGTGCTCTATTTTTGGCAATAACCGCCCTTTCTTCTAGATTTAATGTGGATTTTTAAGTTTCTTTGTTAACAGCTTGGTGGATAACTTTTAATAAATATATTTTACAAGGGACATCATCCTTTTCCAAATGTACATTGGCACCTAACTAAAGTATTTGTACCAAAAAAAAGAAACATGTTGAGTTTAATTCCAACTTGCAAATTCCAAATACCATAGTATAAGTCACAAGTTTTGCATAGTTTAGCTGGGGGTGTGACTTATGGGATCTTAAGTAAAAATGTGCGCATTATTTTTCCACTAAGAACCACTAGAGTGCACTGTGGTTTGTGTTTATCAGTTTTTGCTTTTGATAGCAATTCTGAAGAAGAAAAAGCACTGGCCTCTGTGGAGTTGTGTTGCTTAAAAGCGACACAAACAAAAAATAATTCAATGGATTTGACTTGTTACCTTTTTGCTGTGAGTATCTGAATAATTGTGCTAATAGATTAGACACTTATTAATTTCTTCTATGTTACATGAAGCTTAGAGAAGAGATGTGTGCATATATTCAGTCTATTGTTGCTATCTGTTCCGTCTTTATGATTTTTTAAAATGTAATATCCACTTTTTCTAAACTTTCAATGTTTTTGTTAAGCGTGACTATAACTATAAAAAAAAAGCTGAAATCAAAAGAAATGTCATACAAAAAAGAATCTCATTAAAGGTGGGAAAGACAACAATATTAATCCATCCGAGTTAAAAAAATAAAACAGCATTTTCACAAAAATCTTTATATTCTTTACTGTGCATTTTTAGGTTTAGGGGCATAAAACGATTTGAAAAACGTTCCTAACATTTAAAAAAAATAGGGTTCAAAATTAAATACACGACTAATATAACATGAGGTGTTGCTGAAGTTTATACCCTCTTCTTTATTTGGGATTATTGCTTAATTTTGAAATGACTGGTTTTGACCCGTTTTTCTCTCCAACTAAAAACTAAGGCCTGTTAGTTTAAGCCATGTTTCATTTGCCTCTCTTTAAAAGCTTTAAAACAAACAAACTAACAAACAAAATGTTTAATCACGTTCCCCATCAGTCATTTCTTTCCCACTTACCAGTTTATAAAGGTTATCTTCAGACTCATTGCTCTTATTTTGAAATACCCTATTTAACATTATCCAGTAACTGGTACATCACCAGTCTAATTAGATCCACCCTCATCCTCCATGCTGTCAACAGCATGGTTGACTTCATTTATGATGATCCCATCTCATGTGAGACCGACGCAGGGAAGCAGCGTGAGCTGCGTTCAAGAGGATCAGACTTCCATCTTACATATCAAAGTTTTGGCAGCTGACCCCATCCCAGTAACTCAATAAGAAACCAACAGTACAAGAATAAATCCTGAGACTGTTGGTAACATGGCTTATTACATTAAAATCTTCAGTCCTTACTGTATTTCTTTTTTTTATTTGATTGAGAGAAAAAATAGAAGAATTAAAAAAGGACACTGAATCTAGTTGCAGTCAAAATAATTTATTTTCCTGACTGTCAAACTTGTTTTCGTATCTTTGTCAGTTTGATGATCACATGGGAAAGTTAGTCAATTTCAACTGAGGTTAAAGATTAACTGTTCCTTTATTTTTTTTTTCAATAACTGTTTTGACTCTTTTTTTTTTTTTTTTTTTTTTTTTTAACAAAGGTTTCCAAAAAGATATTTAATGTTTGCTCTAATAAAATATTTATTGGTTTCATTCATATAGGTTTATGATATTAAGTCAACAGACAAGCAAACTTAAAAACTAATGTTGGTGGTGAAAAAGAATCATGTTTTTGGTGTAATTTTGTCATTTTTTTTATAGTAGTTTTGTCATCTGAGACAGCTGAATCAAATGCAACATTTTTATGAAACAAAGCCTTGTGCACCTGCACTCACAGCCTCTGGTACGTGGGCGTCCTTTTATTATGACGATCTCCTCCAGCCTACCTGTGGTAGTCTCCTTAGTTTCCTCCTGGCTTAAATTGTGTCATCTGAGCATGACGTGAATGATGCGATTCATCACCTGCGTGGCTGAGGAGACTTCATGAACGCTCAGTCTGTGTCGTGCAGAGTATGCCTCCCGTTTCTGAGGTTAATTGAGGGCGATTAAGGTGATTAATAGCTTCGTTTGAAGTAAAAACATAAGACAGACAAGCTTGTGTTACAGAGCAAATATTTTTGGGCAAAGAGCCGTCAGTGGAAGGAGTGCTGAAGGTAGCAAGGTTGTTCCACTTCAACCTAAGCGCTTACTTTTGTGGCATTATATAAAAAAAGACGAGTACAAGACACAGAGCACATTTGTGCAAAGACTTTGGGAGTAAGAGGTAAACAGACCAAATGTTGTGTTTTATTCATGTGTGTGTCCAGGAAATAGTTTAAAAACATGACATCTTCGTTTCAGTAAAGCTCCTGAGTCTACCACCCAAAAAAAAGGGAGAATTTCTGCTCCGCATGCAAGTCTCCTTGACAGCACCACATCCTTGAAAATCTTGTTACTCGGAAAAAGGAAACAATTTCACTCAAGCTGTTTGAGAGATGACCATGTTTTTGCTCCAGGCTTAAGTTTCGGAATGGCCAGACATCATAGTGAAAAACCTCAGATTTTGTTTCACAGCAAAGCTGATTCACTGTTGAGATTAAGGGGCTTGTAGGGAGAGAAAAAAAAGCAAAGAAACCTGTCAGGAAAAGTGTCTTGATATTTTATTCAACAGCTTCTGAGAGACGGTGGTCAAAAGGTCAAATGCTTTTATTTGCAGATTCCTGAATGTAAAAAACAGTCCAGAAGACAACATTTTTTTTATTTTTGTCCTTTTAGTAGCACTAAATCAGATTAGCTCCTACCCTCATAAAGCTAAATGTTAAAAGGCTTCAATAACAGCTCAATGTTCATAAAACTGTCACACAAAATCACCTTCAATTTGAGGAAAACTTTCTTTTCTTGTTTTTCGTTTTACTTGCAAACTGCCTGAATGTAAACTTTTACTAAAGCTGTCAAAAGAGAACTTTGCATCAGCGTCAAAGAAGTTAAATAAGACTCCATTTCACTCATCACTTAGTTTTCTGTAAATTTCATTTTAAATTAACTGTCATTCATTTTCTGGTTAGCTTTCGGCGTTATGGATCACATAACCAGGTTTATGAAAAATCCGCACTAAATATAATATATTAAAAAAAAAAACTTACAACCAGTAAAAAAGTTTAAGGTGGCCTTGTGGTGGAGCGTCTGCCCTTAGACTTCACGGTCGTGAGTTCAAATCCAAATACTTGGCATAAAGGGGTTAAACCATCAAATAGTTTCTGAGCGTAGCTGTGTCTGTAGCTCACTCTTCCCCCAGGGGATGGGTCAAATGCGGAGAACAAATTTCACACACTTAGATGCCCGACAGCTAATGGAATTTAACTTTCAAAGCTTTATTTCTGATCTGACAGTGTCATGTTTCTGCCTCTCTACACCCCTGTTAGCTTTCTTATTTGCTCATTAACAGTGCTGAAAGCTTCTGCCCTTTTTTACGGTGCACTCACTAAACATTTGTAATACGCTAAGTATCATAACCAAACCCCAACTAGCATCCTGGAATCTTAGCCAAAGCTCCGACAGTATCTATCCTTGTAAGTTTCTCAAATGACCACTAGAAAAATGTTGCAATGAAGAGTATTGTCCATTGACTCTCATGGCAAGAAAGTCAGATTTTATTTAAAAAAAAAAACAGATTTTGTACCTTCTTTGTACCTTTTTTCCATTCATCAGCTATTTTTATTGTGACTGTTTGTGTGTGTGTGTGGGGGGGGGGTCTATTGTCAGTACAGAACTTTGATCTATCTGAGATAATTGTTGATTAACTTATTCAAGTGGTCGATTTATACTTATATAGAATCGTTTCAAAATAAAACAGATCAAGTCTATTGATATTGGAAAATAAAATGTGTATGAAGCCATCATTGTGGAAGCCAGTCCAATGTGTGGTAGCACTTTGAGATTTTCAATGTCATATGACCACACAGAGTGGTAGATTGTTCTAATAATGTTCCGCTTGTATAATTTTGATGTGGAAAAACAATAGTGGGCTGAACTTTATGAAACTAAAATGTTGGTTGTTGGTTTGTATATATATTTATTCGATGTTGGGGGTAATGGATTACAAAGGAAAGAATTATTGTAATTTAGTTACTTTTGTTAGTAACGCACTAACAAAACATAACATTACAATTCAAATTTCGGTAATGAATTACAACAACTGAAATTTAAAAACCCTTGTTACTTCAGTTTTTTAAGCTCAATGTAATTCTTAAGTTTTGTTTGCGTTCAATGTGCTCTGCGGGGGCGGATAGGTGGAGTGTGTGTGTGGGGGGGTGCATAGTTTGGTAGGCGTAAAGAGAGAGACTAATGCAACTCATTGTAATAGAACACATAAAGACACCAAAAACAAACATGGAAGCATTTAATGGTTCTTTGTGTGTTCAAAGACTGGCTTAGTTTCAGATTTGATAAACAAGAATATAGACGTAACAGTGTTTTCCACAGCTGACTTTGAGCCGTGGCATAAACCACATATGTCACATATGTCAGTGAATCAGATCATTCAAAATAAATCAATTTCGACTATGAATCAGATCTGTATTTTCATGACATGAATCATATAGTTGAAATGAATCATTACACCCTTAGTGAGAGGAGTAATGCACAAACCACTTCATTTTTGCTGTTAGCATCCCATGGATTACGTCACAGATTATCAACCCAATGTGTATATATCTGTAATTATTACACATCACAGATGTTCCTGGAGATTTATTTCTATTTTTTAAACATGCAGAAATCTACTTAACTCATCGTTTTCATTTAAAGCACATTTTTGTGATTTATGAACTTGTCCTGGTCACGCTGTACTCAGTCCTCCACCTGTTAACATCTCTGAATTACTTCTCCCACACCGACTCATATTTAGAGAGGCTGTTGGCTCATCATTAAACTTAAATTCACGATTCAGAGTCAGGAGTTAAAAGCAGGCAGTCTGCTGGAGCAGAGAGACATACAAATTGGATGGCCTTAAACTATAGTTGAATGCAGTCATGCAGTTAAAAGCATGAGGAGCAAGTCTCAGTCTACTCCCTTATCGGCCCATATCTCCATGTGTCAGAAACTGTGTTTATTGGGTTTCCAGTAGCGCACTAACTTAAGCAGATAACATTTTCACTGGGTTTAAATGTAATAAATTCCAAATAAATTTGATACACTGGGTGTATTGAAGTGTATGGAGCAGAACATTTCCCGTACAATTACAGTAATTATGATGTAACACTTTTGATATGGAAACAAGTCTGCAAACCCTTCATCACGGTAAAGGGAAGAAATGAATAAATGACGCATCAAATCAATTCCACAGTTGTTTTTTTCTGTCTGAATGCAGAGAAGTCTTTCCTTTCAAAACACAGAGTGAGCTCAGCAGGAAAACAGACACATTTATTCCACCACAAGTCAAAACTCCAGCCTGAAAGAGATGTTTTGTTTTTGCCTGTTGGACTTTAACACACACTCAGCTGAAACGTGAGCCAAACAATAACACATTTTTTACTGACTGTGTTTATATTATTAACTCAGCTAGACAAAATCCCCTGTAACTCTTGTTCCTTTTTAATCGTCACATGAAAGGGCCTTCTTGATGAGATTAATCTCTTTTGACAAAAAGCAAAGACGATTTTAAAGCGCGTTGCTGGTCTTGGCAGCTTGAACGAAGCTGCAGGTTTCTTGCTATCAAATCATTTTAACCTGACACTTAAACTCTTGTGCAGCTCTCTGCCTTTGTCAGCCGTTTTCCTTCTGAAGGGTCTGTGAATCTGACATAAAAACACAGGTTTACATGACATTCACATTCAGCATTATCTCGTTATGAGGCTCCAGGATGACAGATCACTTGTAAAAAAAGGTGCCAATATGCTAGCAAACAGATGGGGACTGGGAACGGGACATGGATAACATCAGAGTGGATTCCTTACTTGGAGTCAGATTTTGCTCAGTTGGGTTGTTTAAATATGGGTTTGTGGAATTTGTTTTTGAATAAAATCGAATCCAAGCGAAATAACTGCTTAAATCATGTGGGCAATTTGAGCTGTTTTTACGTTAATGTTATAGTTGCCACCCACGGTGTGCAGAGTTCCTGAACTTGCCTGGTATGTGCTGGTTTTAGTACATACAGGTGAGAGGTGTGGGGTTTATGTAGAGCTGATCTCAGATTTGAAAGTGTTGCATTATTACACAGTAAACAGAAGCTTGGTAAATGGTTGAAGATAACAATTGGCGACGATAAATTTGATCTGACAGCATGAATTGTTGGAAACTTGAATATAAGAATCCCAGATCTCAAAGGCTTTAGCACAGTGAGGATACTTCAGAGAGCTAATCTAGCTGTTGCGGTCAAGCCAGCTGAACCATTTAGGAGTTTAAGGGGAGGAGGATGTGACCACGGTAGAATTTGCAGCATTCACAAAGAAACCTGTCTTTCACCATCTGCTGTCAGCTTACAGCTGGAGCGTTTAGTCTTTGGATTCATCGCTTTCTTTGTGGGTGTTTATCTTTAAAGATCCACTCCGATGAAAATCTTGGTTTTTTTAACATGTTCCTGTGCGTTTTTTTCTCATGATGGAAGACATGTATGAAGTAAATTAAGCTCAAAATAGCATTTCTGAGTATTTCTTCATCCAAATAATTGTGAAGGAGGAGCAGACGGAAAAAGGCTGTTGAAAAAAGCTGGTTACTGTGATGTAAAAGCTACTACGGCAAGCCACAAGCTCCCTGCTTTGCTTTATTCATAAGAATCCATTTGCAGACAAAAAGATTAATACTTGTCTTTGTCTTTCTTGTCCGAGCTGGTATCTGAATCAAACACCAGATTGCACAGCAAAGCTCAAAGTATCCCAACTATCCTAGAGAACATTTTTTTAAATAATCTTTTCTTCTCCTTCTGTTATAAAATCATTGTTTTTTGAAAATAAATTAACGTTTAAAAAAAAAGTTATTTATTTTCGTTTTGTCTTTTCCATTAACTTAAATCTTTCTTTTTGTGCAGCATTGTGCTTAAAAAAGTTTTCTTTTTTGCATGCTTATTGATCAGATTTAGCTGTTTCTTTAACAAGTCAAACTTTTTCATAAACAAAACCCCCTTTAAGACAAAAAACAATGTGTTGAACAATTAATGGCAAAATACTGGTGTAATTTATTGATTATAAAATACTTTTCTTGTATTTTTTTTTTCCATAAACATTTCATTTTCTTTGTTTGGTTTTGTTTTTGTAACAATACATTTCAACTTTTCTCTGCTTTTGGTCTCCTAAAGCAGCTATTGAAAAAGGAGGGCTACAGAAAGTGCAATGGTGGGGTCTGCTTTGGTTTCTAATACTGCAGCGGAGGTCTTTCTGTAGCCAAGCAGCACCATGTGAAGGTAACCGGAGCACAACACAGCTGCGGCACCGGGCACCCTGGTCGTCCCCAAGGCTGCTGGAATAGTGACAAGCAGGTCCACACTCACACATGTGAGCACACAAATACTGTTCAGACAGAGTATATGGAAAAAGCCAAATACAGGATGGTGGTGGGGAGGTGCAGCAGAGAACTCTACACTGCCTGTTTCAAAGATGTTTTTAAAGCTGTGAAATTTCTAGTGCAACCTCGGCGGACTCGATTACACAGAGCTGTCTTTTTAAACGGAGGGGTTGAGTGTTTGTTCTTCTGTTAAATGAAGGGTGACGGTGGTTAGACCAGAACCCGACTGCAGTCAGGCAGGAATGTGGCTGTCATAGTGCAAACCAGACGCTTCTCTATCAAAACACAGTTATATTTCTACTATTTTACAGTTTGTTGAAGTTTATTGCCAGTCCTAACAAAAAAAATTCACAAGTGAGCACATTTACGGTAAATGGGAAGAAAAAGATGAAATAACTATAAATGGTGGAATGTAAAGCAGGAAGTCAGCTTAAATCATCAGTATCTGACATGTTTCCTACCCTGCACTGGCAGAGGAGTGTTTCTCCATGTTTTGGTGCTGTAGATAGCTTCTGGATTTGCAGTGTCTTATATTATCCAGAACAGCCAGCAAGCCTGAACTTAGGCTGTTTTAGAGCATTGGTTGACATGTTTAATTTTGCAAGCGGAAAGCATCATGAATCACCAGGAAAAGCGGCGTAAAAAAATTGTGTTTTTGCTCAAGCAGCAAATTCCCCGCGCGGCGAACGAAAGACGACCAACACGTGAAGAGTCAGCGCACTACTCTACCCCCATGAACTCTCAACATCTCCTCCTAAATAAATTATTGTTTATTTTCCTACCACACTTCAACATCTCTTTCTTCAGACTTTGCATTCCTGTTACTTTCCTTCTGGGAAATGTAATTTTACATAAAAACGAATTTTCAACTCCTTACACAGTCACCTAGCAACCTCTAAGGTACTGCAGAGAAGAAATCTTGGAACCGCCCCTGGCCAAAAGCGCGTTCAAGAATGCCCATTTAGCATCACATGCCCAGTGTGTACGTAGAATTAAAACAACATACAAGAGTAAGTAAAGACTAAGAAGGTTAGACGCAGGCATGTCAAATGGATCCTTCATTTTTTTTAACCACCCTGGCAAATCCTGTGGACTACAGAAGGGGTCCATGAGTGGTGTTCACATGATAACAGCAGGCTTCTTGCGTGCAGCCTAACTATTAGAAATGAGGAAATGAAACAATCAGAGTGCTGTTTGTGTGGGCATCCTACAGGCATCTTATGTATCAGGTGCACATTAGTAAGCAGCCAGAACGTGCACCTTATTAACAGTTAGAGTAAGAGCATCACCTGAATGTCATAAGGGTGTGTAAACATTACACTGTTACAACAATTACCACAAACACAACAATGGTGTGTTCCACTCTCATTAAGTTGTCTGTATGAGCCTCAACACACCTGCGCTCACCTTAGAATCTGGCTGCTCCTGTCAGGAAAAAGATATTTTACAAGTATCCTATTTACTTCACCTTATTTAGTTTAATTATGTGTTATTTTTTTTCTTCTCCTATGGTATGATTCTCAAATACTTTTTCACTGGGAAATGCATTTAGGCCTGGCCCACATGTTTTTTTAATTCAGGCAAAAATGTGAGGATGCAATATTACTACCCGGTGACCTCTTCCCATCATTGCTCTGATATTTACAGTGACAACCTCTGATATGATAACTATGTGTCTAGATTTGTTCAGTACAGATCTATCAGTAGCATATCTCTGATATTATTAGATCATAGAAGCTACAATAAAAAATGCCATTTGTAAGTGTCAATAAATCCCACCTTTGGCTCCTTTGCATGCTTGGTGATCATCAGCTCAGTTGGTCAAACTCTATAAAACTGGGTTTAATGAAGGGCTCAGTTTTAGCTGAGAAGCTAAAGGGATTTTTTTTTAACTGCCTGGCCCTTCGCTGGAATTATGCCCTTTACAAATATAAGCTTTATTGCATATTAAGAATTGTTACACAATCTGTGTGATTGTGCACCAAGATTCGTAACAAGTTTCAGTATTTGGTCACTCGTCAAGTTAAGATGGCCGTGTTCCTGGACACAAATGCAGCGTAACTTTACACCGGTTTGTCCTAGTCAAATATGGCTACCAGAAACCAGGGAGCACGCAGGGCTGTTGCAGGGCAGGGTGGGACCGCAGCAAATCAAAGTGCATGGGAACTTGGCAGATGGATCAAACGCTCTGCACTGAGTCATGGTGCTCAGAGTTGCATTCAGTGTGGCTTGATACTTAGAATTAAGAGAGGGACTGCTGGGGAACGTGTAACAACACTTATCTGTAGAAAAATATAAAAACGTTCATGTTACACATTGTGTTGCTGTTTTTATTTTTTTTTTAGAAAATACTTTGACAGGAAACATCCAAGTTATTGCAATTTAATCAGGCAATCTATTCAAATTAAACTTAACTTAGTTTGTCCTTAAAGACCCACTCCAATGAAAATTGTGTTTTTAATATGTTGAGAGAGAAAAAAAGAAAATTTAGTAAAAATTGCATTTCTGATTTATTCAAATTTTGGTAAATTAGGAGCAGATGAACAAATGCTGTTGGAAAAAGATGGTAGCAGTAATATAGGTGCAACAGTCGCCAGGCCACAAGCTCTTTGCTCCGCTCCATTTTCATGCATTCACTTGTACACAAATCGATCCATGTATGTCTTTGTTTTCCTTGTCTGAGCTGGCATCTGGCTAAAAACTATGAGGCTGGATAGCTGTAGTATTGCTCGCCATTTTTGTTGCACTGGTTTTGTCACGTTGGGATTGTAAGATAGCAGGGGAGTGTGTAAACAGAGAGATGAAGGGAAATGATGGCAAGCTAACAGTTCCACCCACAAGTTGGAGACAAATTTCTAATAAACTATTGCTGCTCTGCAGAAATGATGTCCTAAAAAATGAAACTTTTTTTACATTTTGGCTAAAAATAGCATAATCACAATTAAGACCACTGGGAACAGTTTTACAACAGATCAAAAGATGATCAGAGTCTGACTTTAAAGAAAACTAGATGTAATTTCTGTACATTACCATTTATGCAAAAATAATCAAAAGGACAATAAAATCCAAGTGAAAAAATAAGTTTCCAAAAAAAGATTAAAGTCACAATAATATTTAAAAAGTACTTAAAGCATCTTAAAGTAGATGTACTTGGATTTTCACAGTGACATTATGTTACAGTAAATGATGCCCAAAGGCTTAAGCTCCCGAAAGCAGAGACAGGAAAGTGCACGACGAACAGAACAAAGCTTTGACATGTAAGAGGGCAGAAGTGGATTCAAAAAAGATTGCCGAACAACATCCCACAACATTGTTCTGGCATGTGAGGGGGTAAAAATAGGAGAGCCTTCTTAGTAAAGCTATTCAGATGCCATGGGGCTCTGAGTGATTTGCTTGAAGCACTCGCGCAGACCAAATAACTACAGTGGTTGAAACGAAAGGACCCACAACAAGACAAAACGTTCACATTTTACTGAAATCACCCCCACATGATTAACCTGTCTTAAAAAACAAACCCCTTTTATATTTCAAACTTGAGATTTTACTGATTTCCTGCCACTGAAACAAGTTTAAGACTCAATTCGATGAGTTCACTTGTGGCCATTTTATTATGGAAAACTTGTGCAGTACTTGTCCATTCTGTTTAAATCCTTTTTTTTCTGCTCAAACTTATCCATTCTGATAAATGCAGACCGAGTCTCCCTAAGTCACCAGGGGAAATGACCTTCCCCCACAAAGATGTATGCTTTTAGTTGCTTCTTATTCTGTAATGAGGCGAGCTGGCAGGATGATCAAAGGCTTTCCACTGGACTCTGATGCTAAATGTTGCTGATGATCTGTCCGAGCAGCCGATCTGACTGATCATACCAAACAAGTGGTGGGGTCGGCCAGTGTCAGTCAGGTCTTGATTTGAAGCCAAAGTCTTGCGCAATCCTCCCCTAAACCAGAATTTAGCTTCCTTGCACGTATGCGTGTGCACACAGTGAGGGTAAACACTGAAAGGTGCTAAAGGAAATGAAGGCTATGGGGGTTGGGAAGTCATCTTGACAGTTCTGTACTGTATAGCTGTGGTATGATGGCTTCATGGGAGAGGAGGAGGCTGGCGGTGAAGAGTATAGATGTAAATGTTGGTGAGAGATGGAGACAAGTAGCTTAAAATAGGGGATACAAGAGACATGGAAAGGACCTCTGAAGAATCAAGCTACTTACATACTGGGCATGTGCCATGCTCAACGCAGAACTTTCAATGTGTATTCAATAGTTGCAAGATTTGCAAGTAGATCCTAAAACAGGCTTAAAAATTGCATGAACATAAGTTTTGAACGCAGAAAGCATTTAAGCGTTTACACAAACTTTTCATCGAGAGTGGTCTCTTGAACGCACATTGTTGAGGGTAGTGTGAACGAAGCACCACACAGTGAAATAATCATTTTGCCTCTTGTTTTTTTTTCTCTTTCCTTTTGTGCAGCTGATGGAATCCCAAAAATAGATATGGATATGCAAAAAAAAAAAAAAAAACTTTTTTATGATGTTTTAAGAGTGATCAATGTTGTTGAAAATGGGATGTTGTACAATGCACAGCAGGAGTGCATGAAGTGGGTGACAAAACGTAGAGGACTAAAAATTGGAGGAAGAAGTCGGGGCTCTGTTAAAAAGAAAAAAAAAACACTTTTTAGCCTGTTGACACTGCTTTGTCAGCAGTCTCCCTGAATCCAATATCACCCAGCGTGGCCCCATTCTTTCACCCTTTAGTACCCCGGGAAGGAAAATGTTAATAAAGTGGCGATAGATAGAATCAAGTCCATCCTGGAAGAAGAGAACAATAAGGCTAATCTGTCCTTGGCAGGATCCTAACAAGAGGAGAGGAACATGATCGGCATTCAGAGCATGAGCGCCAAAGAAAGCGTCTGGTGACCCTCCAGCATCAAACAAGGAAGTGGATAAGTTCACGTTTCCTTTTTTGGCTTTTTTTCTCAATGTGACAAGAAACTGATTTATATTCGTTGTGTTATTTTATACAAGAGTCATTATAGCACCTGTGATTGATGCATATCTCTCCATCACATGCTGAAAACAACTTGTGCACCAGCAGAGGGAGGTTCAAGATGTTGTAAAGCTGACACAGATAGTCCACAGTGAAACACAATGACACACAGTCAGTGTTTTCATGCACAAAATGTAATCTTCTTTTGTGCCAATCTGCCTCCCTTGTCAGTAAAAACAAAACAAAAAAAAGAAGAAGAAGAGGGGCGCTGTGATATGCTGGTAGAGATTCACAAACAAAAAGCGCTATCGCCTCTGTGTTGACGCCACGAGGTCCAGAACTGTCAAATGTATCTGACCTCCATCTCTGCAAGATTACAAAGCAGAACAAAAACCTGGAGGAGAGGAAGAGTAAGAAGGTGGATAGAGATCAAATGCGTGTTCAAACAAACTCAACTGGCGTCAGCCTCAGCATACAATAAAGAACAATGTCGCCTAGGCAACACTGGCTCCCTCCTGCTGGCTCTTTTGGTGAAATTCTCCCATCTTCCTTCCATTTGTTGATGGGAAACTGCACTTTTGTGAGATTTTAATTGGTATGTTTGTCGGTTTGGGACGATGTAATAATGTTGGACTACATCAAGACAAAAAAAATCCTACATTTAGAAGAAAACGAAAGAAAGAAACTGAACACACGAATCTCTCTGTCAGGACATGCCATCTCTCATCCAAGGTTTTTGACAACACAAACAAGACACTGGATTTTGATTTTAAAAGATTTACTTTTTTCTTCTTCTTTTGAATCAAGTCTTCTTATCTGTTCATTGCCTCTGAATTAGAAAACAATAAGAATGACTGGAAGAAGGAAAAATATAAGGAAATCAGGCTCATGCATGAAGTCTAAAATGAGCTGATATGTTTCTAGATAAAAATGAGAAAAAATATATATATGCGTATTTCAAGCTTCTGACTTTTAACTAAAAGCTTTTATAAAATTGGAAATATTGTAATTGAAGCATTAGATTCAAGTGATTGTATATAACAAAGTGCAATAAATGTAGTTTCCTGTTCTTCTGTCAGGCTCTCAGCAGAGCCTCCACAGAGAAAGGTAATGGCCTCCCGGTGGGTGTCCTCGCCGAGCCGCTGAGAGGGCTCTTGACAGTGTCAGCGTGAAGACCTGACCGGGTGTTGGCGATTTCTGAATTCCAGCTGCTGGCTGTCGAGGGCTTTGGTTCAAAAATCCTGCTTGGTGAACGGATGTCTGGTTCACTTCGAACAGTCTGACCTGAACTTGGATGTGCTGAAGAATCGCCAAACGCCACAATTTCTGTCCGTTTCAAAAGGATTTTTGCGGAGCGTCCACATGACACAACACTGTCATCATTTACGAGTTGTTGTGGAGGAGGTGTGGCCTCTGGCTGAATTTTCCCTCTGTCTTTGGAAGCTCTCTGAACTTTCTTATCCTCCTGGAGTTGCTCGTAGCTTTGGCGTGACAACATGTCATTAGAGTCACCTCCTGTGGAGGACCTGCTCTTTAGGTGGAAGAACTCATTAAACTGAAGGCCACTCTCGTAAAGAGGCTTGTATTTATACACAGGCAAACAGCTGGAGATTCCTGCAGACGATGGGTCCTCATTGGGAGGGTAACCGTAAAGACCAGGTGAGACCGGCACAGCTGGGAGGTGCATCATCGGGAAGAGGGTGCGGGCAGAGAAAGAAATCTCACTCTGCAGCTCTCGCTGCCTGAGCTCTCGCTGCAGCATGGTGTTCTCCAGCTCCTTATCGGCGAAAGCCCGCCTCTTTCTCATGCGGGCGCTGATGGAGGCGCACAGAAAGTGGTCCCTCTGCGGCTGCTTCGACCAGTAGGACGGGCTGACCTCTGAAGGCATCGCTGGTTTGAGCCCTGAACACCGGACCAAAGCCACATTCTGCTGTTATGAATTTATTTGATCAGTTGAAGGATTATAAAACAATCAACTGCCGTGTTTGCATCTGCAAACTTTGCTGTAAAGTTCTTTGATTATTTTAGTCATCCTGCGCTCTCTGCACAGCAAAAATGACAAAGTGGGCTGTAAAGAAGACAAACCACCCAGGTAGACTTTACTACCAGCAAGCCGCTATTAGTGCACACTATGGATATAAAGCAAGTATTGTAAATGATTGCAGTTATTATAAAGTTGAGTTTTTGTTTTGGAGTATTGCAAAAGCTTTGCATTCTGGTTTGTACAAACCCATAGGGAACCAATATCCTTAGGTGTGTACTGAACTTAACGGAAAGTTTTATCTAAACATATAAAGCCCTAAATCACCCAAAGGACTTATGATCCTACATAATTTCCAAAACATAAGCCATGAAAAGCAATAAATTGACTTCAGTGATCTACTTATCTTCAAAAATGGGCTCTATTTCCAACAGAGTCTGGGAGAAAAGATTAATCTTAATAGGAAAGGGGATGTTAATTAAACTTTACCCTGCAGCGTGTTCTTGGTCATGATGCTCGGCGGCTCGGCTGCTCTGGAGTAGCAATGGTAGGAAGCTCTCCTCAGCGGAGCAGCACACTTGACCCCTCTTTTGCTCTGAAGGAACCAAAAGGAATTAGAAGCTTGGACATTATTATATTACAATGCTGACACCCTCCCACGACTAATTAGGAGCAAGTCATGCATATGTAGGACATAGATAGAGCTTTCATTGGTAGCAGCTTAACATCATTTGTTGTTTCAATTGCAAAACAGATGACACATATTTGGACATTTGCCCTCAGACAGATTTTTTTTTAAACTGGAAACAAAAACCAACAAAACAAAGCTGTTTGCTTATGCCCTTGCCAATGCTTTGTTTAAAATACTATGTGAAGAGTTTTGTCTGATGTGAATGTCAGGGAAACTTTTAACCAGCTGGTGGAACAAAAATCTTTGGATAAAAATAAAGCCAGCACATGTGTCAGTCTTATTTTTATGAGGCCCTGAAAACTTTTTCCTGCTTTCAGCCTCAATGTCACTGTCATTCTTGTCATTTTTGATTTAAAAATACACTCTTGACATTACAGTTTTGTTAGAAATTGGGTTTTTTTCACCATAAAGTAAAAATTTTAATGAAAGAATGGTTAAAGTAAAAGTTGATTATTAAAATAAATACATTGAAGTTTTGCATAAACTTTAAATCCACTGACCTGTCCTGATCCTGGCGCTCTCCTCACCTCCGCTGCTTGCTGCCTCCGCAGCGCGACCTGCGCTGCCATGACGCGCTGCCGCTCCACCACCAGCAGGCAGCAGGCGCAGCGACAGTCCCTCCAGCGGCAGAAGCGCTTGTGGCCTTTCAAGCACGACACGACGCCGTGGTTTCGACAGCGCGCGCATTTGGGACTCCGGGTCATCTTGCGTGGTTTGTGCTGGTGGCCCTGTGGAGACAGAGCGTCTTCATTCCCCCCGGGACCTCCGCGCTGCCTGTCGCATCCGTCAAGACCTGCCACGTCAAAAACCTCTGTGGATTTGAAAACATCTGCCGTGGTTTCTTCCTGCAGGCCTCCTTCCAGCCGAGTGGACATCTACGATCAATCCACAACAGAAGTTTACCCTCAAATAACATACTCTGGAGCATGGAACATTTCAAGACCGTTTTACGCACACACGTGGAGGTGGCGCACAGCTTCATGAAGAGGTCCCTGCCATGGACCTGCATGTGGCGATGCGCCCTGCAGCAGCCTGCTGCCCCCACTTTCCCAGAGTGGCAAGTTTGCAAACTTGAACGGTACCAGCTGCTCACTGACGCTTTTTACGCACAGAAGATTCCACTCCCGGCGTACCACCATCGAGCGCAAACTTGGAAAAGCCTTCTCAGAGCAAACGCAACTCCCTCCACATTTAAGCCCCTCCATACCTGCGCGCCCAGCCCACCTTGGAAGCTCCTCTCCTCTTTCAAAGGATCGTCCCGTACACTTAAGACAGGAGATGCCACTTCAGACAAAAAAGAAAAACTTTTAATTTGAAATCTCAAACTAATGTCCTTTCAAGGAGCACATCTGTAATCCACGATAAGAAACGGCAAC
This sequence comes from Oryzias celebensis, assembly GCA_014656515.1. Taxonomy (NCBI): domain Eukaryota; kingdom Metazoa; phylum Chordata; class Actinopteri; order Beloniformes; family Adrianichthyidae; genus Oryzias; species Oryzias celebensis. Next base: position 12,208,648 of record BNCR01000004.1, on the reverse strand, counting down.
CTCATGCTTGTGTCCTTCAGGATTTATGTTTGGGAAAATGTTAATTTACATGATATGGACGAATTACGCACGCTAAAAAGGAGAAAAGGCCGGGGAGAGGGGTGATATTTTCATATTAAAATATTCACCTTATGGCTCTTATTTATGCAAATAACCTTAAATAATTCACTGCCTCTGACTAATACAATTTTGGCCTAAAACAAAACACTTTATATTCATGAGTGCAATGCAAACTTAATTGTCAGTAAATATTAACTTTATGAATAAATATTTGCAATAAAAGCGAACTTTTTATGACTTCTTTCAATATAGGTTAACTTGATTACAACGATTTACAGGTTTAGCATTTTCTTTAGTGAGTTTCCCTTTCCTCAGGAGCGCACACTGGAGGCAGAGGCGTTTTCCAGAAGAGAACCACATTCTACCAAGTATGGAAAGTGCGCTCCCTACTGGACACATTCTATGGATGCAATTGGGGCAAGACATGAATGAAACCCTGCAGACTCAGGGTTTTTTCCCGGGGGGGGGGGGGTTTACTGCAATATCAGTTTAAAAAAAGCGTAAAAAACAAAATTAAAAAAATGAAAAAGATAGAAAATAGCACTTTTTTTTAAAGAAACAAGGGTGCTTTTCTTTTTTAAGATTTCGTTTTCACCGTGATAACTGATTTGATTCAAATTTGAAAACTTTAAAGGATGACTGTTTTGCTTACCTTCAAAACAGGTAAAACAGAATAGACCTTTTAGTTTCCAAAATTGTATAAAATGAAATTTCAGAGCAAAGCAGACAGAACATCATGTAATCCTGCACACGAGCTTTAATTTTATTTTCACGCTGTATCCAGGGCTCAGGTGGCAGAAGGCTATTAACCTTTACTGTTAAATACAGCCTTCACTACAGACAGAAGGGTTTTGGCAGGAAAGTGTTGTCTTAGCTCATAAAAGGTCAAAACAATCAGCTTTTAAAGAAGCCAAAGACAGATGGGCCTCAACATTAACTGCTGATCAACTGCTACTCTCTGCTTGTGATCCAGGACTGGGTTATGGAGTAACAGTTCTGAAGGCAACCGAAGGATAAGATTAAAGAAAAGGACAAGAAGATTGAAAAATTACAAAGAAAAGTGGATGACTTGGAACAATATGCAAGGATGGAGGATTTGGTGATAACTGGTTTGGTGACAAGACATCGCACCTATGCCAGGACTACAGCCAGTGACAGAGAGGGTGAAGATGCCCCACCAGGTGAACTGTACACACTTGAACAACATGTCGTAAACTTTTTTTAAAGTAAAGACATCCCTCTAGAAAGTAACAACATTTCTGCTTGCCACACTATACCTAAGAAGCAAGGGAACATTCCAAAAATAATTTTAAGATTTGTCAACCGGAAACACAAAATTGAAGTGCTTAAGTCAGCAAAAAAATACTCAAGAGTACCAATGTGAACATAAATGAGCATCTCACCAAAAAAAATGCAGAGATTGCAAAACAGGCCTGGATGCAGAAGAATCAAGAAAAGGATCCAGGATCCTTGGACAAGAAAGTGTAAACTAAAGATCAAACTAAATGGAACACCAGAGCAAGCTAAAATAATAACTACAAGAAATCGAAGACTTGGACAAATTTAAATAAGATTAAAATGACTGGGCAAAAAATGCTCTACTTGGAACAGTAAAACCAAGTAGGCTCATGAGTTGAGAGAGAGCTGATAAGTTTTAAAAGTTGGTTTGACATGAATAAGTTATCATTGAACCAGAAAAAGACTAAATTTATGATTTTTGGATCCAGTAAAGTAGACTTGGATCTAAAATCCTACTGGAATGGAGTTCAAATTGAACGAGTTCATGAAACAAGATTTTTAGGGGTGATTTTAGATTATTTGATTTGCTGGAAGCCACATATACAACATATTAAGAGTAAAATCTCCAAAACCATTGGCATACTTTTTAAAACCAACCATCTCTTGATTAAGAAATGTTTGCATATATTATATTCATCACTTGTGCTTCCATACCTATCCTCCTGCTCAGAATCTGGGGAAATTCCTGTAAAACATATTTAGACGTGATCATTAAATAACAAAAAAGAGCAGTACGAATTATTAATAAAGTTGGATTCTGTGATCCAACAAATGAACTTTTTATCATATATATTAAAAATTGAGGACAAAGTTAAATTGAGAATTCTGGAAATGTTTTACCGTGCAGTGAATAATGACCTTCCCGTTGGCATTCAATCATTTTTTTTAAATCACGGAATAGTTTATACAACTTTAGAGTTGCTAGATGTTTGCTACGGTTTGAGTCGGATAAAATGGGAAGAACCAATGCCAGGCAAAGATGTGTTTTCTATTTTAGGGGTCAAACTCTGGAATTAACTTGATGATGAGCTAAATGTAGTTAATTCTTGGTCAAAATCTAGAAAAGAATTAAAGTATGCAACGATTAAAAATATGTTTTGCTGTAATTAGAAAATACGGTAGCAAAAGGGAAAAAATGATAATGGTTATGTCTGAATTGTTAAGTTGTTGCAATGTTCAGGATGGACTTGTATAAGCAGTTTGCTTCAGCCCAATCCTTTTTTGGCTGTGACTAATATGGTTGTATAATTATCCTTTGTTGTTTCTTTTCTTTGTGAACAATGACAACCGACATAAACTAATCTCTTTTACAATGACACCAGGAGACTGAGGCCCTGTACAGACTAGTGGTAAATGCATTGAGGACATTAATGACTGGATGTGTCACAACTTACTTCAATTAAACAAATTAAACAAAACTGAGTTCATTGTCTTTGGGGCTAAAGAGAAACGGTTGGACGCCACTACAGAGCTTCAATCTATTCATCTCAACACCACCAACCAGGCCAGAAACTTGGGTGTAGTGATGGACCTACATTTTGATAAACACTTAAGGTGGTGGCAAAAATCAACCTACTATCATCTCAAAAATATTTCAAGGATTAAAGATGTCTAAGTAGGACCTGGAAAAACTTCTCGGAGTAGAGCTGCTGCTCTTCCACATTGAGAGGAGCCAGTTGGTGGCTCGACCTTCTGGTTCGAATGCCTTTTGGACATTTCCCTGGGGAGGTGTCCTGGGCATGTCCCAGTGGGTGGAGGCCCCAAGGAAGACCTAGGACACACTGGAGAAAGTACGTCTCTTGGCTAGCCTGGGAACGGCTTGGGGTCCCCACAAAGAAGCAGGAGAAAGTGGCCTGGGAGAGGGAAGTCTGGACATCTTTACTTAGAATGCTGCCCCCACAACCCGGTTCTGGATGAGCAGAAGAAGATGGATGGATGCATTGATGGATGGATGGATGGATGGATGGATGGATGGATGGATGGATGGATGGATGGATGGATGGATGGATGGATGGATGGATGGATGGATGGATGGATGGATGGAGTAAAATGATCAGTGAGTTATTATGTTTCAAGGGCATCAAAACTTTGCTCAAGGTTAAAAGATAAAACACCATTACACAGCTTGTTTTACCATGCTATTTCTTTAGCATTTTTAATTTCCCACATCATCTTCCTGCTCTTGCCAGAAAACAGTCCACCAATGGCTCCTCAGGTGAAAGGCTACACTTGTTAGATAACGTGCATGGTTTAAATGCAGTGCATCCACAGAAACACACACACATAGTATCCTGTTTGCTGCTGCCTGCAGCAGATTGCGGTTCTCAAAGCCCCTTGACTCTCAAACAAATTGCCTGTCATAAGCAGCGCTCTGGCGCTCTGGCATTCTCATCACATGTCCTCCTCTCCCCCCTGCGCTGTCCTTCATTGTCCTGTGGTTTTACCGACAGTTTTGCTCATGCTTTAGCATTTATGTGGCAAAAATGGAGTTTGACAGACTCCTTGGCTTTCCACCATTCAGGGTGCCAGCCCGTCTTGCTCAATCTGCCTCTCTGTCGGTGGCAAACACGCCAAAAACAGGCGCCCTGCTGGGATTCTCAAGGGCAAGATGACTGCCCCAACTTTGTGTGGTGTGCCGGAGGATTTTCAAAGGTGAGGTGTGATTTCAAACAAAATATTGAGCTGAATGTTAATTCACTTCAAAAGGGGAAAACAGAAAGACTCTGGCCTTCACAAAGACTTTAGCAGCTTTAACCGCCTGCTCTCAAAAGAGCCCAGAGACGCTTTGGCTGTTATCAGTTTGGAGACAGGACTGTTAAGCTGACAGCATTTTTTTCCATGAGAGGTTTAACCTGCACCCCAGAGAGCTTTTGAGCTGTCAACCCTGCTCAGATGGAACAAAAACCAGCTTTAATAAATAACGGTATAAACAGCTACGCCCTTTTGGGGGCTTTCTTACTTTCATGTGCAGAGCTACAACACAAAATCTGATAATGCTGTCTGAATCGCCTGCTATTTCCTGATTCACTCGCCTTTTTTTACAAGTATTAAATTCTGTCAAAAAAAGAAAAAGATGTAATCAAACACTCAAAAAGGCTTATTATCTGGAAAAGCTGGATGAGAAGGACTGGCAATTTGAAAACACAAAGAAGCTCGAAAATCAACAAGAGGCATCTAGAACGTATTTGAATTTCACTTTAACTGATTTGATTTTGACTTTCTTAAAATACAGAAAAACAGGGTTTTATGTTTCTTTCACCTGATAATAATGTCGTCGTTAATCTGGAAGTCTGTTATTACTTTATATTTTCATGTGTCAACTCAAAGTTTCATCCTTTGATCTTTAATCTTTTTGCTGGCACAAGCTGTGTTAATTTCTTTAAAATATTCAATTACTGATTTTTTAAAACATTATATAAAAAAGATTAAAGCAACCAAAAGATTTTAATGAAAAAAAAGAAAGCCAGAATCTGCATGTTTCTTTTTTTTAACTGCTTTTACGGAGGTCAAAAATACCATAAAAGCAGCACATTTACCTTTTTTATAAACCACTTCTATAAAACCAATGATGTCTGACATGTCAGGGAGCAGAAATACTGAGAGCTGTCGCTGTTCTCTCACCAGAGTTGGTGAGAATATCCTGTCGGATCTGAAGCCTATGCTTCACCTGATTCATCCATTTTGGAAGAAGCACTGATATTTTTGCTCAGTTGTGGGCGACACAGATGCGAACATCCAGTCAGATGCAATCAAACAGTGCAGCAGCGGATTCAACAGACCAGAAATAGTCTGAGGTCTGAAAGCGCAAGCAGGTTTTATTTGATGTTGGAGTGAATGTTGCTACATTTAACGTTCTTCTTAAGGTCGAAACATGTTTTATGCATCTTCAGAAAGTCCTAAGGCTGTACATGAGTGTTTGTGTTACAAGGCAAAAGTCATTCAAATGAGGATTAGTACTCATTTTGTGAGTCATTTGTCCAATTGCATGATTGTATTAAGATTATATTAGACAAACTTGCTGATGACAAAGGTTCCCCTTTAATGTGCCTTTTGTTTTTGATCCATACTTTTTTTGTTCTTCCTTTAATCAGGTCAGAGTTTAGCCTTTAGTTAGGAAACTCTTCCAATAGCTACGAGTTTCCTGAAAAACTTCAAACTGTCTGAGCGAAGCTTTCATTTCTAGGACTCTGAAGTTGAACATTTTGTAGTAAAAGATGTTTACCTTTACCTGAAGTACATTACAAAAAAAATCCTCAGAGGGAAGTTTTTCCTTTGGAAAGGAGAAAATGTAAGTGTTTGATCCAGTGTTTGAACTCAAATCAATAGGTCTCTTTCTTTTTGGCCAACATTCATATTTTTCCTGATACTTTTTTGGCTTAAATAAAGTCCAGTTTAGGCATCTAAAAAAATGTTTTCTCTTAACAATTTTTTACATTCTATTTATTATTATTATTATTATTATTATTATTATTATTATTATTATTATTATTTCCTATTATTATTATTGTTGTTGTTGATTTTTATATTTGGGCACAATTTGTTAATACATTTTTAAATGGTATCTTATTTATTTTATTAATATTAATAATAAAAATAATAATATAGCCATTTCTTTCTTTATTTAGTCTAGATGCTTGAAGACCAGGCTGCATTACATCCTCAGATCTGAATCAAGGCTTTCTTTGTGGGCCATGTCAGTGTCAGGCAGGTGAACTCTGATCCAAACAGCTGTGCTTTATCTCTGCATGGATTTATCCCCGCCCTCCTTTGCAGTCATATTTCATCCTCATTTTGGCATCCGCACAGGGAGCAGTTACAGCCTCCTGAAAGGCTCTGTGTACCGCACCAAGTATTGATCGAGTCTGTTTTCAACTCAGGTTAATGAGAGCCTTTAAATAATGCAGAAACAGCTCCACTCTGTTCACAAAAGCTTAAACCTTCTATGGATGACCCCGAGGGTCCTTTTTTTCTTTCATCTCTTCATCTATTGTTTTATCTTTGCTTTCCAACAACACCCCAGCATCCTACAGACGTTCAGGTCCACAGCCATCCTGGCTGTCGCGGAGTCGTGTGCAATATCATGAGCGGAGGAGCCACCCAATTTAGTCGCTCCTTCCCCCCCTCCATATCAGATTGGACATTTCTTCAAGTTTATTGGCTCCTCTGTCTTTGCGAATAGAAATCTCCCCAAGGTTGTGGAAAGCAATATCCCTTCAGACGCACAAAGCAAAACTCTCTTCGTTGTGTAATTATGTAGCATTATGAACTTCCAGGTGAATAAACTTTCAATTAAGGAGTTAGTCTTTGATATTTGGGGACAAAAAGGAACCCAGGCAAAACGGTTTCTTTTATCAACTGAAATGTTTACAGATTGAAATGTTTTTTTTCTTACTTTGCACAGTTTCTGCAGGTGATTTGAATGGTGACTGTGACCCACCATTGCTGCAAAAACAATAACTGCAAACAAAAAAGACTCTCTGCAGATAAAAAGACATTCTGCAAATAACAGGAAACACTGCTGCAAATAGAAGAAAAGCTAAAAAAAAGAAGCCACAATGGAAGTGATTTAGGGGTCATTTTTGCTGATGCACCGGAGTGAATTGTTGGTGATAAAAACATTAAAATACTTAAAAAGAACACAGTGACATTGAACACTAAAGCCTGATTTCCGCTGATCCATCTGTGCTGTCTCTGTTGCGTTGCGTGACACAAGAAAATGGAACTTGCGCAGGAGTTCTAGTTCCAGTTTGTCAACGCGTCCATTTCATGGTTAAAAACCTAGAGAAACAGGAAACAGGACCGAAAATAATGCACTGCAGACAGACCAGTGTAAATTCGGGTTTACTTTCTTGTTTGGTTTGTACACCTGTGTTTTTTTTTCTCCTCAAAGCGGTGCACGGGCAAAAACAATCCTCGATAATCCACTTCCATTGTGGCTTTTTTGTTTGCAACCGTGTGTTTTTTTCGTTGCAGCACTTCCTTTTATTTGCAGTTTCCTTTTTTTGCTGTGATGAGAGGTCTCAACCAACGTCGATTTGTGCAAATTTGAGCCGATTCAAACAAATAATTTAGATAATCTATTTTAAAAAATAGTTAAATGTCATCGTCTTTTGCCAAAACAGCAAAGAAAAAAGATAATCTTTGAAAGCTTTAAGTTATTTGTAGAGAAAGAATATGGCTGAACTTCTGGAAGCTTCTGGGAGATACTTTGGAATGCAAATCACATCATTATGACAAAGTGAGAGATTATTCTTGGTCGTCTGTGGGCACCAGGGAGCTGCAATCAACGACTGCTGAAATCATGGGATTCCATGGAAAACATGATGTAAAGCTGTGCAGACTTTCAGAAAATTGCAACATCTGTTCTTAAACTTAAAAAGTTTTCATTTATAGATACTCACTTTTGTTTCAACAGTTCTTGTTTTATATTTTTGCTGCGCTTCGGAGCTTCTCTACATTAGCTAGGCTGCTTCTGTCGTTGCCTCTTTTTTTAAGCCGGTAAAGTATACCATCTCCACGTCTCTGCTCTCTCTTCATGACATCTATGTATGGCGGAGACTCAGATATATATTATAGATGCTTTCACACTTCACTGTGTCTTCCATTAAACTTACCCATGAATCAAATGAGCTTTCCTCCCTCGTCTGTCAGATTTTTCAAAGCCCAGTAAAGGAGCAGGCCCCGTGCTGCGGTCCCTGTGAGCGCAAAGAGAATAAACAAACACAGTTTTGCACAAATGGATTAAACCCAGTTGCAATAACAGTTTCAAATATCATAATCAGAATCTACTGGCTGCTGAAAAGCACATTAGCATACAGAAATATGTTTCAACACTTATTCTTCTACTAATTGTTGATTTCTCCAGCCGGATGGCTGCGCCCCCCTGGATAATGATGTCACACCACAGCCCAAATGGAAGGAGAATGAAACGGGGAGGAAAAGAGGGGAAGAGGAGACACGGCAGAGGAAATGAAAGCTATAAGGCCTCCATTTGTGGCGTCCTCCTTTGTCTTTCTTCTAATATTTGAAAAGCTTTAGTGCTTGAACCAAAAACACACACTTGGTCTAAATTACTTGCATTATCTCTGTTAATGAAAGAAAAGCCTCCAAAAAAGCTGAACTGACAAACATCATAATTAAGGGAAAAACAGGAAATCCACAAGTCAAACTGAGCATTACATCTGAATTGATGTTAAATAGAATTTAATATTTAAAAAAGCCTTGTCAAAAAATGACGACTTTAAACACTTTTCTTTATTTTTTTTACATTTGCTTAGAGGAATTGTGTTCTCCTTGGTCTTGTCGCGCACTTTGTATCAAGCAAACTGACACTGATGTACCTTAAACTTGGAGTTCACCTTCAGCGTCTGCAGAGATTGCTTGAATTTCTCATCACCTTTTCAACCACATGTGAGGTGATGTCTACATTCCTGTGGACGTCCTTCAGCATAAGTAGTCACAGTAATGTTGAGCTGCTTGTTCAACACTCTCTTTCTTAATGCAACAAATATTGCATAAGAACTGATGAACTGCCAACAAAACAATTCATTGCGTTTTATTACCTGCAGTTGTGTAAATTCTGCATCAAAGTTTTGCTTTGAAGACAGCAAAAAAAGACCCAAGCACAGGACAAAGAGTTCTAAAAACTTAAAATGACTTTCTTTTTTTATTTATATTTAAATAGTTTTATTCTAAACCCAAAGCCCCGCACTTCAACAACGCATTAAAAGTTGTTTCCTTCTTTTTATTCGTGATCAGAATCAATCATCCCATCGGATGTGATGCAAAGTTATCACAAGGTCACAGTGCAAACACGAAAAAGAAAAAATTACAAAGTAAGATTACATTACAATCCTGCATTTCATGTTTTAAAATCTGACAATTTCCGAACAATATTCTTGGAACTCCCCTGAAAAAACAGTGCAGCTCATTTTCCAAGACTTTGTTTCCTTTGTTTCCATTTGTGGTGCTTTAAATCCTGACTCACGGTTTATGCAGCGTTTCCCATCAGTCATATACTGTAGCCAAATCTAAGCATGGACTGGACTCACAGTAGCCCAGTAGAGAGCAAATGGATTCAGCACCAAAAGGAAACTTTAGAATGTCCATCTGCTGTACAGTGTGAATACCAGTGTGTAAACAAAGGGATTCGAATTTTAAAATTTAGGATTTCCACTGGGAAGGAATTCATTAAGTTACTGTTTAGCAAAAATTTACTGTTTTGTTTTTGTGTAATGACAAAAAAGAAAGCCTGAGTATATTCATGAAGAACTTTAAAATTTTACATTTTCTTTCATCTGACAACTGTTCTGTTTGTTTTGTTTTGTTTTTTGGGTTGTTTTTTTTTTTTTGGTTTTTTTTTTGCAAGTGAGCTTTGATTTAATTACATTTCATTTAATGTGCCAATTGACAACAGAAGTTGCTACAAGTTTGTCGGGGGAAAAATCAACTTTATTCGACATCTAGGTTTTATTTTATTATTATTATTCTAATCAGTCAAAATCATCCAAAATATTTATATGCATTTGAATCCAGATTGTTCCAACAAGGTCAAATGACATAAATCTATTTTTAAAAAATGGCATACAATATATAAAAGGTTCAATAGATTAAAATGAAGGTTTTTTTTAAGTAATTCTCTAAATTGAGCACTCATGTTGACTACTTTTTCTTAAAAAAAAAAAAAAAAACTAATATTAAACTAATTACCAAATAGGTGTGAAAAGTTTTCTACCTTTCATCTTACACTAGCAATAATGCACAATATCAGCCTTTTTTTGTCATAATGCACCACAATTGTTCAAGATAATCAAAGCAGAAACAGACTTTTGGTGAAACAAAAAGTTTCAGTTGTGGGGAAAAAAAGAGGAAAAAATAAGACATCTGGTACAAAATAGAAATTTGTGAAAACCAAGAATCCAACTTTTCTTTTACATCTGACCTAAAGTACCATGTATGGACAATTTGGTTATTTGCAAAATAAATCAAAACCTAAACAGGAAAGGAAAAGACGAGGAGTGCAGCACTTCCCCTGACTTCTGTCCAACTTTTATCCACTTCTGCTGGTTTTTAGAGACTTTTTATGCCGTATTTTTCTTTGATATTCTAGCGTCTGAAAACCTTTGATCAATGGTGGGAAAAAAAACTCCATCAGAATCTCGTCCACAGTTTCATATAATCCAGGATGATCAAAGAAAAATGATTTCATCATACCACTTGAAGTAGTTATTGGGAATTTAAAGGACAACTTTGTGGGAGAACTTTTTTTTACTATATTGAAAATTAAAAACCTAATTTTGAACACAAATCAAACCATTTTTTTTCTGCAAGTTATTTGTTAATAACTCACTATGTATTGCAGTTAGAGCGTGATTATGCAGTGCTGCACAAGCATTTATACTGGTAATAGACTTTAAGCCAGTCAGGCATCTTCATTTTATTCAAATGGATCTGACCCTTGACCTTCTGAGGGATGTGCTCAGATGAAATAGAGACAGTAATACATCAGCAAGCAAACTGAAAGTATTTTTTAAATGTCTTTGTATTTTTTAAATCAAGCCAGATTAAGGGAAAACAGCAGTCAGGTCATAGTTCCTTTTTTTTTTTTGTTTTGTGTGAAATGTTCTGGCTGAACAATGAAACTGGAACAGAAATACCACCTACAAATGCTAATCTGTCAGGAATTAGCATTTTAATAATGTTTACTGCCCTGTTGAGAGAGATATTGTGAGTTTTGTTTGGTCATGCTTTGTTCTATGCTATCCTATGCTCCCCATGTCACAGCACACCTGGTTTACAGCTGGTCATCCCTGTCCATTTGCAATGATTCCCCTTGGCATGTTTAAGTGTCTGGTCCTCATCAGGTTTGATTCTTCCTTTGCTCATTGATCTGTCCTGTCCATTAAAGTTTTAAGCTCCTCCCACAGACCTGGTCTCCTGCAGTCTGGTTCCAACGCCGCCCTTTCTGACAAATATCTGACAGATGTGATTTATTTTCTCAGGAACACTGCCTGTCCTCATCAGGAGAGATGTGGCAGATTATTATTTGTGACAGTGTGCATCCCTCTGGATGTGACAAATTATAATGCTTGATAATGACTACTGAACACAGAGTTTGAATCAGAACAAGAACAAGAGTCATAATCATTTTAAGTATGAGCAGTTGTTAAGGTAACGGGCTGAAAACGGTTTTCTTATTCAAATCTAATCGTCGGATTGGTAACAGCTTATGGTTGTCATTTGGATTCATAACAACGCCTGTTTTTTCATATTTTTTGGCAATCATCTCCAAACTGCTTCCAACTAAACACCAAATTATTTTTGTTATTTTAATGCAGCTTTCTGAATACATTATCAAATCATTATTTGATTCCCAAATGTTACAAAAAATGTCTAATATGAACTATACAAAGGATGCATCTTATATTTATTCTATTCATAAACATTCAGTCTCTAACAGCAGACTTGAATTGATAAATTGGATTTAAAATGCTAAATGTTAGGTTTGAATCAAAGAAATACAGCCTCTTAAGTTAAAAAAAAAACCAAAGCACAATACGAGTCAACTTTAATATCAGAGAATGGTAATAATCCAAGATTTCTTTTTAGCACTATAGCCAGGCTCACCAGCAGTCACAGCTCAGTGGAACCACATATTCCTGCTACTCTCAGATCAAGCCTCAAGTATTTAGTTTTTGACTGAACATTGAAACTGGATGCCCTTGGCGTGCAGATTGCTTTTGGTATGAATCCAGGTTGAAAAAGTATGCGTTCATTTCTTTACACTGCCCTTATTTGAATTCTCAAAATTAAAACCCTGTCACTCCAAGATACTTAAAATTGCAAGCAGACCAAAAGTTGATCATTTATGCTTTAAAAAAAACAACTAAAAATAAAAAGCTTTGAAGAAGTAACCAGGTCTTAAAATCCATGGTAGTATCTTACATACGAAACATTGAGGTCAACATAAACACAAAAAACAGTTCTGCAGAAATGTGGGACTTCAATGTCGGCACCATACAGGCTGGGCTGTCACTTTAGTTCTAACTAGGGCTGTCAGAGTTAACACATTAACGAACGCGATTAATTTTCAAAAATTACCATGTTAAGTTTTATTAACGCATATTAATTAAACAGCAGAATCAACCATCTTCCGCCTTGCATCGGGCAGTTCAGGCTTCTACGGCATGTCACAGTATCACGTGAATGCAATGGGTCGCTGAGCAAGCAAATCTCGACTGCAGAGGAAAGCAATTTAAATGCTGATCGTCACAATAGGTTCAATAAAGCATCAGTTCAGAGAGAAGTTCACCTCTTACCGCTTGTTTTTGTCCAGGAGATGAAGTAAAAAGTTTGTTTTAAAAAAGCCTGCACGTATAGAACATTTGAGCTATGTGACCGGAACTACTTCTTTAGATAAGCATGAACACCCCGCAGCCAATCACATTTAGGTATTCACCTTGACCGTTGAAAGAGCAGAAACACAATGTTTGATTCCTATGGCTGGATATCAGCATCTTTGTTTTTTGGAGTAATACTGCAGACATAAAAGTCTTTAGAGTTTTTAAAATGTCTTACTGTTGATGTGTTTTGTGCACACAAATTACTTTTCTGGGATATCAGAGTTTACACTTTACAAATGAAAACATTTCCGACAATTAATATGAAAGAAAAGAGTATTCTCTGGCCTATTTTTTATTCAAAATCCGCATACCGGTATTGTTTTATAAAATTTTCCAAGTAAAACACCAAAAGTGTGATTAAACTGATTTTTTTCAAATCAATTGACAGCACTAGATGTAACACAAAATGATGCAAGTTCTGCAGATTACCCACCAAGGACAATCTCTAAATTCAACTATATGTTGGCATGGAGACTGCAAATCAAAGAGCTGAAACACTGAACAAATGAGAAAAGAAAATCTGCAGGGAGGGAAAGCTGTATGCCATTTCCAGAGGTAAAACCTGAGATTGACTCCTGACATTATTCCCAATAATGAACTCACTCGTTTACTATTCGTCTGGCAGTTTCCTGTTTTGACTCTCATCAATCAGGGTTGAGATTTGTTCATTTAACAGAACAGTGGACTCTCTGAGACTCATTTGAGGTGAACTAAGTTGTTTCGAAAACATCCGTATTGGTAAACAGTATCAGTTTTGGTAAACATCTTTATTTGTTTGGAGCCAAATATACAAAACCAATTGAGAGGAAAGGGGTTTATATAGGTGTAACCAGCAAGTCATATTTATGAAATCAAAAGACGTTTCAGTCAAGAGATGCCGTTTAACCCACATTATCTTATCAAAGTTCTGTTGGTGTGATTTGAGCAGCCACTGAACACATTCCAGCAGATAAAGTCTTTTGCAAACATGAAGTAAGTGAGCAGCCTCAGCTACTACTGCAGACTTCTGCACTGAGCTGATTGTGTTTAGTGATGATCCATGCCAAGAATCTGAAGCAGCTTCTACCTAAAGTGCAGTGGCCGTTTTGAAAAATGTTGCAGCTAAAACGACTAGAATGGCAAAAAAATCTGAATCCATGTCTCTTTTGGATTGACGGGACAAAAGAAATCTAAAAAATCTAGAAGATTTGCTAATTTTTGTGGTGTCTTACAAAATATTCCGCAGGAATGTGATAATACAGCGGATATAGGGGATGCAGCTCAAGCTTTAATGTTCATTTTTGAAGAATCCTGGGGGAAACCATATAAATATTTGCCCTGCACTCCGGCAGACATGTTTCCAAAATCTCTTGAGTTTTTTTTTTTTTTGTTGTTCATGTTGACTTGTCATTGCACTTTTTGGTGAATATTTTTACAAGTGAAGAAGGATTGTGGGAACATTATTGGTGCTCCCAATAAATATTTACAACAACATTTACAAGTAACAGACGTTTAGAAAGTTTAGGGTCACAGAGAAAATATTAGATTTTTTTGTTGTTAAGTATCAAGACCTTTTAAGACCTTTTTTATTTCACTTGTCAGATTAAAAAAAAAAAAAAAAAAAAAAAAAAAAAAAAAAAAAAAACTACAACACAGTACTTGGGGCCACCATTAAAAAAATGCAAATATGTGTTATAAGTTATATATAAGTTATATAAAGTTAAAATATATTCAAAAATAAAGTTGTAAATTGTGAGAAAAAAGTCAAAATTTTAAAAGAGTAAAGTTGAGGACTTTGAAAATAACTTTTTGCAAACAGGCCCTCTTCAAAAGAAGAATCTTGCCTCACACGGAGTGGATTTCTGGCAGGCGTGCCAGTCCCGCTCTTTCTGGATGATGGCAGCTTCCGATGTGTTTTCGCCTCTCTCTGACCATGTTTGAAGCAGACTGTCCCAACAGTAACCAGGAAGGGTTCAGGAAAACCCACCCTCCCAAATGGGATTACATCAGGTTAAGAAAATGAATGGAAGTTCAGGAGATCCGATCCACCATATTGGATGGGTATTCTACCCACTGTCACTGAAACCGTCACATGCCCAAAGTTGAGTCCCAGATTGGTTGATAGAGACATGGCGCCCTCCACAGAGTGTAGATTTCTTTTTTTACTCTGGCTCGCCACGCCCGCAGCTCAATCCGCGGTGTTTACAGATTCAATTTTTCTAACATAATTTTATGACTTTATTTTTGTAAATGTATGACTTTTTTTCTCATACTTTTATGAATTTACTCTCTTATCTTTTTTTTCTCTCATATCGGCCCTAAAACCCCTTCAAAGAATTCAACCCCCCTCTTGCAACTGCCACCTTCTCCTCAAGAACACATAAAAGTACACCAAACCATTCAGACATGTTAACGTGTGACATTTTGTTTGCTCAGCTTTGCTTTGCTGCCTCCTGTCATCCTTTCAGTCAGTCGGGAACAGGTTGTGCATGAGAATCTGTGTAATATTTACACTGTGTTTAGTCTGTGTAACAAGGCAGAGAAAATGGAGTCCACTCAGGCCTGTCGGACACCATGGATTTTAGTATCCACTTCACCAATTACCAGCTTCTAGTCTCTGGGTCTTGCACACACAGACACACATGGGTACACAGGCATATTCACTCATGTGAGTGCAAATACAAAAAAAAAACAAGACACACAGTTTGGAGGAGTTAAAAAAAACATAGAGAACAGGGGGGTAAAAAAACACATGACATGCAAAACTCAAACTCTGCTTTGGTTGCCAAATGTTTTCCTGCGACAGCTGGCAGGATTCAATTTGAAAATTATGCAAATGAGTTTCAGGCCCACTGGATAACTGACAGGCTCTCTAAGTATCCATTAGCATACGGTGGTTTCTCATTGGCTGGAGCGGTGTCAGGATCTTGCAACATGTGACACAGATGCATTTGCAATTTTATGAAAAGGTTTCACAGAGCAGGACATTTCAAAGTCAAATTGGACAAAATAGATTCCCAGAGGAACATGAGCACGAGACGTTTTACCGTGTCTCTTTTCTAAGTTCTTGTAAGAAGTGCAAAGAGTGTGCAAAACAATTAGTTTTTTTTCCATTTGTCAAGGCACCTCAATAGACACAATCATCTGTTTGCATGTATGGCTCCTTTTATATGCAAAATTCCCATGAGACATCTCAAAACTGAAACGTCAGGGCAACAAATCAGCTAAATTAAATGAGACATATATTGTAAAACAATAACCCTCCATAAAACACTGCATTTTATTGGTGTCCCTTAGACTATTGTCACACTTAGATGACCCAAAATTTGTAATTGAGAGGCAGCAGTCACATATTTACTTTGCTCTGTCATGAGCAAACATTTTAATCAGTGGAAGGACACATCCTCATCTGTCTCCCTGTCGTTGGAACAGCTTCTTATGGCCCCAGGGTTGACTGCAACCTACAAATGCCACGCATTTTTAAGCTTGGAAATCACTATTTGCACAATTAGCCATGCTGTGGACAAAAATCTCCTCCAGCTCGCCACATGTCGAAAATCCCTCTTTGACTTCGACTAAATGTCAGCAAGCATGCTGTCTTACACGACCATGAGTTAAATTCCTGTGCTTTTATACATGAAAATATCACTCAGTAGGCAACGAACTTCTTCTGTTTATTTATTTATTTTGAAATCTGTTTATGTCTGCATCAAACAAACTTTAATTCATCTTTTTCTAACGTTCCTTAAATTTCCGCACTTCCCCCTCATGCATGAACGCACTGCAGACAATTTTTGAAGTGGAAATGTTTTAATTTCCAGCAGCCCTCCAGGGGTGTAGGATTTATGAACAAACAGTTGTTTGGGGTTTTATTTATTTATTTATTTACTTAAACTGATATTGTGACTTTCCTCAGGCATTTTATTTGCCTTCACATCCAAAACAGATGTCTTTTGTTGAAATCTGATTAAAGCACTGCACTCAAACCAAGACTGCTGAATTTCACAACACGCCATTGTTGAGTTCACTCACATGAAATGTTTTTAAATTTCTGAAAATTGTACATTAAAAAATTTTACAAAAAATAGAGAAGATTATTGGAGGTCATCTGCCTTTTTCAAGTCAGAGATCAGCAACATGCACACTAGCTGCAATATGAAAATATTTGGCAGGAATGGAAATCACTTCATGAGCCCAACTAAACTGTGTTTGACCTTAAATGTGAAAACCGAGATTAGGCAGGAAAAGTGACCCAGCAGTGCCAATCAACATTAGAAAACAAGCTTGGTGAGGCTTTAAATAGAGTTTTTAATCATAAGCAGATTTGAGTCTTGTTGAGAGTGCTGGCAGAGGTGCACGCTTGTCTGAGGACGGTGTGAGAGAACATGACAGAATCAGTTCTATCAAACACGCAGCACGTGTGTTTGTTGGCTCTGCCGCTGCAGCTGCAGCCTGGGTTTTCTCTTCTGTACTGCCTGTGGGCAGAAGTAGGTTATAATCAGTTACATTTGCCAGTTTATTTACTTTAGTAACTTTTGGTCAAAATTACTCCTCAAATTGGTGTTTAACTATACCTCATTGTTGTTACTTTTTTAAAACATTTATTCTGAAAAAACTTCTCCTACAAAGCTACAATGACCTGTATTTATCTAGTTTATTTTTTGTTGTGGGCTTTTGTTTATTTAATTATATAATCATACAGGCATATTTTTAAATTACATTTGTATCAAATTATTCAAATAAGATCTATATGATACAAATTTATAGATAATAGCGGCAATAATAACAAAAATAACAACAGTAACAATAATAATGCAAAACATGCCTAAAAAGGAAGTACAACCTTAGCTTGTTGTAGACAGCCCCTTAAAAGATATAGATAATTTTGCTGTCAATATTATTATATATATTTATAGGTGTATATATTAACAACCATCTTCATCAACAGTCATCATCTTCATAAATATACAACAAAAATAACACTAACCCACATGTACGTACTTAGAATCTTTTTGACTGTCCTCATCTTTATAGTATTTATCATATATTATCAATATATGTAAATTTTGTAAATACATGAATTCATACATTTTTTTTTGTTGATAAGGCATAAAAAAAAGGATTCCATACGATAGCAAACTTTCCTTCATTAATGGTTTTTTGTTGTAAGTTTATGTCTACAGTATTTATGGATCGCTTTTTAAAAAAAAATAAAATGCCATATAGTGAAAACTAGAAAATGACATAACTGACATGTCTTCACTGGCCACAGACCAATTTGTCTCACTTTGATCCGCAGTAAAGTTTGTGCACTCATTAGTAAGACAAGGTCAAGATCAGAAAGAGACCAAATGAACAAAAGTTAAACAGAAAAAAGATCAAACGAGAGAGGATGGAGAAAGATGAGAAGGAAGTCCTTTGGGCCTCTTCACACATGACATATGTAGTCTTAAAGGTTTAATCAGACTGTTAGTAGGATGACATTCTGGTCACTAAGTCATACATTTGAAATATGACTTTATTTTACTACACTGATCGTGAAGGAAAGTGTTGTGATGTTTATTAAATTACAGTGGAGACATTTTGCAGCTACGTAACACAAATCTGTATCACAAAACACCATTTGGTTTGAATTTTAAAAGTTTTAGCGTTGCTTTATAGATTAAGCTCTGATTAAAAATAAGACAGTTATAAAACAATCTTCAGTTAATCCATCACTTAATGAATTACATGAATTACTCTGATTTCAGTCATTTCTGGATCGGTTGAAATAATAATAAAAGTTTAGGCCATGTCCACTGAATTTATGAGTCCCACACTTTCAGCTAAAATATGCAACAAAACTTTGTTTGCAATAGCTGATTAATAACAAATGACCCAATTTTTGTTTTTGCATTTGGTTGTTGAAGATTTCTGCCACAAAATGTGGAGAAAAAGCCTCTAAAATCAGCTCATGTGGAAGTGTCTTCAGTTCTGAAAGATGTGGTGGGGAGACAGAGGTCATCTGCTCAGGTAAATGTCATTTATTGATGAATACTGAAGCGCCGATGTGTCCTTTCTTAGTGTGACAAGCAAATATCGGTTTATTCATAAATCGATCATTGCTCAGAGGGTCCCTTCAGAGTCAGCAGAAGACCAAAGAAATAAAGTGTAAAAACGTTCAGCTTCACCGAGTCTGCCAGTCGGCTCCCCATGCCGACGATGTCCCCAAACAATTTGTTCGAGTTTTTTCAAAGCAAAGCAAAAAGAGTTGTACTCAGAGCTGCGAACAGAATGCCACCAGGGCATATGAACAAATGCACAACACACACAAACATCACCCTGTAGGGAGCTGCAAAGATGTGAGAAGAGACGAGGCTGAGCGGGAACCTGGGGGCCTCACTGCACATGTCATTCACGCACGCATGCTGTCAGGATCTGCAGCATCCTTTACTGGGAAAAGGGGGTCAGACAGCTGCAAGACGCAAACATGTCAGCTTGGATCTATATTTTATTCTGCATGTACAGTGCAGAGGATGTGTGTGTACCCTCTGATGAGGAGTTCAAAGTGATCATTAACAGTAATCACAGCCTTCCACCCTGAGCGGCATACCCATATGGTTGATGGAGCGAGTCTCTTTGTGTATGAAAACACATCAAGATGCTTTAGGGGTTTTTAAACAACAAATATATTTTAGATGTTTATGCCTTTATGTTTTGATGTGTTTGTGTGTTGTTTTTTTTTTCTTTCATGCCTTGATATGTGCTGAGTGTGTGGTCTGTCACCCAACACAACTTCAACTCAAGCAGTGGCTGCCACTGATCCAGCAGACGTGAACTGAGCATTACAGCAGTGCTTATCCAGCACTTTTTATAACTTTTTATATGTGAAGCCACAACCTCATGCCTGTGGGCATCATTTAGAGCCTGAAACCACAAAGTTTGGAGCAACTTTAATGCAACACTTTTTCAAGAACTTTCAGCCCAACAACCACAGATCAAAGTTGTACATGCGATCAGACTGACCCAATTCAATGAAAATCTTGTTTTCAGTGTTTTAACATGTTCTTGTAGCATTTTTCTCATAGTGGAATATATAGTTATATATCCAAACTGTTAGATCAACTTTTAAATGTTTTTTATACCTCTACTGATATTACATTAAATCAAGAGGCTTTATGTTCCCTCCCAAATGCACACATTTATAAAACTAGCAAAAATAGAGAATTTGATCTTCTTTAGAATCTGTTTTTATGAGGATATGTGCAAAACAATGTTTAGTTTCTGTCCAGAGAAGAGAAAAATATAATTATAAGTACATATATAAGTTAAGACTTATTGATGTACTTTTTGTATTAAATATTAACCCAATGAAGTAATATTTTATTAAATTTTTATGTTATTTGTTAGTTTATTTAATCTCTGGGTCAATGTGGATAAATCTGTGGTAAAAGGCAGACATGATTTATTTAAATTATTCTGGATCACAACGTAGGTTTGCATGGCCCTAGGCTTTTGCTGGTACATGTATCAAGGTCACAGAGAAGTGCTAAACAGAATTCAGGGAAATACATCTTAAAATCCTTTGGGGTGTCTCCATTTGGTTGGTCCTCTTCATCTGAAGGCATTATCTTGATCTTCACTGCCATTGGCTAAGAAGGCCTGTCAACCCCTTTGTTTCATCTGTGACCTTTGTAACATGGTCAACTCCATGTCTTAATATACAGTACTGTATGTAAAACTATTCATACTGTGTATATGTATTCATACAGGTTCTTCGTATGTTTATAAATGTCACAAGTGATCTGTTCTGTGATATCTGAGTTTTAGCAGACTCTTCATTCACTCAATTTGACTGTTGACCTATCAATAAATGCTGCTATTAGTGGCCTTTTTGGACCAGGATTTCTAAAGATTTTCACAAAGTTGAGTGGGAGGAGAAAGACAAGTTAAGACGAGCTTGCACTAGAAAAATGGCTGCAGCTACAAAGATCCCGTGCCTTCCAAATGCAGGAACAATGAGAACGGCAAATGGTCCTGTGTTACTCCTCCCACTGTAATGAGGACCCCCTAGATACTGTATGAGGGCAATGTTAACTTGGATGAATTTCATGCACAATTTGAACTTTTGGCCCAGGCTGGGTGATGACCCACAGATGAAAGGCCTGCAGCTGGAGATGTGACTCACTGGAGACAGTCTTTCCTGTTTACAACTACTGACTACAGATGACAAATATTGTCATGATGTGATTGGTGCTTTGGTAGATGAGTAAAGGCCTAGAGTGCTGCCTATAGTCTGTTGGGGTTGTGGAAGACTCCGCCTTCTTGTTTAAGACTGCACTCATAAGAACCAGGAAAACAAGAGAGGGGCCGCATGAGTGGGATAGTTCTGTGCCCTACTTTGTCTTGATCATCAACCCAATAGGATTCCTGACATCCAGTTCATTCACTTCCCAAACATTAGTAAGGTCTGTCAATCAGTTCTGTAGCTGAGCCTACTTGGACAGAGTTGTGGGTCTGTTGGTTCTGCAGGTCTGGAAACCGTGTTAGAAAGCTTTTGCTGTGTCGTTAGTGCATTTTCTGTTTTAAGCATTTACCACAGTTTACACTTGAGCAGCTTTGGATGGCCTGTGGATGCTACCCGCCCTCACCACCCGCCTCTGCGCTCCATTGTCACCTACTTTTGACCCAGCCCAACTTGCGAAGCAGCCACAATGCACGCCTGACACACACCCCCGCTGACGTTTTTTTTGACGTTTGTTAAGATCATGGTTATCAGCAGCTGCCCCCATTGTGTTTTCATAGTGGTCTCCTTCCTCATTTTTATATGTAAAGCACAGTGCTCTTGTTAAGTCCGTACTGTCGCCCAACCGACGGTAACTAAAGTCTACACGTATTTCTACCTGATAAAGGGATTTACACGAGTCAAACTTAAAGCCCAAAAAATTCCAGCTGCACTTTCTTATCTTGTTCTTGGTCGTTTGTTAACGTTTTAATCCATGTTTCATCCGCCATTTTTTTTTCTATTAAAGCAGATTAAAAAACTGAAAGTCCCTCCCAGCTGCCTCGCCGAGTTTGACCCGAAATTTCAGCCAATCAGATCATCCAGAAAGGTTACCGCCCCCTGAGTGACAAAGCACCCCCTGAAACTGAACGAGCGAAAAGAAAACGGAACGAGCAAAAAGAAAACTGAACGGGCGAAAAGAAAACTGAAAAGGGGGGAAAAAAAGAAAACTGAACAAGCAAAAGCGAGCGTGCAGTCAGAGCTCTTTGAGCACGGTCAGAACAAAGCTCTGTGGATACACTCACTCAGTTGCAAGATACGCTCACTCAGCTATCAAATACACGCCATTCAATTAATGGCAGAGATTTGACGCCATATCCCAGCTACAGGGTTTTCTAAAAGCAAAAAGTAGGTGAGGCACCAGCCCCCGGCCCTAAGCCTCTATGGTTATCTCCAGCCTCTGTTCTCTGGCCTTTGACCAGCAGACTTGCAGGCCTGCTGGTGTGGTGGCCTCCCTCCACACCAGCTGCACCTGCTTCATGTCACATTTTGTTGGCACTACCTTTTATCACTGCTTCTCACATGCCTTATTTCCTGGATTGGGGACAGGTCACACAGCCACACGATAGCTGCAGCCCAACTTCTGCACCTTATGGTAAATGGCAAACACTGCCAATTTCTACCTTGCTTTAAAACCCAAAACACTTTACAGTCACCATTCCTTTCACCCATCACACACACATTTACACTTAAGTTGGCACCTTAACCTATATTAGCAACCTGGGTTTCAATGTCTTTCCCAAAAAAAACTCAACACATGGCAGGAAAGCCAGGAAACAAGGCTGAGAGCAGTTTGTTTGGGCTGTGCTGGTTTGTGGCGTTTGCTCGTTTGGGTTTGGACCTCGGTAGTCTTCGTTTACGGGCTTTGTTTCTGTTACAGGTAGTTTAGGTTAGGCAGCCCTTAGCAGGGAGCTGCTGTCTCTGACGTTCAGTATGGCTGGGTCAGCTGTCTCCCTGACCTGTTACGTTTGGCCAAGGTTCCAATTCTCTTTGGTTTGTCATTTGGTTTAAAACCAGAATACTAATTATTTCCCCTTTTCTTTTTTCAGGACTCAGTGTCCTTTTCATTTGATAAACTGTGTTCCTTTTAGTTCTGGTGTCTAATTTTCTTTGTTATGGTCCCCTTTCTGTCCACCCCCTAGACCTGAGCCTGGTGGTCATTTTGTCGTGACAAACTGTATTTTTTTTTTTTTCATGTGCTCCTGATTCAAAATGATTTTAATAAAGAAATACACTTTTAGAAATGCTATTTTAAGGTTAATTTTCTTTGTCTTCCATCATGAGAAAAATATTGCAAGAAAATGTTAAAAACACAATTTTCAATTGAGTGGGTCTTTAAAAAGAGTATAAAAAAGTAGAAAATAACATGTATGCATATTCAATGAAAGAAGCGTGATCTTCACTTCTCATTTAACCAATGAGAGATAAACAAGGTCCTTTGACAGTAAGAAGAATTGCAAATTTAGGCAGAAAACTTCCTGACTGATGTTAAAAGCCTGAATCACTATGTAATTGTTTTAGCGTTTGACCCCTGCAGACTGTATGGGGAAAATGGAATTGAACAATTACAAACCAAAAGCTGATTCCTCCAGAGTGATTGTCATAAATTTTTATGTATTGTTTGTTTATGCCAGTGTTATAGCATTTTGTGAACTCTTCTATTGCTTTGTTTGTGATATGTTTTTTGGGGAAATTGTTGTGAAGAACTGGCAAATTGTTTAAAGAATCGGCATCACAGTAAAAGCAGTATTCCTTTAGCTTCTTTATGGATTATTCACTGATCTTTCTGATAGACGGGTATAAAGACTAGGACACAATACAAAATGTAAAAAAAGCGTGTTTGTAAACAACCAATGTTGCCTTTATCTATTTGCCAGAAAGATTATAGCTTTTACTAATATGCAATTAAGTTTTTTAAAAAAAAAGAATTACAGTAATATTTATTCCCTAAACTGACTTTTCTTTATTTTTTTTAAAATGCCTTTGAGCTCCAGCTAAAAGGTTTTACCAGACGGACTCATCTGTGTCCAGATGTGTCCTTGGCTGCTGGATCTTTCATG
Organism: Oryzias celebensis; assembly: GCA_014656515.1. Lineage (NCBI taxonomy): Eukaryota > Metazoa > Chordata > Actinopteri > Beloniformes > Adrianichthyidae > Oryzias > Oryzias celebensis. The sequence continues at coordinate 12,184,805 of BNCR01000004.1, read as the reverse complement.
ATGAACTGGGAGAACCTCATTTAAAATCTACTTGCTATTTCAAGGAAGAGCTGATCTTAGGCAGAGCTGGCTGCCCCTCTTTGAAATGATAATAGGGCCATGTGGAATGACAGATGCAGGTGAGAATGGGAAAGAGAATGAAGGAAGAGATGCTTGGAAGCAGACAGTTATATGGAAAAACGAGGGAGACAGAGGAAACGTGTTTGCACCTTGATCTGCCAGACAGAAAAGTGATAAGAAAGACTGAACTAAATGTAAGTACTCAAAATTCAAAATGAGCGGTCAGCAACTGTCAAATAATAATTACTGAGAATAAAAACATGACATTGAGAGAGAGTGACGTTACTGTGTCTTTCTTGTTTCTTTGCCTGAATTGGGAGGCAGTGTTTGCACACTCAAAGCCTAAAGGAAGAATAGCAATTTCTGCATATTAGCATATGTCTTCATTAAATGCCCGATGGCACCAGGGGAGGAACACGACTTTCTACGAAAATCAGACGAGCGACATTCCCTGCTTTCAACTTTACGCATTAGAAAAGCTGTTTGCTTTTGGCTTGCAAAGAAGGTGCTAACTTTGTGACTCACGCAAACTTCACGTATTGTTCCATCAATCATTTTTTTGTTGCTGCTGCATTCTGTTAAAGGTCACAGGACTGTTGGATCCTGTCTTTGCTTTCATCTGGGTAAGAGAAGGCTAAATATCTGAGACAGTGAAACACACTAAGGTTAGGTAGCCACAGGTTTACAACTGCTTATAACATCTTTTAGGAAATGATACACACAGTTCTTATAAAGTTCTGGGAGCTGCATATTGAAGTTTTGGTTTTTTGACAGGAGACTGTGAGCTGGTAAAAAAATTTGGCCCACGTGCTGGACTTTGGACAAGCCTGATTTGGATCCTATATAGAATCTTTTCTAGTACATATTGGTGGGGTAAATCTTATATTTATGTAGCAGGTAGAGTGCCACAAGTAAATTGGTTCTACCTGTGTGCACCAGCTTCTCAGATGACGAGGCCTTAAAAAGGTGGCTTCCCTCTGGCAGTGTGAGAATCAGCATCAACCCGCTGCTTTTGGGTTGGACTCGCTGAGCGCAGCCTCAGGTTGCTCAGTGCAGCGGCTGTTATTGGTTGCGTTCAATCTCAGTACGAAGGGTTTTCTTGCTGAGTGTAGCCCCAAGCATCACTCCGGACGGTGAAATGTTGTATTTTGGGGCATCTGTTCCTTCAATCATTGCACATTAATAAAGAGTTCTATTTGTTAAAATACCTTTCTCAGTTTTTGGTGAGAGTCCTGCATTTAATAAAGTTTTTATTCTTCCTGGTGGCTCCACTCGACAAGTTGGGAAAACCACGTACATTTACAAGAAACGTTGGTGTCACAAAAGTAAGCTTAACATTTTTGTCCAGAAAAACCCCAGATTTTTTCAGTGCAAATAACCCAAATACTGAGCTTGTTTATATGCACACTATGTATCCAGAAATATCCTGAATTACTAGGTTGGTATGTTTGCCACACTTGAAGCATCTTGTTGACGTACAGACCCCTCAAATCCATGACCACATAGCATAGCCCTCTCTTAACTTCTGAAACCCTCTCGAAGCCTGGGTTTCACCAGAAGACAAAAGTATTCTAATTCCAGTTTAAGAGCTTTTTAAAAAACATCTCAAAGGTCTTCAGCTGCACATTTTAGAAAAGTCAAAAAAGCATCGAACAAAGTCCTACTTTCTCTTTTTCCTCCCCAAACGCTGCTTTAAAGGTGACAGATTGGGATGAAGAACATCACAAGTGCCTTGATGGGATGCTCCCCCAGCGCAAAAGCCTCAAATGAATGGTTCTGGTGGGAGAGTGAAGAGATGACAGCAGCAACTCATCCATTTTTATTTTGTCTCTGTTGGAGCACTAGAGTGGACTGAATACTTTATGCAGGACTAACATCTGCTAGGAACATTTCTTAGAGAAACTGTGTGCTTCTTGGAAAAGTTAAGTAAATAAGTGTTTTTTCATCAAAAATATAAATAAGTTAAAAAAAATGCGTATATGTTAAAGTTAAAGACTGTTTTTATTTATTTTTTCTTTGATGGATCAACTTCAGCTCACTGTCTTAAAACTTCCCAACTTTGAATTGTATCATGGGATTTCTCTGGTGAAAAAAAGGTTGTACTGAGATCATTAAGCTCTGACATTTTACATTTCCTCTAAGAACAAAGCCCTCAGGCTCACATACAGTATACGTTCCTCCACATTTATAACTCTCTTTACTGCTCATTTGCATCAAGTGCATATTTCTGTCTGTTCTGCCTCCAGCTTTTTACATACCGTCTTTTCAGTCCCAGTCAGCTGCAGTGAAGACACTTTGTGCCCTGTAGTTGCGTGTCAGCTATCAGAATGCGCGTGAGCAATGTGTTATTAATTATATCACATTAGCCGCCTTATCAGGCAGAAAGGCATTTGAGTAAAAGGAGTCACTAAACACATTTGGTCCAGTGGGATTCTGAGTCCTGCCTTCACACATGAGTTGAGGTTCCTACTTGAGCCATGAATTGGGAATGTCCCCTGTGCAAAGAACCATGGGAGCTTTTCTTTCTATTGCTTGTAAAATATGTGTAAACAAAAGCAGCCATCGATGCATTCTCAATCATCTAGTATGCATGAGTTGCAAAAATCAGCATTTAAATTGACATTTCTGGAGACTAAAAAACTGTGTACAGAGGACTGACGCATTTTGAGGAACATCCTTGATAAGGATGGTAAAGAAAAACCAAAGGTAAGTTCAATGGCACCAGTGGGAAAAAATATATGTATTTTAAATAAATATAAGAGCCAAAAACAAGAGTAAACATCAAGCAGAGTACAGCTACAAACAGACACATCAGGAGCTAAAAAATAAAGAATCTGTGCTCCACAAAAAGAGAGTACAGCAGACCAAAAACACAGAGTAGCCTACTGTCAAAAACCTTGATAGCATGTGTGCACAGGAAACAGACAAAAACAAAAACAATGTTCATTAAAAATAAGGCCAAGAACACCTGAACGTTTCAAGTGAAGTACAGAAACGATACAAGAAGATTTTTTTTAACTCTCCAGGATTGAAAAATGAAACAAAATGTTTTTTTGTAATTCTTTCAGCTTGACTTTCCTTTTTAACTAAAATACATATTTTCATTATAGCTTGTTTGAACTAAATCTTGTCGAATGAGAGTGAAAATACTTGATTTGTTTCATCTCACTAGAATAGTATAAACTCATGACTCCGCAGTGCTGCATTATATAAAAAGCATTTGTTACTCACGTACAGGTTTAGTTTGCTCAGGTATTTTCTTTACCTGACGTCCAGTCCTATCATTACATACAAATTACACACAAGCACAAACTGATTTATTTGAAAAACTTTTTGCCTGTAATTTTCTAAATACGTGCGGCCAGTGCTGACCTTCTTCCTTGGACCCTGAGGAATGGTTAAAATAATACAAGCGACAAACAACAACATTTGGCCTTGGATGCACTTGAAATACTGTACATAGGGCAATGCAGCATTGTGCATCTTGGCCACACGTAGTACATGAAGTCAACATGAATTTCCATAGTTTTTGTGATTGATTGGACATAAATACATGCAAATAACCTCTGTCCTTCTCAAACCTGGCAGAATCTGATGGCTAAAAAATCAGTAAATGACTTGATCACATCTGCTGCACATCACAATTACCCCAGAACACGTAGAAGACATGAAAGAGGGATTGAAATGCACAAAACCAATATGTAATGTTACCGTAATTTCATTTATTTCACCAGAAAACACACATTTCAGTGCCCATGAAGAGAAAAAAAAATCTTTTGGTCATTTTTTTTCCAAGTTGAATTCTTTGTTTTTAAGCAATGTGCTGCAAATTTGACTAAAAACACATTTTATTTTATTCTTGAGATTCTTTTTCATGACTTTTCTCTGCTCTAATGTTTGAGCTGTCCTTCCTGAGTACACGTACACGTATGTAGTGCAAGTTGATGTGTGTGTGTGAGCAGTAGCTCCAAGCATGCATGTTGTTAGTCTGTTGGCCCATCATGCATACCATTTGATCCAATTTTCAAAGCCGTGCAGTCGGTAACGTACAGATGTGTACAACCCAGGGCGACAATCTGTCTCTCTGCATCCTTTGCTTCAGAGCAGCTCTGCTGTCTGTGCGCAAACAGAAAACCAAACGGGTCATCTACAATTAATTCTCCCGCTGTCCTCAGAGACGTGACCAACATTTGGCCACACCGACTGAAAGGGGTTTGTCTCAGCTTGTAATCCCTCTTCTATTAAAACCGTGTTTCAAAGTGCAGTTTAATCATTTAGAGGATTATATTTGTTGTCTTGGATGTCTTGGCTGCTTGTTTTTTCACTCCTAGTGCATTTCCCCATTCTAAGAAGAGCAAGGCAGATATTGATACAGGGTCTAACTTTACTTTTGTGAAAAAAAGCATTTCTCATACCGTAGTGATGCACTTCACTCAAACTATGCTGTGTGATAAAAATAAGTGCAACATTTCAAGTTGTTTTTAGACTATGGTCATATCGACCAAAATGCCATTGCACTACAACCAAAAATCCACAAATTTTCTGGTGGCTGTGCAGCTGCATTTGAAATCATGAGGCAGCAGTCGCAGTTTTTAATGCCGCACAGTGACGGCAGAGGTTTTAAAATAAAAAATAAAAAATTACGGCGACCAGACTATTTCTCTCTAATGGTTGACACAGGTCAGTGGCTGCCCAGTCACATTTCGAGGTTTATCAGTTTATCAATTATCAGGATCCACTGCTTAGGCAAAATTGAGGATTTTGGAAAAAAATGAATGTGTCCGATGGAAGTGGTGGAGTGGGAAGACTGGGGGAAAAAAGTTTTGGTTTCTGACCAGTGGCCTTACAGATTTTCTGGGACCATTCATGTTTTGGTTCTGTGTAAATTGGGAATTTTGGGGTTCATTTTTGTACTTGAGGTGATACAAAACTTTAAATAAATATAATCCAAATTAATAGTGCTCATATTTGGGTTTTTCTTGCACAAGAATATTTTCTAAATGAATTTCAGTATGAGAGTTGTGGAATGGAATGGAGAGAACTTATCTTTTAAGTTGATATTAAGATGCTGAATTCAATTTAACTATTACTGAATTACTTGGATAAAAATCAACACAATCCTTAACATTGGAAGGAATCCTGTTCACAGTACTGTTCAAACAAGCAGATTATGGAAAAGAAAGGTCTCAGGTATTTTTTTTGTTGTTGTTTTTTAAGAACATCACTGTTATTTCTGTAGCTTCAATCTGCACCAATTAACTCACAAGAGGAACTTTTATTTGGAACGAACTTTGAGAGAAACTGTGACCACAATTATGGTGTGAAAATGATGTGCAAATTCAGCACAAAGTGGCCCAATTGCAGACTTTCAAACCAGCCAACTGTGTTTTAGGGCCAAGAGAGATTCGTTAAAAATCTAAATGGATGGTGTTTCCACAGTGTTCTGCTGACAGTCACACACTGCAACAGATCTCTAAAGCTGAGCAAGGGAATAAGCTTCGATCCCGTTACTATACTACAGAGAAAGGAAAAAGAACCCCTCCTTTTTTTGTGTTTGAGGATATTTTTTGAATGTGCCGCAATTCACAGATGCTCCTTCGTTAGTAGACAGGCATGCACGTTTGTGAATGAATGAACTGACGAGTCTTTCCTGGCAGATGTTTACTGCAGTTTTTGCTGATTAGTCTCTACTGAGAGACAGACAAAACACTCTGGAGGTTGTCAATTAATGTTTCTTCCAACACAGACTTCTTGATTGAGCGCAGTCACAGTCTCTTCAACATTACTTTCCCATAATAAGAGTTTAGATCTTTACTCCATGAATGTGGGTTTCTAAGCACTTCTCAGAATAATAGAGGTCGTCACCTGTTCTTCTCCTAGTCAGGAAAAAGCTGTAATTAAAACCTCATTTTGTGATTTTTTTTTTCTCAAGCCTAATAAAGCAGGTTACGCTCCGGATGGTTCAAACTTCAGGAAAAATGAATCCAATGTTGACTTTCATTTAGACAGCGTTCAAATTGAGATGCAGAGCAGGGGCTTGTTCGTTAATGTCATTCCCATCACTCACAGCTTATTTCTGAATCTTTGCATGCAAGCACACTAATCTGTAACGGTGAGCAGGACCAAGATGCAAAACTGTATTGCCTTTGTGTACATTTTAAGAGGATTCAGTATTACTGTGATCTTTCCTTTTTTTCACAAACCTTGACTTTTGCTCCCCACGTTCTGTCATTCTTTCATCAGTCATCTCTGAAATACATCAAAATTCCCGCATTAGCTCTGGCTATTCTGAGTGATGGATTGATGGAGCATTTGCACTGACGGATAAATGGGGTCCAAGGTCTTTTTTTTATATATCCACTAACTGTCATCAGGCCTTTAATTCCTTCTCCTTTCCGTCCTCTTTTCCTGACTTGCATGCTCTCGTTGTGACGTGCTCAGGTCAAAAGGTGAGCGTTCAGGCCCCCTGCCCCACTTTGTCTGTTAGACTACCTATTGATCTGGCTTTCTGAGTGGCTTTCAGCCCACCCATGAGTGGGGAGCATCATATCAGAGTGACAGATATGGCCAGTGTCTCAAAACTGATGAGCTGTCTGAGTGCAGCTTCCCCAGAAATCTGCAGGGAGTGGAGCGAGTGCCACAGTCATGCCAGCGCAGACAGATGACTGCTCCTGAAAGCACCAAAAACCTCTATGGAGTCAAAATGAAGTCGTTTTTTTCTGCCTTTCATGTTGCTGTTAAGCAAAAAAGTCCCCCAGCAGTGACACGAAAGAGGAGGGACTAAACACTACTTAACACTACCTAAAGTATTGATGTCAATTCAAAAACATTTGTGGGACTTATTAGCACATTAGGATCTCACGTTCTGATCCATATATTTTTTTAAAATTATTAATTTACTTAATTTTAAAATATATGGATCAAGTAAACCAATAGTTAAAAAATATGGAAATGGACAATTTTGCAAATATAGATCAAAATGTGCAAACCGTGTTTTGAAATTATTGATTTACTTAATTTCTTTTTGCTTTGTAATCCAGTAACTCAAAATTTAGAAAATATAGTTCCCACATTTTGATCCATATTTTTTTATTATTATGGATCAACATGTGGGATCTGATTTTTTTTAATTACTGAGTTCCTGGATACTAAAGCAAAAACAATTAATTAATGATACATTCAAAATATGGATCTAACGTTTTGAGCCATAATTTTTTAAATTATTGATTTGCTTTTTTTTTTTGCTCTGTAATCTAGTAACAGCAGAAGCTCAACAACTGATCAAAAGAAAAACATTGTAATGTCATTAAAAAATCCCTTTTTCAAAGTATACTATTAGATTGGTGCTTTTATTCTGAAATGACAGAGCATTGCACATGTCTTTTAAGACTCCTGTGCTTTGAAACTCACTGTGAGATAAGTGCAGCTCTGTGTAGCTCTGCTGCTGCAGGATGATGGACCAGATATTTGCAACAATCTCTTTCACATTAAAGCACAGCAACACATTCTAGATTACTTCAAAATGTCCTAAATGACTTACTGGATCTATGACAAAATGACCTCTATAAAAGGATTTGATTCTAAATGAGCTCAAGTGTAAAAGTTGACAGCAGATGAAAAAATATATCTTATTTACAGACAGGTAAGTCAGGTATTTTGCTAATAATCTGTTATTGACTTCCACCACTGAGAATCTGCAATGTCTCAAGAGTTTTGTGCGCACTGAGTGAGATAATCAAATAGCTGGAGGCTTAAGTGTTGTATGCCCCTGACATCAAAAGTTAACAAGAGAGACAGGCGACAGTGGAAAACATCAGACCAGTGGTCACTGTTTTCTCTGATCCTTTATAGAAACAGAAATCCTCTGGATCAGAGATAAGTTCTGCCCAAACATCAGAGTTAGAGGAAACACCAGTTCACATCCAAAGGCATCTTCATTTCAAACTTTTTTAGTGGTCATCATTTTATTTCAAGCTTGCTCTAACACAGCTACACACCATCTTATAACACATTTCTCACACCTTTAATGAGCTGTGTTTTGCTTTGTTTATAAAATGAGCTTCTGCGTTCTCACACGTCGTTTTTGACAAAGAGAAATGTTCAGCAGCAAACTTTGTGACACTCGATTTAATTACAAATTAAGTTTGTGAAAAACACATTTAAATGGGATATTCTGTCAGGTGCATTTATTTATAATGAGCCTCACGGTTTATACAGTCGTTGTCAAACTCTTCCGCAGCAAAAAATACACTCACTTTAAAGTTGCCTTTCATAAAGACCATTGACTGTATAATGTTATGTACAGACCGGTCGCATCGACTCGCATTTAAGCGACTGCTTTCAGTGAGAAGTCTATGTAAACGCTCGCAAACCCTTGTTTCGGTTTTCCATGTCCATAACTCTCGCGTTCACATGACTCTACGCTCGTCTTTAAGTCCGGTTGCAGGCTCTACGTACGAAATGGACGTTCATTGATCGCTCGCTGGAAGTTCAACTGATTGAACTTCTTGACTGCTAAATCGCGACACTGTTGAATGGTGATCAATCAAGATCTCAGATTTGGTAGTGATGTGTGGGTGGCGTCCTTTTCATAGCACAGAAGTGCAAACCAAGGAGGACAAACTAAAAATGTCAGTTTGTGCCCCGTCGCAATTATTTGACACCCAAATGTACATTTACACAAAGGAACAGAGCTGTGAACAAAAAAGGCTGGAGCAAGACTTGTGGGATTTGCACTGCTTTGACATTTCACATCAAGCTTCATTCCACTGCAGGTGGCGGGAAAAAGCTAGTAAACAACAAAAAAACAGCTGCTTCCTGTTTGTCCACAGTGTCAACACCACCGGCTGAAGGTGTGTTCATGAAACCACACGCAGCTGGTGTGTGTACCATGAGAGATCTGGAGTGAGTGACCCCGCCCTCCTGGCGTTCCAAAAAGGAAGTACATGCTGGTTCCAGGCTATTACTCATTGTTATATTTGTCAGAATAATCATACCAGAGCAACATGTTCTTGCCAATTCCATTTTTTTCAGCGATATTTTGCTGGTTATTCAAGTATAAAATGGTCAGTTAGACACCTCAATAAAATATGTGGTGCTCACTGGCCCCCACATTAAACCTTCAATTTGTTTGATTGACATATTCTCCTAGCCCACATTTAAATAGTAGAGGTGTGGACTTCTAAAAAGCTCACTCCTGACTAGTGCACTCTTAAAACACTTTCTTCAACTCAGTTCTCGGATTATTCATGTTGAGATCTACAGTATATGTATATACCTCACAGGCAGATCTCACAGAAGTAATTCTTTTAAACAATTGTTATTTTCAGATGTGTATATCTTTACCTTAACCCTTAAATGAAAAAGAAAAAGTTTGGAAAACTGTTCTGATATTAAAAATAAGAAATTATTATACTGTAAAATCTTGTTTGTTCAAAAATAATTATAGACTTTATCAACAAAAAATTGATTTAATTGAACTTAACATGGCTAGTTGTATTTATCTTTACATTCCTGCATTTCATAGTGTACCATTCAAGCTCATTTATTTTTACAATGAATGATACACTTTTACTTTTTTTCTGGACACGGTGGCCGGCGATATGCAGAGGATTATTAATAGAGCCGAAGCAGCTGCTTTACAGCATGCTCGCACTGCTAATGAGGCCTGGAGTGTGTCTGTCCATGGTTGTGTGGGCTTGTAACAGACAACACGTTCAGGTGTTTCAGTCCATCTCCCGAAGGTGCTTTTGTCTGTGCATAATGAGTGAAGCCAGAGCAATGCTCTTAGGAGATGGCAAAGGGCGCGCCTCTTAATCCAGAGATGAGATGCTGGAAACACATCAGGAATGAAACTTGAGAATTCAAAGAGCAAAAAATACGCAAAAAAGAGGGGAAATTTAATTTAAAAAAAAACAAGTTAGCTCCCTTTAAATCTGTAGACGTAGGCTCAAAGCTTGAGGTCATATGAGAACACACCTGCGGTATGAACCCGTCTATTAGGAAATCTCTGTTCCTGCTTGGCATTATGCCACAAAGATTGTTTTTGTTCCTCTTTCTGACTGACACCTTGTCCAATTTTGGCATCTCACTGCAGCTTGTGACCTGTGTGTTCACTGCTCACGTCCCTCTGTGTCATTTCTGTCTCTGAGAGCCATTTTTGTTACTAGCCTCTTTGGAAAACCCTGTAGGTCACAGTCACTAAGGTTGTTTTCTGACTGGAAAGGAAAACTAAGAAGAAACCAAACCAACAGATACCAAGCAGATAGATAAAGACCCACCATCAGAACAGAACTGCCATTGGTGAAATAAAACAATTTATAATGCTTTGATTTGTTAGGCTTTATTCATTAATGTGGCAACAATAAACTAAAAAGTACAACAGGTAAAGTAGGATTTGTCTTATTTCTGCTAGAAAATAAGAAAACATGTTGTTATCATCAGTCCTCAACTTTAAGCACTAAAATGTTTGACCCACTGCGTTTACCGTATCATGAAAAAGTGCTGTTTATTCCACGAAGTTCTGCAGAGTTTGAAACAGTGAGACAGACTCCAGTTTTACTTACAACCTATGAAAACCTGTGTTCTTTCTAGGCCATATTATGTGCAAAGCAGCAGTAATTCAATAGAAATTTGCTTCTGAGTTGTGGGAGGGACTGTTAGGAATAGAATGTTAAAAACACCAAAAACCCGAGTTTAATTGGAGTGGAAATGTCAGAAATGCTAGCAGTGAACACAAATGAAGCTGGTTGGCTCTTTCACGTTTAATAAACTCAACAGTAAGATTAGTCCATCCTACGGTAGAGATTTAGATGTTTTAAATGAAAAAATGTCGTATGTGACCAATAAACGAATGGTATAAACTTCATGCAAAATTTCTATTGTTTGCACAAGATCAAAATGAAGAAAATCTTTCATTTTCATAAGGTGAAATAAACAAACAAATAAAACATTTTTACAATGTAAGTAAAATTATAGTTAAAAGAAACTTGTAAATTAGGAAGTTTCTCAATGAGTCATTAAACTTGTGGCGTCACTCACAAGTAACATATTTTATATTTCTCAAGAGCTGGACATTTTGTTCTTTTTTCACAGTAGTTTGAAACAGTTTTTTTAGATTGAATAAAAGGTTTAAAGAAAAGTTCACAAGAACTGTAGTTTATATATCAGCAGGGAGTGAAAAGAAAAACAGGAATCTGATTTTGTTTGTGTTTATGATGGAAGCAACTGCAAATGCTGGAGCAGACCCAGGCTGTTTTTATCTGAGCAAAACATCGTCACATCTATTCCATGAATGACGGCAGCTCTCATGCGTCAAAGCAAACACCAAAAAAGGAGGCTAGCTGAAAAACAATCTATCAAATTCAAAAATCATAAAGCATCAACAGGAACAAAATCCTATTTCAGGGATATGTAATCTGTGTTGATGTAAATTAAACAACAACAAAAAAGGTTCTTGCTGTGTAAAGGGGAAAAAAATCAATCAGATCTAATTATTTGAACAAAAGTCAATGTAATATGTCCACAAATGCATTTTCAAGAACAGATTTTACTTTCTGTCAAAGGAAACATGAAATCATTGAAATGTGAGCCTCAAAACCCTCTAGAAAAGAAACCGAAGCGTGGCCAGATGGCGGGCGTGGGAAGGTAGGTGTGCAGCGTGTGATGAAACGCTTGTTTGTTCCTTAAACGCATGCAAATATGTTTGCAGCTCAAATCCTGCTTTCTTGTTTTGGCGCTAAACTCTTGATCATTTTAATGAGACATCAGAAAGAAACTAACAAACAGGAAAGTTGTGCTCCCAGTTTTCACTGCTTCTGTGTTTTCTGTGTTTATAGCTCACACAATAGATCATAATTTCTTGGTCCATTCACGCTAAAATGAATCAAGAGACTCAAAAAGTTCACTTTTGAATGATGCAAGGTTTTGGCTGGGCCTGAGTGATTTGGCTGCACTTCCATTTCCTCTGCATCCTTATCCCTACATGGAGATTGGATATCATCAAAATCCACAGCCTTGAAGAAATTTCTTTCTTGCAGTCCCCTCAGTTCACTCCTCCTCATTTCGCCACTCAATGGGACCAGGAGACAAAGGAAAAATAGGAGAAAAAGAGATAATTTGCACTCCTCTATCTCAATTTTAGAAGGCCGGAAAAAGAAAGAATTCAATCTTTGTAAAAAGATAACCTTTAGAATGCAACAGTTTGCTTTTTGAGTAATTGTTTCTTTGAAAACACGTTTCTCTGCTGAGGCATTTTGTCTTTTACACAAAGCGGGCATGTCAGTTCAATCATTTTGTCCCAGTTTTTTTCCTTTAGTTCATCTGTTGCATTCATTCATCTGTTTCCAATCTTTTTCCTTTTTATTTCTAATAAAAAATCATGGATTGACTGGGCGTTTACAAACAAGACACAGGTTGAAGATTCTGAAAACACGTTGTTTTTTATTGACCCAAAAAAGCAAAATGAATGAAATTTACAAAATAAAGTGTGGAGCACATTAATATCTGGATTTGGAAATGGTTAATTTCAGGCACTCAAAGCAATAGAAATATTTATCTATACAGAGATATATGAATCTTAGGATTATCAGTCATCCATTTGATTGGAAAACATTAATTCATTTACATGCTGTTGTAAAAATGTAAAATACTACTCCTAAATAGACATTTTAACTCTTTTGCATACAGTACATGATACAGTGAAACCGTTTGTCAAAAGGAGTTCAGTATAGATTGCTTGAAAAGGAACGGGAAGAAGCCAACAAGCATAATCCCATCTCTGCTCAGCTTTACTCAACTTTTAATTTTTGAATGTTCTTTATAAGTTGTCATTATCTTGTTCTTAGCTTATTATCTAGTTATTAACTCACTGATTATCTAGTTATTAACTCACTGATTATCTAGTTATTAACTCACAAGTATATTCACTGTCAGACCTTTGACATAAACATGCGCATACTGCACAAACTATTTAAGACATCGTCTCGCATAACCTTACAATTAAATCATTATTTTAACAAGGTTTTTGTTTACTCAGAAATAGAGCCAATAAACAATTACTTAATTGTTAATTCCAGAAATTAACTAAAAATAACAATTACAATCCCAGTCCCCCCTGTTTCTCCAGCAAGGGTGGCTGGGTCCTTCCAATGAGCTTCAGTATGAAAACTAGCTCCACCCTCAGGCTCCAGGAAGTCAAACCCCACAAGTAACTCTAAGGAAATGAAATCCAAAATCAAGCGAACACAAAACATAACAGAACAAGAATAATTAAATGTGTTAAATGAACTGATAAAAACCATCGGAGCGTGTGCGTCTGTTATTACCATGGCTGTAGCCGAAAACAACTAAATGTTAAAATGATTTAGTCGAGTGTGCAGAACTCAGTCTTTGTGTGGTGAAGGGACAGTGCTTTTTACTATATGACTTTTGCCTTCTTCACATAAAAAGTTTGGTACATGGAGGACTTAAGTAAATAATCTTTTTTTGATCTTATAAAAAGAGACTCAAACTGGAACTGATGAGCCAACTGATTCATTTTTATCTAAATATTTTATTATTTTATACCATTATTTGTCTATCAAACAATCATCTTAGTGAACAAAAAAGATTTTATCATGCCAAAGCTATTTCAAATATAAAGTAACAGACGTAAAAACAAATTATTTTAAAGTCAGTTTCTGTTAGGATGAACTGAATGTATTTATGTAAAGGCCTGTTGACGTGTACATAAATTAATAAAAAAAATATTTAAATATCACATTATTATTCATTATCGCCGGTTATTTTTGTCAGAAGCGACGGTCTTCTGCTTCGCATTAGGCCCTATCCCACTTATACCATGGCCACTTACAAAAGAAATAAATAAATATCAAATAGATTTTCAATACTTTATCCTGGTTATTTTGGGGATTTAGATAGCTTTTTCACCAAAAGCCCACTATTTGCTTGGAGGTGGGGCCCATTGTCACGGTAACACAAGAATGCATGGCTGACCTCAACTGTAGCTGCAAAGGAAACCGATATGCTGATCATCACAATGGGTTCAATAAAGCATCAGTTCAGAGAGAAATATACCTCTTACCACTTGTTTTTGTCCAAAAGATCAAGCAAAACGTTTGTTTTAAATAAGCCTGTGAAGTAATGTATAACATTTGGGCTATGTGCCCAGAACTACTTTTTGATGTATGCATGAACACCCTGCAGGAAATCAGATTTGAGTTTTCACCCAGACTATTTAAAGTGCTGAAACACAATGTTTGTGTATTATGGCTGTATATCAGCATCTCTGATTTATGGAGTAATACAGCAGACATTAAAGTCTTTACAGTTCTTTAGAGTTCTGCTTATCTTTTTGTTGATGTGTTATGTGCACAGAAATTGTATTTCTGGAATATCTGAGTGATCACTTTACAAATGAAAACATTTCAGACAATAAAAATGAAGGAATGTTCTCTCTGGTCTTTTTGTTGTTTGTTTTTTTTTCTTTAAAAGCTGCATATTGTCACATGAAATGTACCTAGTAAAACATTGCTTTTGATTAATCGCAATCCAAAAGTGTGATTATTCTGATTATTTTTTTAAGTGATTGACAGCACCAGTTCAGAAATACAATGATGCAAGTTCTGCAGATTACCCACCAAGGACAATCTCTAAATTCAACTTTATGTTGGCATGGAGACTGCAAATCACAGAACTGAACCACTGAACGAACAAACAAAATAAAATCTGCTGGGAGGGAAAGCTGTATGCCATTTCCAGAGGTAAAACCTGAGATTGACTCCTGACATTATTCCCAATAATGAACTCACTCGTTTACTATTCGTCTGGCAGTTTCCTGTTTTGACTCTCATCAATCAGGGTTGAGATTTGTTCATTTAACAGAACAGTGGACTCTCTGAGACTCATTTGAGGTGAACTAAGTTGTTTCGAAAACATCCGTATTGGTAAACAGTATCAGTTTTGGTAAACATCTTTATTTGTTTGGAGGCAAGTATACAAAACCAACTGAGAGGAAAGGGGTTTATATAGGTGTAACCAGCAAGTCATACTTATAAAATCAAAAGGCGTTTCAGTCAAGAGATGCCGTTTAACCCACATTATCTTATCAAAGTTCTGTTGGTGTGATTTGAGCAGCCACTGAACACATTCCAGCAGATAAAGTCTTTTGCAAACATGAAGTAAGTGAGCAGCCTCAGCTACTACTGCAGACTTCTGCACATCACTGAGCTGATTGTGTTTAGTGATGATCCATGCCAAGAATCTGAAGCAGCTTCTACCTAAAGTGCAGTGGCCGTTTTGAAAAATGAAAAACGACTAGAATGGCAAAAAAATCTGCGTCCATGTCTCTATTGGATTGACGGGACAAAAGAAATCCTGGTTTCTCTAGAAGATTTGCTCATTTTTGTGGTTTCTTACAAAATATTCTGCAGGAATGTGATAATACAGCGGATATAGGGGATGCAGTTCAAGCTTTAATGTTCATTTTTGAAGAATCCTGGGGGAAACCCTATAAATATTTGCCCTGCACTCTGGCAGACATGTTTTTTTCTTCATGCTGACTACTTGTTGCTGCACTTTTTGATGAACACTTTCATAAGTGAAGAAGGATCGTGGGCACATCCTTTACTAGTAACAAGTAAGTAGTTTAAAAAGTTTGGGGGCACGGAGAAATAATTAGATTGCTTTCTTGTTGAGAATGAAGATGTTTTTTTACTTCACTTGTCAGATTAAGAAAAAAAAACAAAAACCTACAACACAGTACTAGGGCCTGCATAATTACTACATTACTACAAGAAAACAAAGATACTGATATACACCAAGCATTGCGTTTCAGCACTTTAAATGGTCCAAGTGAATACTTAAATCTGATTAGCTGCTGGGTGTTCATGCAAATCTAATAAAGAAGTTCCAATCTCATAGCCCAAATGTTCCATTCCTGCAGGCGTCTTTAAAACAAACGTTTTACTTCATCTTCTGGACAAAAACAAGCGGTAAGAGGTGAAATTTCTCTCTGAACTGATGCTTTATTGAACCTATTGAGACGATCAGCATATATATTGCTTTCCTCTGCCGCTACAGTTGAGGTCAGCAATGCTTTGTTGTGTTGCCGTGACAACAGGTCGCACTACCAATCAAATAATCCACTTTTTGTGAGAAAGCAATCTAAACTGAAAAAAATAACACGAATAAAGTACTAAAAATCTAAAACTAAAAATACTAAAAATATGTATTTCTTTTGTAAGTGACCACAGTATGAGTGTCAGACAAAGTGTGCATTTTCAGAAAATAATGCACGCCGTGGAGGCCTGAACTGCCCGCCCTGAACTGGAAGACGGTCACTTCTGACATGTAATTAATTTGCGTTAGTAAATATTAATTAATTTTATTCATATTAATTGCGTATTATTCACCCTAATACATACAGTGTATGGATATCCCATGTGTGCATATATATGTATATATATATATGTATATCTATATATATATATATATATATATATATATATATAGATATAGATATATAGATATAGATATATACATACATATATATACACATATATATATATATATATATGTATATAAATGTAACCCTAAAATGTGTTGTTTGTGCAAAAATAGAGGTCTATAGAATTGTTACCATAATTTCATCTTTTTTTCTGAATTTTTTCATCATCTGCTTCCCTCACAAGCTGAATTGAGTATTTTCAACGTTTCATCACAAACTCCTGCACATACCAATACCCTCTGTAAAAATTTGATTGGGATTGATGTCACATCATTAAGCTTTAATTCCGGGGCTGATGTTATTGTGGTTTAGGAACAGGATTGAGTTTGGGAACAGGCATGATGCCCGGCTCGGAGCTAAATCCCTTTTCCCATCACTTATGTTTATCAGAGTAGAAGAGGGAGGGTGAGCCTTATGTTTGTAACCCCAAAAGGCCCAGTGGCAAACAAACAATTATATATAAATTATAGTTATAACTATAATATGATATAATTATGCATAATTATATATAAACCAGCAGTTATAAAGACATGCAATTGAGGCGTCACTCTGGTTGAAACAGAAAAACGTATTTAAAGTCCCACTCCGATCATTTTATTTGACTGTTTTTCAAAGCTTTCCCAGCAGTCTTTTAACTATGAGTGAAATAAAAAAAAAACCTGTGTCATTCTCTCGGACATAGTTACTGCAGAGCGCCATCAAAAATTCCTCTATGAGTTGTGGGCAGGACTGGAGTAAACTCGCCCCCAAATTCCATAATGCATCTTTCAGCACACTCTTCCGCTTGCTTATAACACTTCAGAACCCCAACCTAACATTACATTAGTTACATCAGTGGCCCCCAACCACCGGGCCGACCGGTTCAGATCCGTGGATCAATTGCCACCAAGCTGAAGAAGAAATAAAAGTCAGTTTGTCTTGAATCCGGAAAATCTTTTATTTTGAAAAATAACTGGATTCTCTCAGCTACACCTTCGATCACTTGAGCTGTAAAGTTTGGTCAGGGGGGCAAAATGACTACATCTGAAAGATCCCCTTTTTTTTAAAAGTCTTTTGGTTTTGAAAATCAACCGGATTCCCTCAATTACATTTCAGTCACTTGAGCGCTAAAAGCAGTCAAGAGGCGTGCATCACAAGAAAAGTTGTACGTGGAGCCTCTCTTTGCAAATGGAATAAGTGCAGAAACAGACAGAAAAACAGGCTTCAGCTTCAGGACAAAAAAAAATGTGACTACCAGGAGTCCTGATTAAAGTATGGATTTATTGCAACAGTTGATTCCCACACACCGTTCCTGTTTAGCATTTTCCCTTCTCCTTCCTCCTCATGACCAAAAAAATGCCACAAGAACATGTTAAAAACACCCAAACATGATTTTCATCAGTTTGTCTTTCTTATTCGATTGTATTTTTTATTTTTTCACTACCTTAAGGAGGAGGAATACTGGAGACATTCCCAACAATTTAGACATTGTATAATTGATAATGTGTGGAACTTAGTATAGTTACATTTTGTTGTACTGTTTTCAGTTTGCTGTTCTTTCTTGGTGTTTTTCCTAAAATGTTTGCTTTCATCTCCTCTCTCCATTTCTTATATCTAACAAGTAATTGTGCCAATGTTGTCTCTAACAACCTTGCGATCGTCTTTCTCAGCAATGCTCCTCTCAATGCACCGCGGGTGGCCCAGGTAACAGAAATGAAGACCGTTCCACCCTGAAAAAGACAATTTGTTCCCCTTCCCCATTTAGCATCTATTTTCACATCACTTCTTCTCCTCATTGCTGCCAAGTCTCTTTTCAGTTTGCCTTTCTTTTGTCTTTGTCGCACTCAAAGATGGCATTGTTCTCTTCATTTTTTTTCAAAAAAACAGACAAATAAATAAGATAAGAAGCGGCCGTTGAATGTATTCAAATCCACCCCCCTCTTCATCTCAACGAAGGGAATAAAAAATCCTTCAGTGCAGCAGCTGTGAGGTTTTCATCTCACATCAGTCCTGATTAAAGAACCGCAGCCAAACATGCAGTAATGTGGATCTGGAACCATATCTGGGCTGCGTTTCTGTTAAAGCAGCTTTGTTTGGCTCGATTCAGGCCAGTTGAGGCCAAACTAAAGGGTGACACAAATAGAGCGACTGCAGGCACAGCAGAACACCATAAACTTTACACTTTCTGTGACTTTTCATTTGATTTCCATTTCTTTTTTTTTTTTTTTTTTTTTTGAAATCTCATTACATGGCAAAGATGCAGCAGATTAGACTGTAAAAGAAATGAAATGAAAAAGAAGCTTTGGACGTGGAGCACATCCCTTTTTGCTTATGTTGCAGTGCAAACTCTGACCTTTTATGATCTCTGCATCCATTGATTTACATAAAATTCCATGCATTGTCTGCTGCATGTCAAATCTGATTGCATTTTCAAATCTTCAGTTCCAGGAAGATATGCAACAACACCAATGAATGTAATGCAATCTATGAGACATCAAAATATCCCCTCACTTCAGTTACTTGCATCATGCTCAGCTGAGGAACATTTGCAGACATGTCTGATGGAGGACTATTGTGTTTTCAGGTGGTTGTGCTATTTTAACAACCACACTCTGATGAAAATTGTGTGTTTGGTGTTCTTGTGGCATTTTTCTCATGATGGAGTACATATACAAAGAAAATTGAGATTTAAATTACATTTATTAGGGTTGTGAAGGGCTGCAAGCTAGTAGGAGAGAATGTAAACAGATGGATGATGGGAAGTGGGGGTTACTTTACACCAACAGTCTCACCCAAAACTCAAAGGGAAATTTCTAATGAACTACTGTTACTCTGCGGAAATGATGTCCTAGAAAGCAACAGTTTTTTTTTTGTTTTTTTTTTGGCTAATTACAGCTTTATCATAATTAAAATACCACTGGGAATGCTTGCAAAAAGATCAGAAGATAATTGTAGTGGGACTTTAAAGAAAGACCTCCTAAACTATTTGTTATAGTGTCTATGGACTGTAAAGCCTATATAGTCAATCAAGTTAAATGCCAAAAGATCTCAAGTGATCTGTCTCCATTACCAGGACTTGTAAAAATGTTGTTTTCTCACTACACACCATTGTTTTGAAGGATCTTTAGTGTCACTAAGTATCCATGTTGGCTGTTGTTGATCAATTGCTGCTGGAATCGTGCTATAAAAAACCAAAGTGGAGTGGTCTATATTATACAATTATTATTTATTGTATTATAGTATATAAAGGTATTTTAATTGGATGACTCGGATCTACAAAGCTCATCTTGGCTTTGTTCCACCTCATGTCATTTCTCTTCCACAAAGGTCAGGAAGTCAATATGCTCTTTGCTCATGTGACATTTATTATTTGACTGTTCCCCTATTTGAACCAATTTGGGAAACAAGCTTGCAGCTTGTTTAGTTTTCCTCTTAAATGCCAGTTTTATGGACATTTTTGTATTTTCTTATTTAGCTGTACTTTTTATTGACTTTTTTTTTTCTTGGACTTGAACTGGTTAAACTGCTGTAAATTTTTAATAACACACTAACCCATGTAAAAGAGATCTGGAGAGTTTATCTAGTTAAACACAATTACATTTGAAAATAAAATAAAACAACCACAATCATTGCCAAGATTCAATCAAGCAGTTCTGATTGTAAAAACACATTTGTATCTGAGCAATGATTTTTCCAGCAAGCGCTCATGAATTTCACATCTGACACACTCCTCACACTAAATGACTGCTGTTAAATGAAGAGCTTAGAATCAGTACATTATAAAAATCCAGGATTGTGAAGTATCACAATGCATGTTTTGTTTGTGTAAATGATTTGTGGGCTTTTGTATGTTGATTGTGCTTACATGCAGGACTATTTGCTTCAACCTAGAGTTTGTTTCTCAAGGAGTCCTCTGTTTGGCAGATGTAAAAGCTCAACCAAACTTGAATGCAGTCCAAATAAACATGCAAGCTGTTATCCAGCTTGTTTGTTCTTGCTTTGTTTGCAGGTGAACCTTCATTCTGTTTGTAACCATGATGAGAGTAGCCAGAATACTGGGCAGACCAAAGAGTACAGTGATCCCTCGCTATATTGTGGGTTCACTTTTTGCAACCATGCAGATTTTTACATTTTCTACATTATATATATATAATTTTTTTTAATACGCAATTAATATGAATACAATTAATTAATTTTTTTTTTTTTTTTTTTTTTTTTTTTTTTTGCCGTGCATCAGTGTCCTGATTGACTGTTGACCATTGTGCCATGTCTCCTGTACAGAATGTGCTCAACTTGCCAGATTAACAATCTTTGAAAAAGTGTGAAAATGTTCATGTCTGTAAAAGAAAAAGAAAAGTTTATAACGTGCGTAGTAAGAGCTTTTATAGCATTGAAGCATCTCAAATAAATGTAAAAATTAAACCAGAGTACAGTGGTCCCTCATCTTTCGCTGTTCTGTGCATCTGTTTTTTTCAACGCAATGCCGCAAGCCTTTTCTTATTGAACGCATTGTATTCTGCATCCTGATTGGTTGTCGACCTTGTAAATCAATGACCTTGATGCCATGTCTGCTAAAC
Organism: Oryzias celebensis; assembly: GCA_014656515.1. Classification (NCBI taxonomy): domain Eukaryota; kingdom Metazoa; phylum Chordata; class Actinopteri; order Beloniformes; family Adrianichthyidae; genus Oryzias; species Oryzias celebensis. The sequence continues at coordinate 12,163,682 of BNCR01000004.1, read as the reverse complement.
AGAATGCTCTCAGTTTGCAAAATGTACATAAATCTTTCATTATGAGCAGATCTTGTTGTAACTACAAGACATATTTTGGGCTGGTTTACCTGTTCCATCTACGGGGTGAAAGTGCTGACCAAGTCATGGAAAGCTGTGAAAGATTTTGACATTCCCATTTAAGGCAAGTCGACTGGACAATCCTTGTGTAGAAACAATTTCAGGCATTTTACCCGTGGTGTGTGTGGTTTCTGTTAGCCAAAAGAAGCTGAGGCAGTGGTGAAGCAGCGAATACTGGGAACGATTTTAGAGAAGATCAGTTTGATCTTGAAAAAAAAAAGCATTGTGTTAAAAGCTGTGTTAAAAGACCCCTGATGTGACTTGGATTGGATTTATCGGTACAGTCCATCCATAATGAGACCTTAAGTTTATAGAAGGAGTGAAAGACAACAGGGGAGTTTTACAGCTGATGGAAATGTATTTAGTTGTCCTTGAAAAACCCAAAGTTGCTGTTCTCTACTCATAAATAAATAATGAACAAACAAACATAGTCTATCTTACAGCCATTCCTTCAGAAACGCTTACATCATTGCAAGGCAACTTGACCAAACTGACCAATCTATTTACTTCTGATAACAAGGAAAGCTCAAATAAGAACAAAAAAAGATAATCTTTCCATCTCCTTGTCCTTACTCTCTGTCTCACGGTTGCCTATTTCCTAGGGAGCCCCAAACCAAAGACAAAGCAACTGTCAAGTGGGATTTAGCAGAAACTTGGGCAGCATTGCCTGGAACTGAGTGTGACATCTTTTGGCAGCAGTGCCTCTTCTGCATGAACAAGAAGGTTATAATAGAAGCAGAAAGATGTGTTCGGATACTCTCTGCATGTGTGTGTATGGAAGAGGCAGAACAACAAGTGAAGGGTTAGTTTGTGCACACTTGCCTGCGGGATTCTGGTCTACCTTACTTTTTAAAAAGAGACAGAGTTGTGGAAAAAACATGCTGAATTTTTCCGGTTTTCTCAAACAGCAACACTCTTTTTTTTAGAAAGCGCACTGTGAAAAAAAAATGTTTGAGGAGTCTTTGCAGTTATACATGACAAGAGAACTGGAAGAAAAAGACTTTCAGTTCAACTCTTTGTTTCTTAAAAATGTTCTGAAAAGTAAAGAAGGCCTTTGTTGTTGTTGTACAAAAAGGACATGTAGTGCACTGAATCTGCTGTGCTCCCCAAGTTCTGAGAACAGTGTGTAAACACCAAAAATCAAATTCTCACACGTCTGAGGGACTTTTTCTAAAATTCAAAGGAGGTGACTCCAGATTTTAGGACAACAGGATTTTCTTAACTGGGTAAGTGGAGAAAGACATAATATACCTGATTTTTTCAATGATCCCCATCATTGAAAATATAGGCAACAAACAACAACAGTGAAGGCTTTGTAAGTCTGTGACATTTAGGCGATAAAAAAACAATTACCTGTATGAGAATTCAACCGAGTTAGTGTGGTGTCTCCCATAGAAAATGACTTGTTTAAGGTTCCAATGAAATGGCATTAATTCTGTCACCATTTTTTCACAATACAGACATATCCTTCATAGAACCAGAAGTCATCAGCAAGCAGTGATTGGTCTGAGTTAGTCTATGGCATCCACTCTGGCCAATTAGGAGTGAGCTTGTTGGAAGGCTACACCCCAACCACTTGAAAACAGACCCTGGGGAATCGTTGAATGTGAGACCACCTACTTTTCCTGAGGCATTTGATTGGAAAGCGAGGAGGGAGGGGTCACTCCGTGCAATTCTCTGTCAGTGATCTGTACACTGTTTTTTGTTGGTAGCAGTTTCAGATCTAAAGATTAAAAAAAGATGACCCGGATACTGGCTTTGATTTGAGGATGACCCTAAGACATCTACTGCTCATGTGCAAAGACTAACATTGAATGGAAACCAGAATGAACACAGTTTAAAGCACCATTATAAATGTTGTAAAGGGCCCCTTTAGGTAAAGTTGCCCATAAAAGCAGCTACACACAAACACACAATCCCCCATTCATTCAATGTCTGAAAAGTATTGATTTTTAATGCATGTTCGCGCTCATTTATTTAAAATCATTGTGTTCCAACATATCTTTTTTTCTTTTTAGCTATTTCAATATACCTTAGATAAATTTAATATTTATTAACTTTTGTTTGTAATATTCAAATGTGAATTGAAGGACATAGTTCTTTACCTTATATAAAGATTTTTGTTACATTTTTATCTCATCCTCTGTTACTGCATGTGTCTGCGTGTTTGTGTGTGTGCACTCACTATATGAGACATTTTGGTGCATCTGGTTGTCATTTCCTAACTAAATATAATGTACTTTTGGGAAATTAGTGGGAATGCTTCAAGGATTACATAGGGGGAGGGGTCATTTCATGAGCTAATTCTACATGGTTGTACCGCAAAGCATTTGGCAACATTAACTTGAGCCCCCTATAGTGTGTGTTGTTGGGGTCACATCACTACGCAGCCATTCAAGATATGAATGCATTAATTTAATTAGTTTTAGATTATTTTTAGCTTAAAGGAAGAATTGATAGAATGAGTTTTCTTTCTGTTGCACCCTAATACACAAACAAGTCTCAATTTTTGGACTTTGGAAAGTAGTACTAACACAACTGTCCGCTTTGTTTTTAGTTCTTTTAAAGTTCCACTTCAATCATCTCTTGCTCTATTTTAAAAGTAATCCCAGTGGGTCTTTAATTAAGTTTTTGACGTTTTTAGCCAAAATCTAAAAATGTGTGTCATTTTCTAGGGCTTAGTTTCTGCAAAGTGGCAGCGGTAAGCCTGGATTCATTTCCCATCATCCAGTTGTTTACACACTCTCTGGCTAGCTTACAGACCCTTACTATGGTGTCATAAAAATGGCAAGCAATATTGGATCTATTTAGCCAAGTAGTTTTGAGCCAAAAGCCAGCTCAGACGAGGAAAACCAACTTGGACATGAATCTATTTATCTACAAGTGGATGCATTAGAATGGAGTGAAGCACAGTGCTTGTGGCCTGGCGATTGTGCTGTAGCTTCAACGTCTACAAGCTTTTTCAAACTGCATTTTTATTTTCTCGGGATTCAACTTCAATCTTAATTTTCTATATATTTGTTCACCAACATTAGAAAAATGCTACAAGAACATGTTTAAAAACACAATTTTCATTGGAGCATGTCTGCAATGCTTCAAATGTTCAGGACATTTTAGAAAGCTTTGGTCTTGTCTGAAAATAACAACCAAAAAATCCTGTACACCAAAGTAAAATAGTCTCCATGCTTTACCTATGCTTGCATGAGTGTATCAAATCGGAAAAGTCATCATTCTGAAGCACGATTTGATATCACACTTTGGGAACAGGCCGTGCAGCTGATGCTGTAATTAAGGTATTTGTGTAGCTCCTTTGGTGCTCTGATTAAGCTGAAAATGTAGTGCAGTTGCCATAAACTGGCGCCATGTCGTTTGTCTAAAAGCAGGAAAATGTTAAGAGTTATATGCTAAGCGAGTCTGAGTTTTCCATGAAGATTTCTTTAATACACGTGTTTGCGGTTTGAACTGTTTCCTCAACTAAAGGAAATGCAGTCTGTCATCCCAAGGGCCGCAGAAATGAGACAAATAACCATGCGTCATGTGGGAGGTCCAGGAGGAGTTTGAATTGACCCACATTTTAGTCGAAACCATTAGCTTGACAAATCAACGCATATGGTGTTTGTGCAGGCAATAAAGGGGGGGGGCTTTGTTTGGAGACAGATGTGATTTGGTAGCCCGTTGATTTTTCTTTAATCAAATCACAAGTAAATGCGCAAAAGAAAGAAAACAACAAAAAAATGGCCACAAGCTGGAAGTGGAAGTTGTTTTTTCCTCCAATTTTGAAGGACAAGATTTAGAAGCTGACAAATAGTGCTTTCACAAAGCTTTACTTGACCCACTTTAATCGGTCCTTGTTGGGTTTTGGCACCGTGTTGAAACCACATGGTTGCCTAAGCTGACCCCATCTTAAAGCCCAGGAAAGACTCAGCAGAAGAACAGACCTGATCCCCATTCTTACAGTTTAAGTCCATATGCTTAATCCCCCAGAGAGGTTGTTTGTGAGCACTATCATTACCAGTGTATGGCTAACCCCCCTGTGGTGCAGCTGATGTTAAGGGGGGTTTGCCAGTGATTCACTGCACTCTGCCTCCTCTTCTATCTTCAGCTCCAAGGTTCTTGTTATCCACCAGCAGCTGAGACGACCATCTAATCTTTTACTTGTCAAATTCATCGTACTTATTTATGTAGAGATGCAAAGCTGTCATGTCCACCCATAAAATCGGTTTCTCTAACTCCTATTATTTAGGCGTTTTATCTGGCTTATTAACCCTTTGTACCGGGACAAAAACTGAAGCATGGTCACACAAATGATCATGTGATGAACTAGACATGAAAAGCAAATCATCTTATTTGTGTGGATGAAAACGAACGAGGTTTTGTATCTCACATGACAGTCGCCACATATGCTTTAATTTAAAGCACAAGCCCGGCTTTTGTTGACAGCCACACCAAGAGTTTGTTTCCTCATGTGCAGTAAGTCTGATGCAACGTTCACACAGGCATTTGAGGTGCGTTCAAAAATGTACTAAAAGCGCGTTCTTGAAAGCTTTTTGGCATTTGGTGTTCAAAAACCTCAAGCAGGGAGGGGCTTCTTCTTTTTCTTTTTCTTCTGTTTACTAGAGCATGTCCGCCACCTACATTTATAAGAGACTTGTTGCAAAATGCCAGCAGCATGTGAGACAAGATGAGAACAATGATTTAATATAGTACTTTGAGTAGGGATACAATTGGGCACCAGAGGGACTCAAAGCATCTTCAAGCTCATCTTGGAAAAATTATAGTTAGACAATGTATTTCTGTTTGCAGACTAAATCTGTTTTACCTGTTTAAAATCCCACTCCAACCATCTTTTGATCTATTTTAAGTGTTCCCAGTGGTCTATTAATTAAATGATGTTATTTTTAAAACAAAACAAAAAAACCTTGTTTTCTAGAACAAGGTTTCTGCAGAGCGGCAGGAGTTCAACAGAAATCTGCCTGAATTGTGACCAGAACTTTGGTTCAGAGTAAGCCTACACTAATTTCCCATCATCTTTTTGTTTACATTCATAGCTTACAGCCCCTCAAAATCCCAACCTAACATTACCACGGCAACAAAAATGGTTTGCAATGTTGGAACTATCCATACAGTTTTGAGCCAGATGCCAGCTCGGACTTGGAAACTGAAGAAGTACATGAATCTATTTCTCTGCAGATAGAGGCATGGGAATGGAGCAGAGCAAGGAGCTTGACGACCGCTGATTATAGCACCTACATTACTGCTACAAGCTTTCCTTTTAATCTGCATTTATTTTTTTGTTCCTGATTCACAAAAATTTGAATAAAGAAATAAAGAAAAATTGCAATTTTTATCTTAGTTTTCTTTATTTATGCTACAAAAACATGTACGAAACACCAAAAACACAATTTTCATTAGTGGATCATTAGCATATGATGTAAATGTAGAATACTGAGATCAAATACGAAGCAAATGTAATAATATATGACTGGATTGCACAATTGCATTGTTTTAAGGTAACTTTAATAAAAGTGACTTGTTTAGGAGTTTAAAAGGCATGAACCAAAATAAATTCAACTCTTGTATGATTTTCTTTCCACTTCACAATTGTGCGCCACCTTGTGTTGGTCTTTCACATACAATTCCAAAAAAATCTATTTATGTTTGAGGTCATAATGTGACAAAATGTGTAGAAGTTCAAGGGGTATGAATACTTTTGCAAGGCACTGTATTCAAAAATGTGTGAATCTCTAGAAGTGACAATTAGAATCCATCAAAATCATCATGCAGGGGAGATTTTGAAGACAACCCTGGTGGCTGAAATCCCTTTCATCTCCAAAATGATTCCTTCTTTTAAATCTCAGACAAATGGTTCAGTCCAAAACCAGCACTAAATGTTATGTTTCTGCACAGTTGTTTATAAGCTACAGTGAGGCTGTGCAGCGTGCAGACAGCGACCCATACACTGAACAGTGACATGACCTGCTTTTGCATGAACAGCTTAGTCAGCAGCTCCGGCTTCCACCCTGCTGACCAGAGATCATCTGTGATTGATTATCAAAAACATCTCTGCAGACAACATCCTCCTCAATAATTTCTTTGTGTCATTCATGCAGAAGGGCAGCAGAGCCCTATGTTGAGACACAGTTGACTAAAAATTTTTAAAGAAGTCCTTGGCTCATCAGCTTTGGTTGTACTCTGTTGTTTCACCATTTGAAATCAGGAAAATGCAATAACCTCAAAATCTGAGATAAAGTTGCTTGTAACTTTGGTAGAAAATACTGGTTATATAATGAAAAATATAAGGGAGTTAGCAGAGAAAGACACATTTATTCTGCAATTTAAAGTCTGCTGTATTGGTTCTTCCATGCATGAGTTACTTACTAAAACCATCATTTCAACAGTACATTTCTGACACAATCATTAGTTTAGTTGTAATCATTTTGGTGTTTACACGTGTTATTTGTACAATGGATAATTCAGCCTGTGTTCCACTATACTTAAATGCACAAAATAGAGATATTTTGTTGTGACTGTAGCACATATGAATTTTTTTAAATGTGTCTATATATTGAGTTTATATTTGATTTCATTTGGAATTGTTAGACTGTCTAAATAAACTAAATGTTTAACTAACTGTCTAACTAAATAAAAGCAGTTGTGAGAAAATAAAATGGCTACACACTACTTCCCTGACTCCTCTCACAATTTCCATCCAGCAAGTTTAGGCTTAGTGGTTTGACATTGAAGCACAGGTACCAGGTCACATTTGGGTCACGTAAACCCGACTAAGGACATTGGTGTTGAGGTCTGCTGCACAGCTGCAACTCAAAGAATCTCCTCATGAAGCAAGTCTTAAATTGTTCCCATTTAAGCTGACTTTCAAAAGTGAAAAGTGAAAAGAAGCAAAGTAACTGAAGAGGCTCCGTTTTTGCTATGCTGCCGTTTTAGGTTCTGGCTTACGTCATTTTAGCCTGAGTTCTAGTGAATCTGCCCATCTAGCTCAAAAATAGACTTCTGGAGAGTCTTCAAAAGTTTTAAATCTCGATTTTACATTTCTATATCTACAGTAAGTAGGAATCCGTTTTTGTGAAAACTGAAGATGAACAGATAAGGTAACACTGGCTGCCGGTTACAAGCAGCAGAGTAAAGCTGGCCAAATAACAGGCCGTTTTCTACTTGTATTAGGCTCAAAGCAACTTTGGCCAAAATGAGTTGCAAAATTGGCTGTTAAAAGGTCAGAATAGTTTGTTCTGAATAGTCAAAAAAAAAAAAATTAAATTCCCAAATGTAAATCCCACTCCATTCACCTATTGCAACAGCTTTCTCTGTGTTTTTTTTTTTTAATTATTTTAATCATGCTCTTTTTAAACAAGATCAAAAACCTGTGTTGTTCACTAGGAGATGCAAGTTGATGCATCAGAAAAAAGCACAGCAGGGAGCTTGGCTTTTTTTATTTGTCTGCTCCTAATTCATGACAATTCCAATAAAGAAATACTCAAAAATGTAGTTATAATTTTAATTTATTTTATTTATGGACCCCATCATGAGAAAAACAAGATTTTTTAAAAATCCCCCAAAACCCAGTTTTCATTGGAGTGGGTCTGTAAAAAACTGTAAAAAACTGGAATCAGATTTTGAAGGAGTGTCACGCAGACCTTTGATCTGAGCAGTTGCTGACCTGGGATAAGGAGAAAAACCAGACTGGAAGACCATCAGTATTAAGCACATTACATTTTTAGACAATAAAATGATATCAGTGAAGATGTTTTTCATGTTTTTCAGACATATGGGTGGACGGACGGATAATCTTAAATGTTATAAATAACACCTATAAGCAACAATAACCTTATTCATTTTACAGAAATATTTGGAATTAATAACCACATATACTGTACGTAAATGAGCTTCTGTTTCATGGCATGTGTAGGTACAAGTGTCTGGAAAAAGATTTCCCTTTCTTGTTCATCCCGATGCTGTTTACTGCTCGGACAGGAGGATTATGCCTGTTCTTAATTTTCTATCTTCATCCCCTTGTTCTTAATTCCACTTAAATGCCTCTCTGAGCACAAGCTAGGACATCCCTGCAGCTTACTCTCCATCTTCCTTTAAGAACACTGTTGGAGCCCTTCAGTTAAATCCCAGCTGAGTGGCAAATAATTGAACGTCTCCTGGTGTTTTTGTATGCATGAACACATCGTGCATCCACGGCTCTGTGACTTCTGATCTCGCCGCTTGTGAGCGTCCATTGTCTTCTTGTAGAAATGAATGGTGGATTTAATGGGAGGATGTAACATTGATTTCTTTTTCTCCTTTTATGTGTGAAAATGCCTTAAGTGTCTTTGTCTTTGCATCACGTAATAAAAGTGCTGTATTTCTTAATTATTCCCAATGGGATTTGGTTTTTTTAGCTTTGAATGCTGTTGGTTAAATGGCACAAGGGTAAATAGGTTAGGATGTCTTCCATTACAAATGAAATCTGTCTTGCTTCCTTTTGAGACAACAAAACAAACAAAAAAAAAGTGATTTGATTTTGAAATCATTATTTGAGGTAGAAAGCTCAAAAAGGAAAAGTGCATCCTGAATTTCAGCATGAAAAGACGCGTCTGTTGGTCGGAAACAGTTTGATATTTATACAAGGAAATTAGACAGTGTATTAGGAAAATAATTGGAAATGACATTTATGTTTTGCATTTAGATGAGCAGATTTTCGTACTTTGCCCTGTGGGAAATGATAGTGAAGGTGAAATCGAGTCAACAGTGCTGACTGAGTAAGGTTCATTGCAACATAAATAGCCTCTCAATCACTTCACCTGCTAGTACAGACATAGTATAATAATAGCAACCGTGACTATTGTGCGATAAATCAATACTAGCAACAATTTATATTCTCAAATCTTGTCTTTTTATTCATGGTAAATACAGTACTTTGTGCAGCATTGGATCAGAACTGGGGTTGAATTTTTACCCTAAAATGCTCCCTCAAATCATTTATGCTTGCATGACTTTAGGATTAGGAGTTTAAAAGTCCTGTTAGATGTGAAATTAAAATCCAATCATCCAAATGTGTTCATCCACATCCAGCTGTGAAAACTTTCACCGACTTCTGTCGTCGCCAGGATGACTGACCTGTACGCTCTCACCTCTGCTTGTCTAATGATCTGACCCTGCTTTTTATCTACCAGACCTCCATCTCTTCAACCCCTTTTTCATGTCTCTCAGGGGAACATGTGAGCAAGCAACCAAGGGGAGAAAGGGCAGACTGGCTGTACGACTGCTTTATCATCTTTCACCTTGGTCTCCGTCTGGCTTTTCCTTCTATCTCCTGTCTTTTTGCCATTTCTTTATCTGTTTTAAACATTTCTCTTGGTAACATCTCTCTTGTTTGCATGCCTTGTTAACTGTTCAAAATTCGATGGCTCATTATTTAGCCTCATGAGTGGGTTAGATCACAGAAGAACAGATAATATTGGAAGCATACTGATGGCCCCCCACACTGGTCACACAGAAGCATCTAGCAGGTTGACAAGGTGAAGGACGAAAACTGGCTTTTTCTGTCCTTTGTCTAATTTTGTCAAAAGCTTAACTGTGAAATTGGCTCAGATGCTTCAAGATGGAGAACATGACATAAATCAGAAAATATTGTGATGTCATTTTTTTAAAGTCAAAAGATTTCACAGGCTTTTTCTTTCCTTTTTAAGCAATTAGCACCCCTGTGCTTTAGATTCAGTTGTCTTTCTCCAAGTCATCGCTGAACAGAGGAGAAAATAGCCCTATTTGCACACAGGATTGAGCAGCAAAATGTCTTCAAGATCAGCTTTTTAAAGTCCCACTCCAAAGAAAATTGTGCTTTTTAAAATGTTCTGGAAGCATGTACTTCACTGTTTAGCCATCACAGTTTCTTTTGCACAATAACTCACCGTTTGCACAGTTTGCAAAGTAACTTGTGATGCATAGTTGATAGTTTACATTTATATCTTGAACATTCTTCTTTATTTCTTATTATTTCTAACCTGAAGTGTTTTATGGCAGTCGGAGTGAACAGCAAAATAAGAATTTCATTGTACAGGGAAACACATTTCCTCACTGTGCAGATGACAATACACCCCTTGAATCCTTCTCATGATGGAGGACATACAGTATTCATTCATTCATTTTCTAAACCGTTTTATCCCTTTCGGGATCACTGGGCTGCTGAAGCCTAACTCGACCACTCATGGGCGAAGGCAGGGGACACCCCTGGACAGGTCACCAGTCTGTCGCAATTCTGTGACAGACTGGTGACCTGTCAGACACACACTCACATCCACACCCAAGGACAATTTAGAGTGACCAATCAACCTATGAAGCATGTTTTTTTTTTTTTTTTGGACGGCGGGAGGAAGCCAGAGAAAACCCGGGGAGAACATGCAAACTCCACACAGAGAGGTCACCCTTTGGGTTGGGGTTGTGAGGGGCTGTAAGCTCGTGGGAAAGAGTGTAAACAGATGGATGATGGAAAACGGGGGTAGGCTTACTCTGCACCAACTGTCCCGCTTACATTTCTATTGCAAATTTTGAATGAACTCCTGCTACTCTCCAGAAACTATATCCTAGAAAATGACAGTTTTTTTTTTTTGCTAAAAACTGCATAATCATAATCAAAAGACCACTGGGAACGTTTTAGAATACATCAAAACATGAACGGAGTGGGGCTTTAAAAGTCTAGTTGCCCTGGAAAACAAAACCTGGAGATTACATGACCTGGATGACTGAGAATCTTCACAGACGTTTACCCCGTTGAGTTGTTAACAAAGCTTCCCAGATAGCAAACCATGCATGCATTTGAGCCTAAATCCAGTGGAAGATTATCCAAACTGCAAATACGTGAATGACTGCGATGCCCTTTGTACCATACAACAGAGGGCATTTCATGGGGAGGGAGCTGATCCCCTTACTGGTGTGCTGCTGAAGCAATGTAATCCCAAATTATTTAACCAGATTACTAGGGCATGAGAAATATTCTGGCTTTGAATTATGTATGGCCTGGCTTATGTGAAAAGATATGTCATTGCAATGATTGTGCTCCTTCTAATACTAGATTGTATTCTGCACAATAGATCAACTGGGATTCATAGCTGGATACAGTTGAATGACAAATCATATAATCCTTCCAAAAAAACTTTGTGTATTTCAATTTTCCCACAAGTTTTGTGACCTTCTGGAATAGTAAAGTTTTTTTAAGCCTTTTCTTGTTTTTGCTGTTTTTGAGCTGCAAAAATAATGAGTAAATAAAACAGAAATACACAAAAAAGGACAAATAGGGTAAAACTTCAGCTAGAACATAACACAGCTGTAGTACAATCTTTTAGCAACTGAACAGTCTGCATTTCCCCCAATGTTGACTTTAACCAAATTGTTTGAAAACGTGATTACAGTCAGCATAAAACTACAGGCCACAAATGAATGTAGTTCATTTTGTAACTCTGTGACATCTCTCTTGACTGGGCTGTTTTGCCTTATCCTGCACTTCACATCTACTTTGAAAACATACAAAAAAAAAACGATTCCAACCATTTTTGAGCTGTCTGATGAAGATATTGTCATTTTTATTTAAGTTAAATGTGTTTTCCTCCAAAAATGCTTGAACCTTCACTCCAATAATCCTAATAATATTAATAGTAAAATGTTTTTGTATAGCACGTGTCAAAATAAAAATCACAAATTGCTTCACAGTAAAACACAAAGTGAAACACAAAATAAAAAAACAGAATTAAGTAAAGGCAATTTTAAAAAGATATGTTTTAAGCTGCTTTTTTAAAGAAAACACTGAGTCTACATATCTGAGGCTGAGAGGAAGGGAGTGCCAGAGAGGTGGAGCCACTGCGGCAAAGGCTCTGTCACCTTTAGGTTTTAACCAGGTCCTCCTAATAACCAGCAGACCCTGGTCACATGATCTCAAGGACCTGCTAGGAGTGAATGGCTGAACCCTCTGCCATACACACAGTAAGGTATTTTATTTAGACCAGTGCTTGGTTATTAAGAGCTCTATAGGTTAAAACCTGGATTTTAAAATGCACTCTAAAATGGATGGGGAGCCCGTGTAGCTGGATTAATAACGGGGTGACATGTGAATACTTGGAAGATTTGGTTAAAAACCTTGCAGCAGCGTTCAGGACAACCTGAAGCCGTTCCAGAGATTTTTTTTTTAAACATGTGAAGATGGAGTTGCAATAATCCAGTTGAGAAGAAATAAAAGCAAGTTTGAGCATCTCCATCTCAGAACGTGACACAGTTAGACTCAGTTTAGTCTTGTTCAACGTACAAGTGACCTGACATGAGAGTCAAGAGATAAAACTGAGTCCAGAGTTACCCTTAGGTTCCTTACAGAGGACTTGATAAAGGAAGCAAGTGGACCGAGCCACTGCAGTATCTGGGGGAAACGTGTGTTAGGAGCACAGACAAACACCTCAGTTTTGGCTTCATTAAGTTGGAGAAAATGATCATTCATCCAAGACTTGACTGAGCCCAAACACCTGCGTAAAATCTGTATTTTAAAAGCATCCTGAGGTCTAAAAGACACGTGAAGCTAAAAGTTTTAAAACATTGTAAGAAATCTCATTAAAGGAGCTTAAGATATGCTGCAAAGGCAGCAGATATAAAATAAACGATAGAGGTCCCAGAACAGAGCCTTGTGGCACATTAGAAGTGAGAGATGCAAAGGAGGACTTGAACTTCGAAGATACAACATAAAATGATCTACCAGTCAGATATGATGTGAACCACCTTAAAGCGGATTCAGATACCCCAACCCAGTGTTTCAGCCTGTCCAAGAGGATGTAATGGTTTACAGTGTCAAAAGCTGCCGTCAAGTCCAATAACAACAACACAGAGCAGTTTCCTTCTGATCTATTTAAAGCGTTCTTAGTTCTGTTTTAATCCTGATTATGCCTTTTTGTTTTCTAGAAAATAGTTTGAGCTGAATAGCAAGAATTCATTAGAAATTTGCCTCTGAGTTGTGGAAGTAAACCTCTGATTATATCCCATCATCCCTTTGTTGACACTCTCTCCTGCTAGCTTCCAACCCCCCACAACCCCAACCTAACATTAGCAGTTCAATCCTGATCCATCATGATTTGAACAAAAAATACTCGGAAATGCAGTTAAATTCTTTAATACATGTCCTCCATTAGGAAAAGATGCAACAAGAACATGTTAAAAACACCAAAAACATGATTTTTATTGGAGTCTGTCTTTAATGATTTAGTTTGAGTTGTTGCTTAGCAGCAGATGCCTTTCAAATATAAAGAATTTTCTAGTTGTTTTGAAATGTTGGAGACATCAAGTTGCCTAAGAAATAAAGGCTTTTTGGCATGAACTCATTTAGCTTTGCTCATGTTTAAACCATTACAGGCTGTTTGGCAGCAAACATCACAATGGAATGGACCCAGATGGATTTACCTGCCAAATTAATGTTTCAACGCTCAAAAGAATACAAATGAATCTTAGCTTTTCTTTTTAATTTCTTTACAGAAAATAGTAAATTCTCTGAAAACAATACACAGCAGAAGCTCAATTGTTTGTTCTAAACAGTGAGATCCTCGCTGACGGACTGGCACTGTTTTGAAAATTGCAACGACAGTTTTTTTTTGGGCTGTCCTTTGCTTAAAACTCAATTTGCTGTCTCTTTTTTTCTCCTCTGTGCAGACATCGCTGCCAGTCTGTCCTCATCAGATTAAAATGCCAGTTTTGACATCTCCAGCTGTGGCCTGGCTGTAAGGATGCACTCGACCTGGCAGCACAACACAGTTTTTCACTGCCCTGCCACCACATGCTCAGTGTGACTGAGAAAGAAATCCCATAGTTGGAGACGACAGCAGGAATGCACAAGAGCACAGCCCTTAACGATGGAAAACTCTGCATTGTTTGATGAAAATTTGATGGGTTGGATCCCAAGAAAGACAGTACAAAGGACCTAAAATGAATGCATCCCATCAAGCATTTACCTTCTTGAGCCATATTTAATGATGATGCAATGAAATTAAATTGCCCTGGTGGCCACTCTTTTCCTATACAGGGAACGAAGCCAGCTATTGACCGGACCTCTCTTGGTTTTTGGGTCACATGCAGTGATCAGAAAGCAGATAAATCTCCTGTGTTGGACTGACTCAGTCAAACGCACAGAGAGAGAGATGCGCTGCAGGAAAGACAGAAGATTTGCTGACCACCAGCTTTGTTGTCTTCTTCCGACAGTGCAAGTCGTCTCAAACCAGAGAGCCATGTTGAGGGAAAGCAGAGGAGAGGAGACAGAGAGATGGGAGGAAGGGGACAGAATAGAGGGAAGCCAAGGCAGAGATTGAGATTAAAATACAGAGGAAATCTAGCTAGAGTGGACATAGAAAGAGAAGGTGGAGAGAATGATAAAGAGACAGAAAGGAAAGTAATCATCTTAAAGGTCTGAAGGTCCCCGTCAGACTCGCTCACTGTCCTGCGGCATAGATGAATGCAAGAGTTAGCTCCTGCCGCGTGTGCAGGGATGAAAGATGAACGCAATTTTAGCACTGACCCCAAGGGGTAGAAATCTAAAACAGTTGAATGTGAGTTTGCAAGCACACTGACAGCATGGGTCTGCAACTGGACTGGCCTGCTGGTTAAACCCACCTCAGACAATAAATGGCAGGCTGCACACATGCCCTATTGATCACTCACTTAATGCTAGTTTGCAGCACTGCTGAGAAAAGTCAGTTCATTCTGATACATTTGTCACATTAGGAAAATGGGCTGCATCTTTCAGATTCACAAAACAAATTCAACTTGATTATATATTTATGTCCATCAATACATCAATTGAAAATGTCCATTATTTACTGATTTTAATTCTAAATCTATTACATGAGTACTAGTTTGATTAAAAATAAAAAAAACTGCTGTTTTTGCCTAAAAATATAAAAATAGCTTGAAAGGAAAGCTTATCCGTGCAGTTTCCAATTACATTATTCTTTTTTATGGGTGAAGATCTATCCTGATTGATCATTCTTTTTTTAAGCATTGCTTATACATCTTTTGTATGTTTCAGAAAAAAAAAACAAGATTTGACCATGTGGAAAAGGTGACATTAATCTCCAAGTATACAAGCAGAGAAGATCATTTTTAATCACAGAAAAATCCCACTTTAGATAATTGTATCTAGTCTTATTTTAAATAATTTCCATGTTTCAACAAACCACAAATTCTCTAGTAGATTTGAACATATTTCTAAGACTGTGATTTTATTAGTTTATCCCCTCAAGATTATTTAAAATTGAGTTTTGCTTTCTGGGTTTCTCTATTTTCAGGTTTTTATTCTCATCTTCGGCAAGTTTTTTCATCCATCTATAAAGTGCATCCCAAATTATTAACCAAATGATTTATTGATTTTTCTAAATACTCAATGAAAATGACTGTCAGCTTAATTTTCAAGTCACTAACCATAAGAGTATATGTTAAATGTTAATGACCAAACCTCCAAAAGATAACAGGATTTTTTACAAAAATAAAAACCTAAGAATGCACTGTTCCGCATTATTACAAGCAACAGTTCCACAACATTTGATGAAAACTCAAGAATTGAAAATTGTCTTTTGTTAAATGTTCTGCATTAGAAGGGCATACTCGTTTAAATCAAAAGCTATTCCAATCAAAAACATCTTGAAGTTACATTAGAACATAGGAGCCCTTATTTTGTAGCAGCTGCACAATTCTTGCATCCATTGAACTTTTGAGTTTTTGGAGAGTTTCTGCTTGAATTTCTTTGCAGGGTGTCAGAACAGCCTCCCAGAGCTGCTGTTTGGATCTGAACTGCCTCCCACCATCAGATATATTTTGCTTCTCAACAGGGTTGAGGTCACTGGCCACACAGTTTATGTCCTTTTATGCCCATAGCAGCCAATGATGCAGAGATATTCCTGCAACATGAGATGGTGTGTTGTCATGCATGAAGATGATTTTGTTTTGGAAAGCACGGTTCTTCTTTTTGTACCACAGAAGAAAGTGGTCAGACAGAAACTCCACATACTTTTCAGAGGTTATGTTCACATCTTCAGGGTTCCTAAAGGGGCCAGCCGGCTCTCTCTCCATGATTCCTGCCCAAAACATTAATTCACCACCTCCTTACTGACGTCACAGCCTTGTTGGAACATGGTGGTCATCCACCAACCACTCCATCCATCAGGACCATCCAGGGTTGAACAGCAATCGTCAGTGAACAAGGCTCTTTGGAAAATGAGTCTTCATGTATGTCTGGGCCCACTGCAGCCGTTTCTGCCTGTGAGTGTTGTTTAGGGGTAACCCAATTGAAGGATCCTATACCTTGATGTAAGTGAGACACCATAGTCACCAGCAGCTTCAAGTATGTGCTTGCTGCTTTGTGATGTATTTTAGCAGCTGCTCTCTTAATCTGATGTATTCGTCTGGCTGAAACCTTCCTCATTACGCCTTTATCTGCACAAACCCCCTGTGTGCTCTGAATCAGCCACAAAATCTTAATGGTATGATAATGACGCTTAGACTTACGTGAAATATCCAACTTTTTCATACCTTGTCCAAGGCATTTAACTATGTCACGCTTTTTCATTTTTCTTTCCCATATTGGCTTGAAAATGTTTGTCAGTTCTAAAGGGTTAGTAATGTGGAACGTCATTCTTTGGTAGTTTTTCCTTTAATTGGGAAACTAATGATCACAGGTGTCTGAGATTGATGTCAGTGATCCAAAGGGCCCTGAGATACAATATTAACCACAAGTTTAATTTGAAAAAAAAAGTTTTATCTTTTTGACACTTAAATTTGCATAAGAATTTAGAACACACTGTATGACCATGTTACCCATTTGTTCCCCGTTTTTGCCCTCTTCTTTCTTCTTTTCTAAAAGTATCTTTAATCTCTCTATATTCCATCTGTCTGGGATCTGCAATAAGATATCTTCTGAGTTTTTCATCCCTGTAATGCCTCACCGGGGAAGGTGTTTGGGTGGCATTCTCACCAAATGTTTAAATCTCCTCAGCTAGCTCCTCTGGAGCATTTTCTGCTGAATTGGCTCTCGTCCCATGTGACTGAACATGAGACCTTGTCTCTAAGGAACCTTTTGCCACTCTGCAAGGAAAGCTCTTGTCCACCATCTGTGTTTCTATTAGCTCAAAACACAAAGTAGCACATGGCTTTGGGTGAAGGTAGGAACATAAATGAATAGGTCAATGGAAAGCTTCTCTTTCTGACTTAGCTCTGTCTAGCAGGTCTGGCTCACTGCAGGAGCTGCATTGTTGTCAGGAAATGTCCATGGAATTTGTAAAGTCAACCAGCTGCAAGCTAAGATTGAAAATAATGAGGGATGAGTGACTGGAAAGAAGTTCTATCAAAAACAAACCCCCCAAATTTCCCTTTTTAAGGAGTGTTTGAGTTAATAAATCACTGAATGATCCATTATTTCATTCCAACTTGATATTAATAAATGTTTAGGGATAGGTCAAAGGAGCTAGCAGCTCAAAATTACGATTTGATGCCTCCTTTTCACATTGCCTGTTACTATTTTTTTAAATCAGGTTGTTTCAAATCCAAGTACTTGACACATCTCTTGTTAATCTACTGACACATCTGACCACGTTCTGGATTATTTTAGGATGTTGCTGGCAGCTGTTTTGCGAAACTGGGCAAAAACCTTGCTTTTCTGCTCTAATTCTCGCACAACTGTGAGCTCATCCCAACTGCAGGGCTGCACTGTAGGTGTAACACACACAAGCTGTATTCCTGCAGGCGTTTTGTGCAAACACAAAGTGCACACTTCAAACGAGTGTGCCTAACCGTTGGATGGAAGGTCAGATGTGTTACAATAAATTTGACAATGGATTTTAGCTCACTAAAAGCAGCAATAAAAGAGCTTTTTGTTCAATAAGAAAAGTTAATTGTATTTCAGCTTAAGTGTCGAAGTAGAAACAATGAAGTCTTTCCTTTGGGTCTTATTTTCCCACAAGGGAACAACTTTATTTTTAGCAATGTCTTGCATATGTGACAGCCTTTTAATGTTTCATTGGCACTTTTTTCTTACTGAATAATAAATAAAGAGTTGTGGTTCTTTCTCTCCTTTGTTGTTCCATTTTCATTATTCATGTGTTGATTCATGTGTTAAAGTCATTTCATGCACACGCGCCATGCTGAACTGCTGCAAATCAGAACTATATCCCAGCTGCATGGCACAGCGGTGCAAACGTGCAGGTTCCCTTTCAATGCACACTCTTATCACTCTATTTAAATTCTGGTCTTCATTCTCTCCTTCGACGTCTAGTCTTCTCACTTGCTTCAGGAATACGTGCATATATAACTGTCCGTGCTCCCACTTTGTTTTGTTAAATGATGGTCATTACGCTCCACTGGGATTATGGTAATTCTAGCCGTTGACTATCAGACAACAAAGAACGTGATAGTGGTGTTCAAAAGTGTTCTTTAATGCATTTACTCAGCTGTTTCAAAGGAAATTTTCTCTCTTATGAAAATCTATTGAACAGCTTGAGGTAAAAATTGATTTAAGATAAACATTTTTGCTTCCATTTTTGTTGTGATTTTAATTTTTATTAGTTCCTGTAGGAAAATGATGAATGAATGCTATTAAACTAAAAAAAAGAAATCCTTACATGTTTTGATGCATTATTGGATAACGGATAACATTTCCTGGAATGCCATTGACATTAAAATAAATGGCATGTGACATGTTACACCAGCATTTTCCTACAAGCAGGTTAAAGAAAATCTTTATCTGTCCAACTATTTGGAAATTGCTTGAAAACAGAAATTGAGAAAAAGTCTTTGGAGAATTAAAGCGAAATGCAGGAGTGAAACTTAATTTTGTGTGCATGTGGCAGCCAGTTGTCCCAGAAGTGACATATTTATAGTATTAAAGTCTGACTCCAATCATCTTTTGATCTGGTCTTTTAATTCATATTAAGCCGCCTTTTTTTCTGTCAAAATGAAAAAAAAAGTCATTTTCTAGAACATATATTTTGCAGAGCGGTAGTTCATCAAAAATTCACTTCTGAGATGTGGGTGGCAGAGTAAGCCTCTGTTTATTTCCCATCATCCCTTTACATTCTCTCCTGTTAAGTGACAGCCCCTACGCAACCCCAACCTAATGTTATTGGTGCAACAAAAATGGCGAGCAATTTCAGAGCTATCCAGCTGTAAAGTTTTTAACCAGATGCCAGCTCGTACCAGGAAAACAAAGACGTACAAGGATCTATTTGTCTGCAAGTGTATGCATTGGAATGGAGTGGAGCAGGGAGCTTGTGGCCTGCTGGTTGCAGTTTCTACACCACAACTACAAGCTTTTCAAATAACTTTTAATAAATATTCAGAAATGCAATTTTAATTTTACATTTCTTTAAATAAGTCCTCCATCATAAGAAAAATACTACAAGAAAATGTTAAACTCACCAAAAGCACAATTTTCAGTGGAGTTGGTCTTAAAAAAGTATTTTAACAGGAAATTTTCCACTGCACAGAACATTTTTAATGTTTTCATAAAAACTTAATGAGTTGCCTTTTAAAGAAAATGGGACAGAGAAAGAGTATCTAATTTTAAGATTAATCTTAAATCTGGCGACGGACTTGTTAGATTTTTCCACTATCAATGCTCACTTTTGTTAGTGAGGTTTGTTTTCTCCCCTCTTTTCTCCCAAAATTGAGTTTTCTTATCAGCCTCCAAAACAAATCCAGCCTTTTGTTTAATGTTTTAAACAGGAAGGACAAACAATCCCGACAATTTTCAAAGACTGATTGTGTAAGAGTTGTGGATTTGGCAGTCAATTTTTAATCAAAAGACTTTGTCACAGATTTAGTGCAGTTTACATCCTGAAATGATAATATTAATAAGACAAATAAAATACATCTGTGTTGATTTTCATTCTAATTGATAATACATTTACCTGTAGAGGTAAAATAGTTTTTGGAACAAGTTTGAAACTTTTTTCAACTTTTTTTTCTGTAAGTTTTGGCCATTTAAGAAAACAGACACTTCTGTAATAAGCCACCTAGTGGCTAGACGGTGAACTCACCTAGCTGTGGTAACCTTTGTTTTGTAACTTGCTTCAAACCGGCAGCTCTGGAGTAAAACCGTTGCTTTGATGGATTTTCACAGAAAAAAGATATAGAACGTTTTCCTCATTAAGATATAGCAAAACACTATATCAATGCCAACGCTAGCTGCATCATTTCCAGGAACAATTAAGCATCAGTGCAGTGCAGGTGCAGCTTCAGATCTTCTCTAACAAAGAGAACAGGACAGCAGCATCCAAGCATCTAGATCTTTTTGGCTGCAGCAAAACTTGCACACAGGTAGTAGGTAAGATAAACATGCTGCTATAGAAAGCTGGGTCAAATTCTGTGCTCATTTTGATTATAAATACAGCTGGCCTGCAGCTAAAAAATGCTAATTTGTGGCCATTAAATACTTAATGGGAGCATTTTTTTATAGTCAAATTAGATGTGCTCACGGATTTGAATGTTAGTTTTGTGGGCACAAAAATTAAGGTTTAAGTAATTTAAGTATCTTTAACTTCTACAACTAATTTGGGTGCATAAAATGCTAATTTATGTCTACAGAATACTATAGGAATTTGTGCGTGCATCATATTATTTTGTCTGTGCAAAATGCTAATTTCTGCATATCAAATGCTAATTTGTGACCACAATGTGCTAAGTAAAATACTAAATGGTGGCCACATTTTTTAATTTGAGTGTACAATTGTTTCGTTCAAATTATTAATGCTGCCACTAGCCTATTAGTTTTTTTTAATTGTGTTTGTGTGGGTAACATAGTATTTTGTAGACACAAATTAGCATTTTGTGCATAAAATTTTACTACTTTGTACGCAGATTAAAATCTTGTGGACGCAAATTAGTATTTTGAGCTCACAAATGAGTATTTTTAAGTATCTCGAATCCCCATTACTAATTTGTGACCACGGACAAAACATTTTGTGTAAAAAATACTATTTTGTGTACAAAAATAACTTGTTTGCTCAAAACACTGCAAAAATGCTCACTTCTGTCCACAAAAAACTAAAATGTTGATTTGTGTCTAAAAATTGTAATTTGTGAGCACAAAAAACAAATGAAATACCCTAAAAGTTGGCCACAAAATGATCATTTAAGCGCACAAAATACCGATTTGTGACCACAAATGACTAATTTAAATTGATTATTTGATTTGATTATTTCTTTATGACACGACCAGGGCTCCGTATCAGTCTATTCGTAGTGTGTGTTGTGAATGTCAAAGGATACTTTTTCAATAAAGTTTGAACTGAAAGTGCCACAGGCAGAGCTCGGAAGAATGACTCAGCAATTTCAGCAGACACAACTTCTTTTCGGTTAACACGTAGATTTCCCATCTACCACGCTGCTCCGAGAGGCCCCGCCCACAAACGTCACACATTCAAACAGCAGCCGAGGCGCAGAAAGACAGCGAGCCGGGCCGGACGCACGCTCACTCCCGAGAAGGGGCAGCACAGGAGCGCGGAGGCTGGGGGGATCCTTCATTGTGTGTGTTTTTATTTTATTTCACGTGCATGACCGATACCGCAGAACCCTCACGGAGAATACTGGCGATGTGGACCGACATCGGGAAACTCGTGCTGCTGCATTTATTACTCCTGGAGCTTCGCGTCGCTAAAGGTGAGGGATGTGGAGGTGGACAGTGTGCCATGTGGCGCCGGGGATGGTTGACTGTCAGCGGGATCAGGTGGTCAAACACCTCCGGAGGACTTGTGATATCGCGGCCGGGCGATCGCCACTTTTTGTTTCCTCATCTCAGGTGACACGCAGGGGACAATGGGCGGAAGGAAGGCGCTCTCGTGTCTTAATGGGACTGAGGGCAGCGCGCGCGGATGCGATCCCAAACTGTAATATTGTGCTTTTACGCAGCAGCTGCTCAATGATGTTAAATACAGCCGCTTAAGGGGATCCGGGGGTTTAAGTCCTACCGGCAGGCGGTCAGTGCCGCACTAAAGGGAACACATTAAAACGCGATCGAGAAGGGAAACACAATAAAGGTCCTCAAACAAAGCTGGAGGCTTGAATCAACGATTGCAGCAGAGCAGCTTACTGTCATTCAGCATCATTTATCTGCTCACTCTCTGAAGTTTTATCCATTCACAATCAGGTTGCCTTTAACTTGCGGAGCTGATGGTTTTGGAGTTTCATCTCTGCTCTGATGACTGAAGCAAAGGCAGTTCCTGACAGCTTTGCTTTTCCGTTTGTTATCTCAGGAACTCATACTGAGTCGGAGTGTGAAACAGGGCAGTTTCAGTGCAACAACGGAAGATGCATCCCCAGCCTTTGGAGGTGTGATGATGATGATGATTGCTCAGACAACAGCGATGAGGAGAACTGTCGTAAGTAGTGTCACTGTCATGTCTTTGCTTCTTTTTTTGCCCAGAGCTCCAGACATTCTCACATTAGGAAGAACTCTTTATCTGTGTCATTAGGACTGACTGGTTAATAGCCCACGCTGATTACTGTAACACTTTCATTTTCAAAAGAAATGAACTTGCACTAAGGAAAAGCTTCTTATCCTTTTAGCCTTTGGCAATATTGGATCAAGTCGCGTGGTCTGTGGAATTTCTCTGATTTCTTCACTTCTCTTTTCAAACTCTTAAACTACAGAGAGACCGGGCGTGTGGCACACATCATTTTATGTTGCTCATGGTGTTCACACTGGACAAGCAGCGAGGGGCTTTTTCTTTCTCTACTGTTTACTTGTCCACCGCCTATAGTTGGAATATATATGAAAAACAATGTATGAAAGTTGATGTCTCATAATTCCAGCTGTGCGCAAACTGAAATTATTCATTTTTTCTTCATGATCAATTTCCAAACGGTTGGCATTTCCATGAGTTAAAAGGGAACCCATCCATATGTTACTACCAAAACCAAGTCCCTGATTGTTTGACTTTCATTGTGTGTTTTTAATGGCTACACATTTTGTACGTAGAGCCCCAAAAAATTCGTAAAAACATGCGTAGCTGCTCATTAGAGCAAGAGAGTTGAAGCCCAAAACACACATTTACAAACTACACACACTTTTTATTGGAACATGCCTCTCAATGAGCATCAATGAATTATTTGATTGTATTATCAGGATAAAATTGTGTTTTCTGTGTAAAGCATGTGATGTTTTCTCACAAATGACTGCTAATCTATAAATTGGATCCTCAAACTTTGGGATTTATGTGTCTTAATGCTGCTAGAGAGGAATTTCATAGATGTTGCTGATATCGAATTGGTTTGTTTGTGGTCGGTTGTCTCTTTGCGGACTGTACTTTAAATGACAACTAAGTTTACATGTTTTTAGAAGAACTGGGTGTGAAGCATGCTGATAGTTTGGGTGAAACCTTTTTTGAACCTCTTTCATGGGTAATCACAGCTTAGTTCGAAATTTGTCATAGTCCTAATAGTTTGAATGGCTGGATTAGCAGCCAATTGATTCACCACTTCTGTTCAGGGGCCAGCACACCAAAGCACATGATTCCCTCATCTCACATGCTCTCCATGCTGAGTTCCCCTGCAGGAACTCTGCATTTATTTTAATTGTGCAGCTGACTTTAGAGATTTGCTGGGATTTACTGGATATTTAGTGGTTGAAGCTTGACATGAGCAGGAACTGCATTTTAACGGGATGGCCTCATTCTAATGCTACGTTCACACCAGCATTTAAGAGCTTGCTAAAAGCGGATTCTTGAATGCGCGGTTGGTACTTCCATCAATTAAAAATTACTCTACCCATACGTCGCTACCAAATTCAAGTCCCTGATTGGTCAAAGTTCAACTGATTTAACTTGTCAGCCAGCGTTCATGTCATAGAAACTTGCGTAGCGATGAGCAAATGCAGGAGTTTTTTAAAGTGGAACCCTGAAATGCATTTACATGTGTTTACATGGACAGTTCATTAAAAGTGGTTGCTTGAACATGAGTTGCTGAGGGTAGCTTTATAGGTGTGTGTTTCTTGGTGCAAGAGGTTCAAAGACAGCGTGAGCCACAAGGTCGCGCATAGATTGTTGTTGCACCTGACCTGCTTTGTCTGCACTAGAAACGGTGATTGTGTCTTCCTCGCCTTCACTGCAAGTCTAGTAAACTACAGTCATGGACTCATTGTCACATTCTCAATCAGTTCTTTTTGTCACTCTTTATGTTTATCTCCCTGCTCCATCTTTGCAGGGCTTTGTAATCTTCCTCCATGCCTTTCATTGTCTCCCTCCCCACCCAGTATCTTAGCACTCTGTTCTTTGAGAGCCCCAGCCAGCACCCCGCGTTTAAGTGACTCTTTCAAAATTAAAAACGTCTCTTTTCCCCAGCATTGTTGTAGCCATTAAGGGACTCTCCTTTCCAGCATTTTTTAAACCCTCTCTCCTTAGCACCTTGGCGGTGCCAATGCCAGAAGGTTATGCCCACTCCTCTTGCACCCACAAAGAGCATACGCTGACAGGTTGGTTGAAGATAAATTCAACAGCATGACTCTGGTTGCTGGGGTGATGGCAACATGCCAGCCCTTCGAACAGATGCCAGCAGTCCCACTGTGTCCCCTCCCTAAAAACCAAATATCATCAGCAAGAGCTCTGCAGAGAGGGGGAGGTGGATGAGGAGGAGAAGATGGCAGGAAAAAAATGAAGCCGATTTGATGGCAAGCAGCAGAAATGACGAGTGGGAGGCGAATGGGAACTAGACGTTTTAAAGAATGCGCAGGTAGGATGAAGCAACAGCAGGCTGGTGCCATCTTTGTTTTTAGTCACATGCTTTCTTCATCTACATGATCGACTGACACTGTTCTGAAATTCTTCCTTTAATTGCTTGCATCAATATTGGGGGCATTGACTCAGTTATGGGTCACTTGATAGTTACATTTTAATGGGGAATTTTCAAGCTACTTATTGGATCAGGAAAAAGCCAATAAATGCTTTATCTCTTCAGAGTCTCTTAATAATCATCATTGTTAATCTTCAGTCTGTGACTTGAATGAAAAACACACAAAACTGTGCAGTATTACCTAATATACCACATTTGAAAGACATTCTCATGGTTACAGTTAGTGAGTGGAAGTGTTACCACAACTTGGATAACTCTGAACATAAATTTACACTGAACATAAAAAGTTTCCTTTTTTGCTTGTTTATAAAATACTGTGAGGACTCAGTGCGAGCTTTGCACAGTCGCTGGTTTGTAGTGACATGGCTGAAGACTCATGGGAGGAGGATTAGGCAATAGCTGTGGCAATTGTATGTGCCAAAACTGTCTGTTCATTTGATAGCAAGTGATTTCATGTTTACCCTGGTGCAATGGGAGTGTTACTTGGGTTGGCAGCGGTGATTCGACAAAGGAAGTTCACCTGTTCACTTGGGTGGAATGAACGCCAGTTGGAGCAGGTGAACTTGGGATGTACAGATTTTGTTGATTGCTAACGCTATGACGCTTCTCGCTTTTGATTGCTATGACGCTGTTTAGAAAGCTTTGATGAATGTTTTGTGGATCGCTGTTGCTTAGTTGACCATCTTGCACAAAATGATGACGAGGCTTCGGCATTGCTTTAAGCAACACTTTATCATAGCTTTTCACATTAATAGATGAGTGTATAAAGACAAATAAATAATCATCAAACATACAGATATTTGTGCGTGTCATCAATGATAATTACTGCCCAGACACGTAGCACCTACAACAATGTTAGCAGTTTAAAGTTAAGCCCCAATAGTCAATATTACTTTTAGAAAAACATAAATTCGAGATGGATGTCAGGTGTTTTAGGAAAAGAAAGTGACTTGAGTGGAAGCATCCTCTCTCCCTTTACAAACAACATGACCTAAGTTCATTTTTGGGTCACAATGTACCATAGGTTAAGCTGATTGAAGTGCCCGCTGTTGGTCGTAGATTACCTCAATGGTTTCCCAGCTGTTGAGTTAGAGGATTTCTTTGTAGATTGGGTCATCTGTTTGTATCCGTCTCTGCTCTTTGATTTTTTTTTTTTATTCATCAGCTGCTCCTCCCCACTACTCCATTCTCAACATGCCTCATGCTTGATTTTCGCTCTTGTTGCCCTGGGAGACGGCGTAAGCGGTTATGGCTGGATACTGTGTACATGTGCTCATCCTTTGTAGTTTACACAGCTCTCCTTGCACATGTGTGCGACTCTCCATCTCTGCAAGGTTCTGTCTGACCTATATTTTAGTTATGGAATCCACAAAAAAGGGTAAAAAAAATAAGGCCTTATCATCTTTTACAGAGGATTTAAGTGAATTTAAACAGGCCTAATCCAAAGTGCACGTGTAATATCAGTGGATATCTAAACCTCGTGTTAGCTACCAGTTGTAATCTGTGTCTCACACTGCTGTGGAGTGTGCAACTTTCAGTGGCTTTGGTCTCACAGTATTGTTACTATTCATTTAACAACAATAACAAAACATCTTAATGAAAAGCTTTTACCTAATAGTCATTTACTGACTCAGTTTTCCCAACATTAAATCATTCTAAAAATCACTAATGACATCTGAGCTCACCAATGTGTATTTTTCCCTGGAACTCTGGCATTTCAAAACAATTCCAGGCAGTAGGATAGAAAGTGAATACCTAAGGGTGGGAAGAAAGAAAACATGAACCCAGCGTCCATGTATGTGTGTGCGTTTGTTCACCGCAGCAGGACAATAAGTCTAAGAAAGTCTGAGAAAGGGAGCGTCCTCTTTGCAGCCGCAGACCCGCTTCTCATAGAGGAGACATCACAACGCGTTTCACGCTACTGCCAAGTTTGTGTGTGTACGGGCACACACATGTGTCTAAGATCAGCCTCTATTAAACACACAAAGACTTTTACACACACACACACACGCACACGCACACAGACACTAGATAGTTTTAAAAAGGGACTTATGATAATAGGTTCAAGCCTTGTAGTAATGGTCTCACAAACACTCACTGTGGTCACCTGCTGATGCATATACACATGTGCACCCTTACTGCCCCCTTTTGCTGAGGTCAGATAATTTTAATGGAAATATGAGGTCAAGGGGTTCCTGCAGCTTAATCAATTACTTAATCACACACAAGCATTGCAATCCTGTACAGACTTTCATACATCGGTTTTTGATATGGTGACACTGCTGCTTTGTAGGGATGGGGAAAAGAAAGTGCACTCTCTTTATGTGTTTGTAATAACACAAAGAAGATTAAATTAAACTTTTCTTAGTTGGAACTTTTAATCACTTAACCATGATGCCTATTTCCATTAACGTTAATGGGTAGCTGTTTTTTCACATTTAAAGTTCGGTTTCTTTAATCTCGTTGATGTCTAAGACACTCATTATATACTTAGAGCATTACTTTTTAAAGTCATTCTTTGGTAAAACACACACAGAACCCTGCCCTGTTTTGTGTCTACAAAAAGCGAAATAATCCCATGTCATCATCCCTCCACCGCCGTGCTTCACTGATTGTTACTGATACAAAGCTGACTTTTGATGCTGTCATGGTAGTCGACCATCTTAGCGTTTGTTTTTTTTTTTTTTTTTCTTTTTCCTGTTCAAACAAACAAAAAACCAGTAGATTTCCAAAGATGCAAAAAGCTAAAAAAACTTGCTAGCAAGTTCATTTCGGCTTCTGAGTGCTAAGTATCCTCCTGAGACCCTGCCCATTAATTTACGTCTATTATAATGGACATTTTGTTTACCATTTAAGTAATTAGTGATGCCTTTCAAAACTCTATAGTACTCTACTCTCCAGTGATGTGTCATGTGGTGGGTTTTCATGCTGGGAACTTTACTTTTTTCCTCTACCAAGATGGCTGCCATACCAAGAACCTCATTTTATGAAAAGATGAAAGTTAAGTTAAAGATTCTCTATCTATTGCTTTTTTTTTTTTTTTTAACCAAGGTAATTATAAATATTTTTGGTTAAAATCATGTAAAGAACAATACTTTAACATGTAAAAACTGCACCACCTCATTCTTTTAAACACACAAACATGAGAACATGAGAACATGTACATGTATAGTAGCCTAAATAATGCATAGACAGGTTGGTCATTGACATTAGGGCAGTGGAAAGCAGTTAATCTCCACGACAAAACTTAACTGAAATGTCTTTGTGTTTGTTTTCAACAAAATGTAAATAATTTGAATATCTCCAGTTGCATAATGCTCCTACGAATTCACCCACGTCCAAATGCACGCTCTCCGTCTTACTTTGACCAATCTCTAACACCGCATTAGTGGGCATGCATCATAGTATTAGTATCTGTTTTGTTTTATTTAACCAAGAGACAAAGTCAGATCCAAGTATTTACACAGATTCATTTGTTTCATTAATCACCAATGGTTTCAATGCACCAAAATGTGAAGAACAAAGTAGTAGGTTTCTGTAGTCCAGTAATTGTAATTTAATTACTGAAATTTGAGCTGTAATTTGCTACTTTACTCTATTACTGACAAAGATAATTAAAATTAAAAACAAATATATATTAAAAAAACGTGTAAGGTGTTTTTTTAGGCCCAAAAAATCACACAAAAACAGAAATTATAAGACACATTTTTCCCTTGGTTCTCAGGAGGATATGGTAAAAAAAAAAAAAAAAAAAAGTAAGTATTTTTTTTCCTTAACAAAGAAATCTTTAAATCCTATTTGAATCTTCCTGTGCTGAAAAAGGTGTCAGCAGTTGGAAATGTTTTTCTCCTGTGAATGATCGCTCTTACTCTAGCATGATATACTTCAAATTGATTTGAAACGGCCTTATAACCCTTCCCAGATTAATCAGCAGCAACTCTCGGTTCTTTGAGATCGTTACTGATGCCCTTTGTCCTTGGCTTTGTGGTAAAACACTGCTGACTGCTCAAGAGCAGCAAACTATTACCTTTTTTTTTTTTTTTTTTTTTTTTTTTTTTAGAGCCCTGAACACCTGTCAACAATGAACCAACCGGATTTAAATATTAACATCTGGCTGCATCTGATGTGTTTTCAGCAGCAAATATAATGCGTTCTTGTTGTTGTTCTTTAAATAGGGCTGTCAACGTTAACGCATTAACGCACGTAACTAATAAATTAATACGTTAATATATATAAGACTGCTTTATTACACACCACAGAGTAACCATCTTCCGCCAGTTCAGGCTTCCGTGGTTGGGAAGTGTCACATTCTGAATGCACACTTCGTAGAACACAATTCCGCTTATAGCTGGTCACTTACAAAAGAATGCAATTGATTTTTAGTACTTTGTATTAATATTATTATTTAGTATTATATTATTATAATACTAAATTATTATTATTATTATTATTTATTAGCAATAGACTTTATTAGTACAATACGTCGATGAGCCGGCAGACCTTGACTGCAGCGACAAAGGAAAGCGATTTAAATGCTGATCATAACAATCTACAGTTTTTTCTAAATAAGTCAGTCCATCTTATTATACTATTACCATTTAACCAGTTGTTCGGTTATTATCTTATATCAACTCAAATAAAGAATATTATATAGAAAAAGGTTGAAATGTTTGATAAAGTTTGTAGTTTAGACGAGGCAGGAAAGAAAAAGAGTTTTACTGTTCAGTAAAGCATCAGTTCAGAGAGAAAGTTCACCTCTTATGATCTTTTGTCCAGATCATGAAGGAAAAGTTTGTTTTGAAGAAGCCTGCTCATATAGAACATTGTGACCGGAACAATCAGAATAGAGTATACACCCGGAGCATTTAAAGTGCAGAAACACAATGCTTGTTTCTTATGGCTGAATGTCAGCATCTTTGTTTTCTTGGAGTAATACTACAGACATTAAAGTCCTTAAAGTTCTGCTTATCTGACTATTGATGTGTTCGTGCACCCAAATTAAACTTCTGAGTTAACACTTTAGAAATTTAAAAATTAAAAAAAAAGAAAGCCTTGCTTATGTTTGAAAGATGCATATTGTCTGATATAATTTAACCCAAAAGTGGGTTGTGACTTATCTGATTAGATTCATCTAATCTGGTTATTTTTTTTAAATTGATTGACAGCACAAGTTTTAATACAATTTTATTTGTATTACTTTTGTCACTATGTGGATTGTTGCCACTAACGGGATGATACTAACAATTTAGGGTAAAAAAAAAAAAAAGAGGAACATCGATGCAACTGAATAATAATAACAAGCTGATTTTTTTTTTTTTACATGAAAGACTGGCAGCATGTTAGTGCCGCCTTAAGAGGAAGAAACAATCCAATGGAAAATGAAAGAGCAAGTTGTCTTGAATCTTTGACAGATTACAGGCTTAAAGTATGCCAGGTCCCCCACCTTTACTTGGATAGTGCACCGTGCTCTACAAGCTATCAATACTCCATGTGCTGAATAGGTGTTGGATGCAGTGGAGCAAAACGGCAGCAAAGTAATTTTAGCTGAGGTCAGTGCTGGCCTGAGGTGTTAGCTCTCACACAGATTCTGTCTTCATCTTTCTGTCAGCTGAAAGCCTCTTAGGCTGACATTGGGACTTTGCTGTTTGCGACAGGAAGGACACTTGCAGGAAAGATGCAGATGTAGAGATTGTGTGAAAATTGAGGAGAAAAAGAAGTTACTGAGTATTTGCATATGTTTCATCTGGTTAGTGATGATCACAGTATGTGAGCATCTGCATTCTTGGAAGTTTCTATCCCACATAGTGAGGAAAGAAAGTGCTCAAAATTTTTCTTGATGTGTTTTAACTTAAGTACATTTACAGTGTTTTCTGTAGAATATGAGAATAGACATCCATCCATCCTTCATCTGCACCTGCTTATTCCTGTGTCCTGTTCCACACATTATCACTCAGTGGACGGTTTATCTCACCAATTAACCTATAGAGCACGTTTTTGGGTCTCTGGGATGAAGCTGGAGTCCCCCGGAGAAAGCCCACACATGCACATGGAGATCACACAAACTCACACATGTCGTACATATCATTCAGTTATCAAGAAAGCTTCAGAAATTCTAGATTTAAGGCACTTTCAAATGAGAAAAATCAAAATTATATTCCATATTTGATGCCAAAATTGTTTATGTCTTCATTTGCTAATTGATTTCTCACTCCCCTGGACTGAATCTTCCCTAGTTTCACTTGCTTGAGTACATTTGACATCTTCTTTCTACAAACACCATCAGTTGATAATTGTAGCTTGAAAATCAGTTTAAATGGCAATACAGTAAATTGAAACCTATTAGATTATAAAAAGGCAACTTCTGTGTGGCCAACAAAGAGGAAATGACTTTACCACAATGTTGTTTAAGCTGTTTACTCTTTGTGTCACAGGCCGTCGCTGTTTTATAAAACCAAGTTTCCTCGTGTGTGTGTGTGATGCAGAAATGTAACAGACGATTAAAATGATTCAAGGTCAAACCGAAAAATGGCAGGAGATGATAGAATTTGTATGAAAGAGTCGATGAATGTTCAAGCAAACATTGTATACTGAGGGAAAAAAAGAGCTGGATGTATTCCAGATTTAGAAATTATTATTTGAATCCTTTTTTTCTTTCCATTCTCTTTTTCCCGCTCACTTTCCAAAGTGTCCATGTCGCCTTTTTTTGTTTTTTTTTGGTCAGAATGAGCTTTTTTGTTTGGGGAAGATAACCCGTGTTTTTATTCCTGCTTGCTATAAGTCACCCTTTGTTCAAAGTACAACCCTGATCATTTTCATGCATTTTTCCTTTGTGTTCATATGTATTGTATGTATTTATGGATGTTTGTATATTTGTACATATATATAATTGTATATTTGTATGTATGTGTGAGCTTAATTGTTATGCCGCTTGGTCCTGTTGCCCCTCCCCAATCCAGCAGTGTCTGATGACAGGGTATCCTGGTGTTAATCCCCACCTCAGATTAACTGCAAATCTTCAGCGGCTTTGCTATTTATTATTTACATTTTCTGTAATCCTGCTTTTATTTATTTATTTATTTATTTTAGCTGCTGTTGCCGTTTCCACTTTGACAGAAGGCTGTATATGAAATAAAGTGTAGGAAGGAAAATGAATAAAACATGGCTAATAACGTACTGCCGTGGCTTGTGTCACAAACCTATTTTTTGTCTCTACTTTTATACATTTTCCCTGGCCTACCACTGAACCCTGAGAAGCGATAGAAAACATGTTTTTTCCTAATGCATCTTGATGCCTTTGAAATCTTCATATCACAAAGAATGAATGCAGGATTTCAGATCTTATCTATGTACCAGTGTTTTATTAGCAAGTTGAGTAAAAATGCATCTTTAGTTATTATTTAGAGAATTATTAAGAGTTTATGGTCATAAAGTTTGGACAAGAAGAAGCCAATCAAGAAAATGTGTAATTTTTCAGGAATAATCATTTTCCAAATAAATAATGGCCAATATTAATGGTTTAAAGTCCCACTCTGATTATATTTTGATATATTTTTTAAAGCATTTTCAGTGTTTTTTTTTCAATTCTCATTATGTTTTTTTTTTAGCCTAAATCACAAAATCTGTTTCCTTTTCTTGCACATACGTTCTGCAAAATTGCAGAAATTCATTAGAAATTTCCTTCTTAGTTATGGGTGGTACTGTTGGCATGCAGTAAGACTGCTCCAACAACACTTATCCTTTGATTTACTTGCTTTCCTGCTAACTTACAGCCCCTCACAACCTAAGATTACTCACGCAACAAAAATTGTGAGCAGTAGTGGAGCTATCCAGTTGTACAGTTTTGAGCCAGATGCCAGCTCAGACGGGAAAAATGAAGACGTACATGTATATATTTGTCCGCAAGTGCAGAATGGAGTTGAGCTTGTGGCCTGTTGGTTCTACCCCACACCTACAAGCTACAATACTCTGGATTCACAACTATTTGATGAAAAAAAAATACTCAAAAAATGCAAGTTTAATCTTAATTTTCTTTTTATTTGTTCTCTACCATCAGAAAAATGCATCAAGAAGTGTTAAAAAACACCAACAACACAATTGTAATCAGGGTAGGTTTTTTAAGAATGAGTTTCATCCCAGAATGTGCATTTAAACTTTTTTAAAACAAACCTAAATAGTAATTCTAATTTATTAAAGAAGATGTAATGACCATGAAAGTAAATTGTCTCTCTAGATTTAGTATTTTAAAAATAATAACCTTTTTAAAAATGTATAATTAATATAATATAATATAATTAATACAAAAAATGCCTCATATTCTCATACGTATTGTAAATATTGGGGAACAAAGTTAATAATTTTGTCACACAACAATCTGACTTTTTGAAGAAAAAAAGGTTTTTTTTTCTTGTTTACGTGTTATGTGTGAAATAATAGATCTTAGCAATAATTTATATGCAAACAACAAGGCACCTGCATCAAAAACATTTGTGAAAGAGTTGTGTTTTCGTGCTTTGTGACCCACTAGTAGCCCCCTTGACACAACCACCCATTGCATGTTGTGCCAGTACATTATAGCTGTCATGACAAACTACGTGATAATTGTCGTGTTGGAGAAAGGAAAATTATGACCTTGTGCTATCTGTCTCACTTGATGTAGTCTCCAGTATTTGTTGCAATAGTTGTGTGTGCTCTGTGCTGAAAAAAAAAAAAGTTGGAGCTTTAGAGTAGAAGTGACATATTTCTTACTGACAGATTAGCAGCAATGTCACCTAGAGCTGGAGTTCAGAAAGGGCTTCTTCTTTGTCTGTTTTTGCAGCATTTTACACTTTTTTTGAATGGAGTTGTTAATGTTGATAAGACACCACACGCATTCTTCGTCTGCACACTTTGCTATATCCTAAGCCCAGAAGTGGGTCTGTTTACCTCACGGGGATTTTACTTGTCATTTATTGCGAGATGTTGGAAAGTGAGAAAGTCTTTGATGATAAAGCTGCTCCTCACTAATGCTGTTTATTGGGGAGGGGGGAGAGACTTTAGCGACACAAAATCCCGCACCAACACAAAGGCTATATTTTGAAGATATGCACATTACCAATGTAATATTTTTACCTGAAGCATGTTTCATTATCACTGTGCACTGACTGCGTCAAAATGACTGCGCCGAGGGGAGATTAAAGGATGAGCGAATGATGATGGGAAGGCAGGGACTTCTCCCCCCCCCCTCTGTTGATCTGAGG
The DNA here is from genome assembly GCA_014656515.1 of Oryzias celebensis. Classification (NCBI taxonomy): domain Eukaryota; kingdom Metazoa; phylum Chordata; class Actinopteri; order Beloniformes; family Adrianichthyidae; genus Oryzias; species Oryzias celebensis. The sequence goes on along the minus strand of BNCR01000004.1, from coordinate 12,129,492 downwards.
TGGGAAAAACATCCCTTTTCTGATTATTTGCTGAAAATTCATACAAAAGCTTCCTCCTCTACGAAGTGTGATGAAGGGATTAGAAGTTTGTTTGAAGTGAAATAGAAAAGAAGAGTAGGAGTTTTAGTTGTATCATCTTCAAATGCATCACGACACAAACAACACTTGAGCAATTTTTATGTTTGTTTGCAAAGGCTTCCACTCTGTTTCATATTTGACTGAGGCTAATTTAGAGAGAAAGATGAGTTTTTATATATATATATATATGCATATATATGGTTTTGTCTGCTGGCAAGTGTTTAGCAGTAACTTTTTTCTCCGTCTCTCTTCACCCTCACACCCTATTATGCGTGATTGGAAGCAGTGCTCGGATGTTTGTAAGTAGGGTGACACCTTCTCAATAGACCCTAAGAGGCCCCCTCTCTCCTGCTCTCTTGAACACAAAGTCAGATACTTACCAAAAAAAAAAAAAAAGCCGAGGCGGGGGTTTGGATTAAGTTTTTCCAAAGGAACAAAAAAGGAAAGTGACCTTGCATCTGGGGAATAAGCAGAGAATACTTCATAAAAAGCTTCAAATCCTTCTAAACTATATTTGCTTTTATATATTTTGAAACTTAAAATGAAAATTTTTTGGATTGCTGGGGGAATTTATTGACTTGTTATACAGAATCTTCCACTTAAGTTCTGAAAAAGTTGCATATATATGGAAACGCATTGCAGCAAGATCTGGCCTTTTCATCTGGGAATCACTATTCAAATTTCCAGCAGTAGTGGCCCATAGGCAAGATCTGATAACTATAGGTCGACCGATACCAATATAAATTTCGGCATCGGCGTCGATATTGGCTACTTTGACAACTATCAGTATCAGCCTTTTTTATAATACGACGGCCGATATTGAACTGGTGGATTTTGGCTCGGAAGCAGCAGCGTTTCTGTCTTTAGCATTATCCTACCCATCTGATTGGTTAACCTCACAGAAGCAATCCAAAATTGAAACTGTTTGCGGTGAGGAGGGTGGGGCAAGTTAAACCACAACAAAGAGAAAAGCTTCCTAAATAGAGACAGGCTTCCCAAATACTGTACAAAAAATAGCATGAGTTGAGCATGTTGACCATTTTATTTTATTTTTTTAATAATTAACATTGCAAATGAATATTGGCCTAAAACCAGCCCTACCAGTGGCTGGACAAAGCTGCATGAGAACAAAGGCTCTAATCATGGCAGCACAGGAGCAGAAGTTGTTGAAGATCAATAAAGGCCAAGATCTACCACACCAGGAAGGACTTCAGATGCAGACCGAGCAGAGACACCCCTCAGGCAATCTAGCAAATAATAACAGGGTTGTAGAATGTTGGCAGGCAGGGCATGTATCTTTAATACTACAACCAAGTGGTTGGAATACTTTACAGAAACATCTTTACATCCTAGGCTGGGAGTCCCAAGGTCAAGATGGGAAACACCACCAAAGGTAGTTGAGAATAACTAAGCTAAGAACCATGTTGAACTTTCAGATACAAGAAGACCAAAATTCTACTGGAAAACAAAGGTAATAGTAATAGTAGGTCAAGAAATAAAAGAAAGATGTAGTGATAGGTGTAACAAGCCCCAGGGATGGCAGCAGCAGGGAGAAGGAACATGAGAAGAAAAAAACTGTAAAAAAAAAAAAAAAAGGATGGAATTTAAAAGCAACAGTAGTATTTGAAACGATCTGACTGGGAGATCGGTTCTAGCAAATTCCTGGAACACCTAAGATCTTTGTGGAGTCCTAGACAAAGCTAAGCTGTGCAGGACCCTCAAGCTCCCAGGTCTCTGGTAGAGGACCCAGAAAGTAAGACCACAAATGAGGCAATTGTGAAATTTGTTTGTTTGTTTGTTTTTTTTTAAAAACCTTATTACAATTTTACTAATTCACTTTGCCTCTCTCGCCCGTTATGCCTTTGTTGCATATATGCAGTGCAATTAAGTGTAGCTGCTGTACCATAACTGAAAAGTACTACTTTTATACAACTTTGATGTTTTTCTCTGTGTTATAGTGTTGTTTCATTCCAGCAGTGTACCTGGAATACATTTGTAGTTTGAAAATTAGAGAAAAGTAAACTTCAAGTAAAGTTATCTAAGAATAAAATAAAAGCAAAAGCATCCTGCATGGCTCTGACTCCTCATGTCATGCACTTGGTTCTATTTTCCATGGATGAAAAGTGTGGGCTTGGCCTTTTTCTAGTGGTTGAGCTGAACTGTCATGTTCTGCAGCACTTTAGGAAAACCTGAGAGTACAAACAATCTGGAGCAGCTTCTCTATGCTCCATTATGGCCTGTCATACTTGTCGGTTCCTGTAATGTATGACTTCACAGTTTCATCTCATGATTTTTATTTTTCTACGTTTGCTCGCTACAGACTGCTGTTAGGCTCTGTAAGTTTACAACAAATGGGTGTCTTTTGTAACAAAGTCTGACATAGAAGACTGGAAGCAGGAAAAAAAGACTTAAAAATCCTTATAAATGTTTGCGGGAGAACGATGCATGAGAAAGTTTGCCAATGCAAACTTGTGACTAATTTTATAGTTACAATGCAGTGAAAAAGCGACCTCTGTAAATGTAGCTTGAAGACACTCACAAAATGACAGATTATTCATAAATGCTATTTTAAGTTGCCCCCCGGCTGCTGCGACCTATTTAACATTTGTGTAGTTCTCAGGTGTATTTTTGACTGACCATAACAAAAACATTCTGTCTCCTAAAGGCTCGGGCAGACAGAAGAAACGTGTATTTTATTGTTTTCATTACATAAGTGGTTCCCTGTCAATGAGAACAAATTAAGTGAAATACTCTGTACGAATACAGAGGAGGAAAACATTTTTACAACATTCCAACCCTTTAACTATTAATGACACTCAATGCAGACCAGCTTCTAGACAGCATGCCCAAATACCCATGCAGCACATTAAAGCCTCAGTCACCCACCGACAGACTCAGTTTAACAGAAGGTGGTGGTTGAGCAGACTTAGCCCCATCCGCTGTTACTTTGATCTTTTATCTTTCTGGAATTATCCCACCTCTTTTGGCTCCAACCAGGCATCCTTTGCTTCAGACTTTATTCTGTTCCTGGCTTTCATTAATGCTCATAAAAGCTTAATTAAACCCTGACATTATCTGGATGAGGTTCTTGGCATTTGTTCTTGTAAATGGCTCTCTGAAGGTGCGCATCGTTGAACTCTCATGTTGGGCACAAATTTGGTCGCATTAAAACGTTTGTCTACAAATTCTGCCTAAGTGGATGTCCACATTGGGCCTTGAAATACATCTTTTTAACTTTAGACTTTCTTTTTCGGTTATTTTGTCATAAAATTGCACCTTATTTGTTATTATTAAGGGGTCTTAAGCCTAACCATGCGTCAAAATGTGACAACTTCGGAGTGAGAATGGGTTGGAACATGTTAAAACCACCAAAAACACGATGCAGGTGTTCAGATCTCAAAGTAAGGACAGAATAATTAGCCAAGAAGTCATTTTTTAAAATTTCAGTTCTGCTAGTTATGGACTTACAGGAAGAAGGATCACACTTTCTTTATCTGTGCAATTTTTTCTTAAAATTGAAGGGTTAGGTGTTTGTTTGTTAGGTATTTGTTAAGTAAAAAAAAATGTATGTATTTTTAAAAGATGTACATGTGTGTTTTGCTTAGACTAGTAAGAGTCTAAATTCACCCTGACACAGCGATCCATCTGTAACCAAACACTCGCACTTGCTAAATTTTCCAAGAGGGAAAATGAAAAGAATAAAAAAACAAGTTTGAGGGAAGTTACAAAAGTGAAATGCCAGAGGATGTCATAATGTTTATTTTGAGTGTATGTAAAGTCCCTAGAAGTTTCATGGAGATGTTAAAGTTAGCAACCCTGACTGACTGATTTCACTGATTTACAGATTTGCGTCTCACTTAGTGGATCACATGGACATTACAAGAGTGCCTGTGTTGTACCCCTGTGTGGGGGCCAACTGCGATCTGTAAAGTCAATTTTTTAATGAGATCAATGCTTTCCTCCACATATTCCCTGTTATGAATAGAAGTTGTGTGTGTGTGTAGGAATGTGTGTTTGCATGTGTGGGTGTGTGTGAGTAAAGGGATTTGCTCCAGGGACCCTAGGCAGATAAATCTTTAATCATGTGCTTGCTCTCATGTATTTTTTAATTGCCCCTAAATCAATAGATGGATGATGGCATGTTGGTTTAAATGGTATTGTTTTGTGTCATTAATTATTTTTGTCGAGATTTTTTTTTTTTAATGGAAAGGTCACCATACATGAGAAGAGTCACTTTTGTTTTTGCTGACTTCCTACATTATAATTCCCATGTCTGTATTTTTTTTCCATTAATGAATCTTTGTACTGTTTTCTAATATATTTATTTGTTGGGAAAGTCTCATTGATCAGATACAGACACTATATTAATATGACTTAATTTGCACATCCCAACACAATCGTGTTTGTTCTTTTTTTTCTTTTTTTTTTACTCTAAAATGTTGTGCAGTGAAAGGAAACTGACTTGCTATGCTTTTGTATAGATGCACACATGTGGGATGGATGCTAAAAATTGACCACTAAATCAATAAAGAGACAATGCATCTTTGTTTACAACAGTGTTGCTTGGGTATATGTATTTTGTGAGGGTTGCAGAAAAAAAATGTAATTATAGGAGCCTTCCTGCAGGTCAATTTGCGTGACCTATAAGAATTCTTTGAGGCCTGTTTTCTCTTTTGCTGCTTCTGTTTTCCTCATTTTAAATCCATCATTGTCTCATCCCTCGTCCCCGGTGTATACTTTTAATCAACAGCTAGAAGTGTACTGAAGGGGCAAAGCTGTTCATGTGTGGAGGCTTTGTGATTGCATTGTTACTTTTGGGGTATGCGGGAGGAAGCTGAAGAATACAGATGTTTCAGAAGTTTTAAATAAACCTTTATTTGGGACGACAGTGCCACTTTTTTGATGTGTGTGGGTATTTGCTGTTTGGGATTAGTTTTGAAAACTGCTCAGTAGCAGAAATTGAACTTTGTTGTTCTGTATATTAAACATCTTTAACTTTAGGACAAACTCTTTTCTTTTGGAAATATTTACGGTAGACCACTTGCAGTGACAAACATTGTTTTTGGGCTCTATGTACAAAACGCACTGCCTGTCAGCATGCGTTGAAAGTTCAACTTTGACTAATCAGGGACTCCGTTTTGGTGGTGACATACAGATGGTGTCCTTTTTTAATTCATGGAAGTGCCAACCATTTATAAATTGATCATGGAGGATAAATTATGAATTGTGGTTTGTGCCGGGCCGCATGCCAGAATGGAGTTGTGACGGTAAAAAACCTGAATCAAGATTCGCGAGATTGACATCGCTTTGACATTAAGCACCAAACCTCTTCTAACTAAAGGGGGCGAACATGAGTTGGTATCAGTCAGCATCGGTCCAATGTGAACGTATGCTAAACGTGTGTTCAAGACACATGTCACAGGCCCAGTGTGAACGTAGCACAATAATTTAAAAGCAACGTATTTACATTTGCGTGTAGAATTGATGAACTATATGTAAGCCAGTCTTGTTTTTAGAAATAAAATACCACGTTACATTCAGACCAATGAAGATTAAAACAAATTTTGTTAAAATCAAAACATTGGAGTATTTTCCTCAGAGGATGCAGTATAAAACCCCATTATATAGAATAACTCTAGTTTGTGTTGGCGGAATGAAAACAGGCTTTTGTTTTAGTGTCACACCTGTTTCCATCCACTTGCCTGTGTTTCCATTATACAGAAACAGGTGAAAATGGTGAAGCTTTGCAAATTGCCACAGATGCATCTTATTGAAAAAGCATATGTGTGAAAGGCAAGTGAAAGAGGGTGGAATGAGCAGCTGTGGCGTGTTGGTAGGAGGGTGACTTGTTTTCTACTGGTAGCCCACATCCCATGATGAAGTCACTAAATATAGATTGGTGCTGGTTAATGAGTCTTTCTGTGTGTGCTCCCACCTATGCTTCTTAGGTGTCCCAATGATGAAGAGGGTCCAGTGCATACCCCATGATCATTACCTTTGAGGAATTGTAATGCTGGTGAATCCGGAGCGAGGCCTTAACCTTCCATGTTCGCCACGCAAAAGCTCTAGAGTCTGCGCTAGTTGATTTAATGTAACCTCTGAAGAAGTACAAAGGAACTTACCTGAAACCTTCTGTTTAGGGAAGCATCTTTAGCTTTGGACAAAAAGCTTTTGTGTTTAGAAGTTTGTGTCACAAAGCTTCAAAAACTTTATTCTGTTTTTTTTTTTTTTTTTTTTTCTCACGTTCAGGTTAGATTTAGTTCAAACATGTAAAACAACACAAAATAATTAATACAACCAGCATCTGCAACGCTTAAGAAGAAAAAGTCTCCGTCAGATTGAACTAAAAAAAATTATGTTTAAAAAGAAATTAATTAGAAGCCAATGCTTTTTGGCTTTTTTATTTTTCACTTTTATTTAAAGGTAATCTTCATTTCTTATTCCAACAAAAAATGATTAAAGGTTATTATTATTAGTAGTAGTTTTGTGGTCTTAAAAGAGAAGGCAAAGCACATTAATGCAGAAGTATGCGCATGCAAATCCATAAGTGATTTTTTTTAACCTGTTTGAGGCTATAAAAACATAGAAAAATAAAAATACACATTTTTTTTAGTACACATTAAAACTAATGTGCAAGTTCTCTTTGAGATGTATTTTCTATAAAGATGTTAACATTTGGTTTTCAATAAAAAGTTGTGGAATTTTGTCAAATAAATAAGTATTCAGGCAAGTTTTGTTCTTTTTTTTCCAAGGACTGACTTCTTTAAAGTGGAAAAAAAATCCCTTGTGTTTTTAGCAGCCTTTGGTAGGGTGACATTTTTCACTACCTACATGTATAAGAATCTAAAGGTTAACGGAGTTCCATCCCAATAGAATCTGTTTAGGTTTTCCTGTACATCCTTACAAAGGGATCACAAAAGAAGGATCAGTGCGGATGTTTGAGATAAACAAGATTGGAGGTGGAAGTTCCTGGTAAATTGCTTTCATGCCGCTGTCTGGATTTGATATGAGAATCTGTGTTACACAGTCACGCATAGATTTGTGAACACCCAGTAGAAGTGGTGCTGAAGTGGGAAGTGTCCCAGTGTGTGCATGTGTGATGCTGTGCTCTGTGTGAGCGCACCTGCTGCTTTGGAAAACGGATGGTGGATCCAAACAGCGGATGAACTCCCTTTTCTGTAGACTGACTCGTGTTTGTGTGTGGGTCCATATAGGCTTTGCAAAGGGAGAGGGAGCCCAGGCAAGCCACAGATCAATTTCCTTTTTATTGTGGCAGAGAGGAGACTTGAGATGCATGGCCTCCTGTGACCCAGATTCATTTTTTTCTCTCATCCTGCTCCTTCTCATTGCCGAAGTTGCATAACATTAGAAAGAAGAGTGTGGAGGATGAGTGGAAAAAGGTGAAAAAGAAGACGCAGGGTTGAGTGTGAGTCTTGGCTGATAATAGAAATTAAAATGAAGAGAATGGCTGTCAGGGGTTATTGTAAGACAATGTATTAATTATGCCTGGGAGCTGATGATAGTGTCACCTGTGATAACCTGCTGGAAGAAGGATTCAAGAAGAAAGGCAGTGATACAATACAGACATGATGAGCTAAAAGTCCACATAAAGAACTGTAAAAGATAGAACCAGTAGACCTAAATCTTTTATTAAGGTCATAAAATCCCAAAAAGAAGTCTATGAATATCAGCCTTTTTTTTAACTAAACCTTGAATTTCAAAATAGAAGAAGTGTTGTTTTTTATCTACTATGGTTAATGCCTTCTCTTTTTATTTATTTTATTCTACAAAGGTTTGGCATCTAGTTTTCTCGGAGTGTCCCTAATGATCCAACCAGGCTTTGACTGTAGGCTTGATCAGGCTTGAACCTTTAACCTGCTGGTCACAAGCCCGGTTCAGTTCCCACTGCAGCAAAGCCTTGGGGGAGGGTGGAAGATACCATTTCCAGATTCTACAGTAAATTATTTAAGTGACTTGAAAATTGTGTCACTATATTTTGGATTCTAGTAAGTACCCCCCATTTTTTAAGCATCTCATCTGAGGAAGAAACCCAAACAAGTTGTATTTTTTTCGACAACTGAAGTGCAAAAAAATCAATTTAAATATATATTTTTTTCAGCAAAGTGAAAAAAAATGTAACTAGTGACGGTAAATTTAATTTATTACTAAGATTGGGTTAATGGGGAAAAAAAACATTACACTAAATATTACTTTGTACAAGCTAACTGTAATATGTGTTACAAGAAAACAATATTTCGTTTTTCTAAATACTTTAAGCTGGGAGTTGACTAAGACATAGGCTAAAAAATAACCTTTTAAGTAGGTCTATAATGAGTATGAAAGTACTCATATATCCACAATCTGCTCCCAAAGATTCCAGTGTTAATATTCGTGACGTCCAAGATTGCTGATTTGCGATCTTTATAAATACAACAGGGTGTAGTAAAAATACAATTCAGACATAATATATTAATTGCTCTGAAATGCAGAATAATGTTGGATTTTAAGTTTTTGAACTAAAAAGAAGCTGAATGCACACTGCTACTGTTACAGGAAGTAAACAAATCTTCAAAATAAGGTGTCAGTGAAAAAAACTTTAAAGAGGGAAAAACTGTGGAGAACATTTTCAGGATTTTTTGTTCAATGATCTAAAGCAACAGTAATATTTAGGGTTTTTAATGTTGTTCATGTTACTGCTGAACTTAACCAAAAGGTTGATGAAAAATATACTTGTTTGGAGTGACACCATTTCTATCTATCTAAATCACGGGTCGGCAACCTAGGGCACGTGTGCCACAATTGGCACCTTACACCTCTTTTATAATTAGCCATTTATTCCTGCCTATATACATTGTGTGTGTGTATATGTGTGTAGGGGGGTGAGATGGAGTGAATGTGTGAATGGAGAGTAAGTAGGAGGCAAAGTGGGTTGGTTTTAGTTTCTCTTTTTTGTATTTTGTTATTTGTCTTTAATTGTAAAGTGCTTTGAGCTGCAACATATCAAAGGCGATTTTAATAAATAAAGATTAATTGATTTATAAGTTCAGTTTGTTGAATAATAACCAAACAAGGTCTGATTGTACCCAGACTTTCTTTTTGTTCTGCCACATGTCAATATGAGATGTGAAAAAGTTTTAAAATTAATATTACAGATAATCACCACTCCATTTACTGGGGGTGAAAATGTGGAATGACGCTGTCCAGTTGCTGAAAATTTAAGTTACTAAATATACAGTTGTGTCAGGTGGTACACCTGGCGAAAAAGTCTCCAACCACCTGTGTAAATCACTGAAAGCTGATTCACTGTGAGGATCCCTGGCAAGGCATGCTAAAGGGTGAACAACAACAGAGTTTGCATTGTATTTGGTGATGGCACAGTTGTTAAGGAGAAAAGTTTTGAATTGGCACTTTGTCATAAATTTTGCTGACCCCTGATCTAAATCTTTGTGTTTATATCAGTTTTGTTGATTCTGATATCGTGTTCTAAATAAAGGTCTAAGTTATGCTGATTAAATACATATAATTTTATTTTAATACATCCAGTAAAAAGACGCATACATATAGCAGCTGTACAAACATGTTAAAAAGTAAGAATCGTGGTTTGATCTGTGAATCGTTGAGCTTGAAGCGTGAATCAAATTAGATTGCCACCTAAGCAACAATCCACAGATCTGCTTTTTAGTGATCCAACTAACCACACCTTGCAATTCAAATTCAAGCTATTCACAGCATACTTTAAATGATGCTTCCCATTGAAAATCTGACAAAACAAGGGTCTCGAACACATTTTTTCACAAAAGATGGCACAGACGAGGCAGTCCACCTGCGCTGTCCTCTCAATCTGTGGTTCCCATCTGTTTCTCATGCCTTTCTTCACAATTTACATTTCAATTTATAATCTACATTCATTGTTAATTCCGCTTGTTTATTGCTCTGGTGGCTGCATTTTAGTCCACATTTACCACAGCAATCTAAATGCAATTTAAACCTAATTGGGAGCTCAGGCTTTTGGTCTGAGGCTTTTTCTTGTCTTGATTTCGTTTATTCCTCAAAAAAAGATCTGTACTGTGTACAGACCTCAAATCTCATCCAACGAGAGCTCCTGCTGAATCTCTTTTCCCAGCAGTCTTTGGGGTGTGTGAAGGTTATTGTGTCCAATAGGGACTTTTGGTCACCCCCATGTGAACTGCTACTGTGGAAGCCCATCTGTCACATGGAGAGGAGGTGCCATTGAAACGAACCCAGTTCCATGTGCATACACACTTTGTCATGCTGAGGTAGGGGAAATGGCTGATTATGCCCGGCATGAGTGTGAATCCATATGCAGTGCAGTAATGCCTGAGCGTAGCATGCTGCTGAGACTCCTGCTTTGTCGGAATTGAGAGAAAGCACCAGAGCAACTGTTGTTGGACGCTTTTGTATAGTGTTTGGTTTATACAGATCCATCCCATCATTTTTTTTGCAGAAAAATGTTACCAATTAGTATTGGATATGGTCAGAATAACCTAGATCATTTTGGGAAATTACAAAAGTACGACTTATTGGTGGACGATCCAAAACTGCACTGATCTACAAACACATTTCAATTGTGGCAAAAACCAAGTCTGTGAGGAGAAGGGCAAATTAGTACAAAGTTACAAACGAGGAGACGTGCTGATAATCAGGAGCTTTTAATTTGCCAAGAACACAAGCACAGCTTGTTTCCTGTGAAAAAATGCATCAAGAAAACATGAACTTAATTTGGCACACAAGTTCATTTCAAATACCTAATATGCAGTTTTTAAGTCTGAAAAGAAACAAGGTTTTGTGGGGCTGCTTTGTAAAATTTCAGTCTTATTGTCAGTGTTTGAGTCAATTAAAAGTCTAATTGTTTTATTGACACATACGTATGGAGCAGTAGTCACAGCCTGGTGTTGAACTAGAAGAAAGTCAAGAAAGTGCTTGCAGTATTACGCCTGTACTTCCCTTTAGAGAGTCCTACACAATTTTGCCAATTTGAATTATATTTTTCCTGTCGATTAAATTATAAATTAACTTTACAGTTGCACAGTATTTTATTGTGGCTAATTGTTCATCAACTGTTACTGATAATAAACAATTTCTAATAAACTAACATTACATTTTCTTTTTTTTGATGTTTTTTTATAAAAAGATATAACTGAGGTTGAATACCTCAATGGACAACTCAAAACTCTCCTTCTAGATTTATCAAATAAAAAAAAAAGGAAACAAGTGAGCCTCAGGCAAAATGGGAAAGCTTTTCAAAAAGAAAACCTAAATGTATTCCCACATTTAGGCTAAAAGTTAGAGTTTATCTCAGTTCATGGAGGAAAAAAAACATTATGGGCAAGCAACAAGAGAAGTTGTTTTTTTATATGCATCATCTTTCCTCTTTGTTTACATTGAAAGTGTACACACGTGTGACACTGAAAGTGTTAAACACGTGTGTAAGAAGGATTTATTATTCAATGTTTCATTATTTATTTATTATTTCTTACATTACTTCAGGCTTAGCATAAACCAACTGAAAGGTTTTTCTTCATTGTTACTGGCTCATTAGCTAATGAAAAGATATACTCTTCTGTTTTGTAATACACACATCAAATAATGAACTGAAACTGAACCGTGACCCAAATATTCAGGTTTAAAAAGAGTTGTAGGGAAATTTGATTGTTGCATCCCTATTATTTTCACGGACTGGGATGAATTTATTTTCTTTTGTTGCTGCATTGTCAAAGCAGAACTATATAGAAAAGACTTAGAACCCCATCATTCTTATATTCCCCTAGCACAATAAGTTACTCTTTATGCAACTTTAGTCTGATTCTGATTTTGTGCAGACGCTTTTGTTCTTCTCCGGTAAATTGTACCTGCATTTTGAATTCTGAGCTTCAAAAAATGGTGAGCAGACCCAATAGAAACATCAGTCAACTGTTAGCAGTCTAATTACGGAGTGTTTTTCTTTGAAAGCAGTGTTTATAGCTGTCACTGATCTATGGTAAATCCTAGCTAGAGTGTGTTGGACACACGCAACACTTACATTTCCTGCCATTGCTTTTGGTACACTCTCAAAAAATGCAGCAGACCATGTAGTCTAATTATAAAAGCCTACTGACCTCAATCTAAACAGGCCTGTCTCTGAATTATACTGCTAATAAAGAGACAGTCATTCTTCACTATGTAGCTGTCGCGTCATTAACCCTGGAGAAAACACTCCTCTCGTGATCTCCAAAAGCCTTATACAGATGTCTTTTTCAAATTATCGGTTGAATGCTGAGACACTTGAGTATAAGATTTAACTGTTTTTAAAAAGATTCATGTCCTATTCAAGTAAACTGCTCCATGTAACAAAGCTATTAGCCTAAAACATTTGTTGAACTTTTTTGGTTTGTGTTAGCTTTAGCATGCACACTTTGAGTTTGTTGAACATCTGTCCACAAACTGAAGTGTGTACCACTTAATCCTATATATCCTTTGGCCGTGTTGAGCTTGTTTATTACTGTGGATTTGCACTGGTCCGTCTGCTGTGCGCCTCCATTGCGTTGCAATGGTCCTTTTTTTTCTACCTGTTAAGTTTTCGTTTTGGGATTTACTGTTGTAGCTGTGTGATGCTGAGGAACTTAGGTTAACTTAAAAAAATCCAATGTTTAGTAAGTCAAATAAAGTTATATATTTTAGCCTTCTACTCTAATGTATAATTGGCTTGACTATCTTGACAAGGATACCCTAGTAGAGTCCTATAGTTCTTCAGACAAGACCCTAAATGACATTCCATTTTCAGTTCACAGGTTTAAAAATAAATAAATAAATAAAATCCCAATATTTTTTCAAAATTGTAGAATTTTGTTTCGACAAGTGGAAATGTCAAATTGCTTCATTATACTTAGTGCTACATGCACAAATGACAATCGTTAAATTGTGTGGTGTTGTTCTTAATTCTTGGTGTACTGTCTGACCCGAGCCTTCTCCAAAGCTCACTTCATGCTCTTTTTTAACTCATGCTTATATTAAATTCATTCCATTTGCATCTAACTTTTCCTTCATCCATTTGGGACTTCTTGTCAGAGTGCCCTTCCTTATCCCACTTCTGTTATTTCTTCCCAGTGTCACTATGTCTTCCCATCTCCCACTGTCCTGCTTCTTCATCTGATTTGGTTTTCATTAAGTCTTAATCTAAGTTAGGGCTCCAGCGTGTCACACAGTGCTCATTGTGTAGTATTGATGTGTCGCTCGTCTTCTTCCCTGCTGGGCCCTTATCAACCCAGACAAGCCACAAGGCCCCTAATGAAGGCTGCCCTTCTTTCCATGCTAATTCAACACCAACTCCATTCTACTGGAATTTCACTTGCTGCCTTCCTGCCAACTAAATGAGACAATCAGAGTTTAGAGGGAAAGTTTCAGGTAATTTGGCGTTTCACTTGCCAGCAAAACTTTAGATAAAAGAAAAATGTATTTCATACTTACCTGATGTAATTAGTTTGTGTAATTGCAGAAGGGTCAGTATATTATGAATAATTAATTGCCTTCAGATGCTCTTTTGATCATTATTGCTATTTTGTTTTTGTGCTGAAGAAGATTTTGCTCTTTGTTCCTTATTCTTTTTATTTTGTTATCGGTTGCAGTACTTTTAACTGGTTATTTGGCCACAAGAAATGCCACCACATATACAACTGTCGGTCATTTAATTTTGAACTTAAATGTTTGCATCGATTCAGAGTCTTTTGTTTTACTTGCACACTTGTGATATAATGGTTATTTGTTTAGTTGATTGAAAAAGGAGTCATACATGAATACAAAACATTAAGTTTACAATTGTGTTTCTGAATATTTCTTTATTAAAATCGTTGTGGATCAGTAGATGAAAAACATGCTGTTGAAAAAGGCTTGTAGGTGTGATGTAGAAGCTACAACAGCAAACCAAAGGTGTCCTCCTCTGCTCTATTCTGATTTATCCACTTAAACAAATACATCCATGTATGTCTTTTGTTTTTCTTGTTCGAGCTGGCATCTGGCTCAAAACTGTGGGAGTGGGTGTTTGAAGGTCTTGATTTTTACTGTTTTTTGTTAAAACAAAGATAGCATAACTACTGTAATTAGTATGCAAAAAAATCCTTTTGTGGAAATTTTACAATAAAAAAGGGTTATATTGATCATATGTTGAGTTTTTGATGATGTGAAGTGTTGGTACAACAAGCAATCTGTGGTGTTTGAGATGTTTGTGTAGCCAAACCCAGATATGCACAGTTGTGAAACCAGTGCAAGGAAACATTTGTAGTAACATATTAAATAAATCCATGGAGTCCCTGACCTCCTTTGTGGTCAAGTGTTTAAACATCACTGTACTGTTTGTCACTGATAGTGCTTTATGACCCAAATGTTTCTGAAAAACTTGAAAATGTACATTTGTTTATGTCTGTTTCATAGGAAGCATGAGTCTCAGACTTGCTGGTAACTAAGGTATTGATTTCCTTAGAATCCCCTTTTTTGCCTAAATATCGTGCAGCAGCCAAACAGTTGTTGTTGAGAATATTGATCAGATGTGAGCGCTTGTTCAAGCTTCTTGTTCTTCTCCGTGGGCTAGCTGTTCCTGGAGGAAAATAACATGCTGTTCAGCCACTTGCTGTGAAAATATCATTACGGCAGCTGTCTCAGGCCCCTTGTCACCATAGTCTCTCAGCTGACTGCTGACACTCCCAGAAACAGACACATGAAAAGACACAGAACAGCATCTCGGTAGGGTTTCCAATGTTGCTATGATCTCAAGTAAGCGGATGCATCCCCATGAATAACATGTGATCATATAAACTTGGTTTTTAGTTTCAGTCGGGGAATTCGGCATCTGCTTCTCTGAGATACAGAAACATGTTTCATGCAAACCACCACATCTTATTATGACTAATGGATTGGATTAATCTCACAATGATGTACGTGCAGTGTGCATATGTTGTGGGAGGGGATAGATGGGGTGGAGCACAGTGAAAGGTTGTTTGTAAGCAAATTTACTCCCCGAGGAGTGCCCGTGTGAGAATCTGTATTCATGCATGTTTAATGAATTTGCATCAATTAAAATGTGAGATTAATATCGGCGAAGGTAATCTGTCGAAGACACGTGACACACAGCTCAAGAAAGCAGAAAATGAAAGCGTTAGAGCTTTGATGTATCCTTTTTGAATGATGCAAGTAGCATAAAAAAATGACACATAAGAGTGAGTGATAAAATATTGCAAAGACACACAATAGATGATGGCTTAATGAACCCTTAACCAGCCTCAGATGAGTAAATTATCGAGTCAATTATAACATGCAATAAAAATTCAATTGTTTGTCTGGATCTCACTGTTTTGTTTTTGCTCTGTACTCGAGGCCAAAATTCCTCAGGCAGTCAGTGGACGGGAGCATCTTAAATCCTCTGAAGCCGGGACTCAGAGCTGTGAGCATGGGTTTAGGATGATGGCTTTTGTTGGCCACTGTTACCGTACATGCATTTATATGTATGTGAATGTACAGAAAAGCCCTGGAGATGTAACAAGCCTGGGTTTTAAAAAAAATCTTCTATTGGCTTGTTTTCATCATAGGCTGTGCTCAGATTGTTCTTCAGTATTTCAACGATAAATATAAAATGTTGTGTCTTTTTGTGGAAAGAATATTTACAACCAAACCTATCCCATGGCTGTTTTTCTTTTTTTTTAAAAAAAGCATTGAGTTTATTCTTTATTCATTCTTTCTTTTGGTCTGAGATCAGTCGGTACAGTCTGTGGTTGCAGAACAAGAGCTGCATGTGAATGTACAGTTGCATATCTGTGCAGACTAAAGCTAGTGATTAAATTCTCATCATGCAAAAAAAAAGATCTTTAAAGTGTCGCAAATGCAATTTGGAGTATCTGATGGTTAAATCCAGAAAAGCCTGCTTAAAACGAAATCAGATGCCAAACTGTAGTGTTTATTTAAAGTGAACCACGATCTGTTTTCCTCTATAATCCGGAGCAAATTTTCAGTCTGGCCAATGATGGACACCTGAGAGCATCCTGCCAAGCGGCTGTGAGATCACTGTTATAAAACCATGCGTAAAATAAACTTCAAGTCATTTAAATATTCTGTGATGGACATTTTATTGAATGAAAGAGATAATATGGTAATTGTTTGTAGTTTCTGGACAAAGCAATCTTTTATTTTGAAATTAAGGCGGAAGATGAACATAGATCAGATGACTGCGGTGTGCGGTTGAAGACCCGTTGTGGGGGGCAGGGCGAAGCTGTCAGCCAGTAGAAATCCAAAAATGAGGAAACCAATCTTCATATTATATTGGGATGGGGCCCACAGGATTTTTCACAAACAACGAGCACCAGTGTTGTCTAAAAATCACTGAAACTCTTCGGTGCATGGCGAATGTCCCCGTTCACCGCTGTTGAGGGACGTGAGCAGTTCAGCCTGAATGCAGAGGAGGAGCCAGACTCTACCTGCAAGCAGATTCCAGCTCAGGTGAACACCTGAAATCGAAAAAAAAAAGGCTGCAAAAAACAGAATTCCAGGAAACGTTTTGGGAATTTTTTCTTGTATTTTCATTCAGAAACAGTTTAACAAAACTTGTTCTCATTGTTTTTATGACATTATACCTACAATTTTCATTTTATGTTGTAAAAACAGTTAATTGAATGATTTGGGGGTTTTCATAGCAAATGGATCACTTTTTTCAGACAGAATTTTCTATTTTTGCATGATTTTATGTATCGTGTTTGAATACGACATTGAAAAATGACAAAATAAAGTTTTAGGCCCTGGATTCCTAAGGGTTAAGCGTCATTGTTTTGTAATCAATTTTTTAAATAGACAGTTGCAGATACATGAGAATTGTGTCAGCAAAACACCAAACTGAAGTGTGTGAGGACTCAAAAGTGGGTTTTTGTCTTAATACAATTTCAAAAGTGTATATAGTTTATAAAAGCATTAACTTTAAAAGATCTGTTGCAATAAATCCTAATGACAATTATAGCATCTTGTTGAAAAACATTTGTTGCAAAATGTGTTTTTTTTTTTAAATAAAATGCACAGTATCTTGTATATGAGTATGAATACAGGTCAAACTGATGGAGGTTTGGTTTTATTGACCCATCTATGCAAGGTGTGGTCTCACTTAATGACTTGTAAAAAACTGTGCAAAAGGGTGGAGGAGAGAGAGAGTGATGAGATGTGAATGATTTCTGTCTCATAGCAGCGCTGTTTGTTTGCCTTTCTGCTTCCTGCCCACATTCACCATGCTATGTGCCTGCTGCAGACTCTGGGTGGAGTGATGGGGGAGCCAGGGGGGCTTGAATCCCCCTTTTGAAGCTGCAGCTGTCTACCAAGAACCAGTGTGGAAGCTCACCTTCTGCCTCATCTCTTGACGTGATTCCCTCTCTGCCCTACAGGCTTCTTCAGGCGGGGAGGCATCCAGTTCTGCTCATTTCCCTCATTTATATCCTTATTGTTGTTTTTCGTCTGGTTGTCTTGACCCACTTCTCACAAATTTATTAGATTGTTCCCATTTAGGAATACGAAAATGAAATGCAAAAAATTAATCAAATGCATTGCATTTTTTTTATCACCTGGTCCATTTAGATCATCAATCTAATAAATACACAACGCATTCTGTTCTGAGAAAGGATTTTTCTGCTTTTTAGGAGACAAATGCATTCATTTGTAGGCCATACATGTGTCTCCTTTTCCCCCCTGTGGATTGCTGCCATGTTGCCTTAAGTGCTCCTTTGTTCATTAGCAATGACATCTGAAAAGGCATCAATTGAAAAATTAGACTCCTTTCTTCATGAGAAGTGTAAAGCATGCAACTAATAGGGAAGTGAATTTAAGAAGGCTGAGGGGAATTCAGCTGTTTTAGCCTACATTCAAGTGTTGGGCTATACAATTTATGTGATCTCATTAAACTAGGCGGGGCTGTTGGCGCAGAGTGAGTCTGCCTTCATTTTTTGACCAACCTTTTGTTGACAATCTCTCACACTAGCTTACAACCTTTCACAACCCCAACCTAAAATTAACGGTGCAACAAAAATGTTGAGCAATATTGGACGAGGAAAAAGAAGACGTGCATGGATCTATTTGTCTGGAGGTGGATGCGTCGGAATGGAGCGGAGGAGCTCGTGGCCCGCCAATTTTAGCACCTACGGAACACCTACAAGCTTTTTCCGACGACAGTTTTTTTCTCTGCTCCTGATTCACAACGATTTGAATGAAGGAGTACTCAGAAACACAAATGTAAGCTTAATTCTCTTCATACATGTCCTCCATCATAAGGTAAATAGCACAAGTGGGTGTTTAATAACCTTTTACGAAGCACAAAAATGTAAACAACCTAAAATTGCAGATATTTGCTGTTAGAAACTGTGTGCTTAAAAACTTGTCATTCATTTCACTCCTACAGTAGGATGATGAAATACATCGCACCACAGTGAGTTTATAAAACCAAGGTAAACATGCATTACCAGTACAGGCTTATGTGCAACACAAACTGCAGTTGCTCAGTGCATTGTGAGATTATAGGAGGGACATTACAATAAAGTTTGATCATTGCAATGACCGTAAAGTGGATTTGTTTTCCAAACTAGCTTTTGCCTTCTCGCCGCCAATCTGTGAACATTTGGGGAAGCAGTGTCAGTGTGTTTATAGCTGTGACACGTGTGCCCCTGGCTGTCTAATGGCAGCACTTGTTGTTTGCAGAACATTACCACCTCTGAAGAATGACTCTTTAGAAACATGTTAAGGGGGAGCCTGTCTGTCCCAGATGGAGCTGTGCGAGATGGAGACGTAATAATGATGAACGATGCACCTAAACTGGCCTTTCAGTCTCTATTAAAGCACTCCGCCAACAGGATCTGGGTATTTCTACATAAAGATGTCACTTAGCCCCTGCTGTCTGATGTGATGATAATCAGGGTGACAGTCTGCACTCATCCATGCATGAATTCATTTATTCACAGAGTGGTTGTGTTAAAATATTAGCATATCTTTTCTCCTGGAGTGTGGCCATGAAACGGAGGCTTTTCATATTTTGAACTAACTAGTTTGATGAGGGGAGAAAATCAACGCTACTCTGTCATTTTAGCAGATATCATTGAAACAAGTTTTGAAACCTGCAGATCTAATTTTATTACATTCTAAAGGCTTTCGCCAGAACCCAGAATCAATAGTTTAGAGAAAGGGTTTTAATAGTTCCAACTTAATGTTTCTCAGCAGTGGAATGTATTATCATCTTGTTATTGTCATGTCATCAACATGTCATCATGTTATTGAACATGTTCTCTTACCACTAGGAAGTAGTGAGTGATGAAAAACTGGATTTAAGACCTTTAGAAAGAAGCTTCTAAATGGCTATGATGGAAATCATTTCTTGTACTTTTGCAAATGAATTGTGGTTGCATATACAAGAGCCTTCTTTGGGGGTTGTTGAGATGACACAGACATTAAATCTTTGAACTCAAATGTCATTAATGTTTACTTTGCAGCTCAGTGAACACAGTCACTGAACTGTGATGTCAAGTTAAGAGCACCGAAGTGATGCAGCTCCTTTTTTCTAGCCATCTTCAGAAAACCTGCTGAATTCCTTTCGGGTTCATGGGTTGTTGGAGCCAACCCAGCCTTTGGGTGAAGGCAGGGTACGTCCTGAACAGGTCACCAGTCTGTCATAGGGCCACACTTGGAACAATTTAGAATAATCAATTAAACTATGAAGCATATTTCTGGAAGGAAGCCGGAGTGCCCAAAGAAAATCCATGCATGCGTGGAAAAAAATATTTTCTGTATATAGAGAACTGGACTGATCAATTGTGACATCACCTATAGAAACTGCCTTTAGTCCAGCTCCAGCAAAATTAACCCAAATCAGGGGCCATTTTTTTACGATATGGAGGTAGCCATTTTGGAGCCAAATGACATCGATTGATTCGAGTCGGTCTGAGTTGACGTTTCTATGGCAACTACTGTTGACAATCATGAATAAGCTTGTCCTAAGTCCACACACATGAAAGCGGGGTGGGGAAAATCTGTCAATCAAATGTTCCAGGTGGGGGCCAGCAGGCACCACATGCTTTTTTTTTGAGGCATCTGATTGGCCAGTTTATTATTTGAATAACTTGTGATAAAGAAAAACACATTTTGAAAAAAAAAGGGTTATCATGAACATGTTAAAAAAGATAACACAGCAAAAATTTTTATTCTGACCAGTGGAATGACAGCTGTTTATTTCTCAATAGAAGTCTATGGGATTTTGGCTTCTTGAAACCTGCACATACTTCCTGTTTTGAATGTAAGGGGGAGGGGTTGCTCAATCCAGTTCTCTTATACAGTCAATGGGTAGAACATACGAACTCCACACAGATGGGTCTCAGTAAGGAATTGAACCAGGACCTTTTCAAATACTACTATGCAGCTTAGTTCCTTTTTTTCTTGAATGTTAAATTTTTATTATAAAATAAAACATATTGGATTATCAGTTGTGATGCTCCTAAATGATCCCATATAGTCATTTGTGCTTGTCAGAGGTAAAACATCTGAAAGTTTACAGCTCTTTGAAGTTCATGGGAGGTTTGTATGGTGGAAATCCAAACTTTCTGTGCTACAATAATATACCTGAGATATTTTAAGATTAAGATTCGAATAGGTTTTCAGTTTTTTCCCCTCGAATCGCAGTTGATGAAATGATTCCTCCTTCTTCCCACACCTCAGCCTGCCCCTCTTTCCTGGCAGGAGCTATGATTCACTGCTCTTTTGTTTTATTCCATTTTTTCCTGTCTTTATGCTCGTCTACATTTTTCTCACAAGGATTGCTCTGATTTGCTCTACGGAGGGGAAAAAATGCCTCAAAGTGTTCCACCTCTCGGTTTTTTCTAGTGTTGAGGATGCTGTGTAAAATCCTGTCATGTTATTCCTGGGACTGACTTTTCAGAAGAAGCTTTCATCTCTTGCTTCTTGAAATTCTTCCGAGCTGATGCCTTTTTCCCAGGCTTTACAAGAAGAGGACTGTTAAAGGTGCAAGAGCGATTAAAGTGGAGGGCAGTCCTGTGGGTGAATGGGCAATCCACAAGGACTTTGGCAAACGGGACACTCGAATGTTCCTCTCCTTTGTCTCCTCCATTTATGTCTTGTTTGGAGTTACATCGGGTCAGGCTGTTTCTCTAATGTTCGCTGTTTTTTTTTGCACCCTCCTCCACATCTTCTATTTTCTCCTCTTCTTTTTAACTGGAATTGGGGCTTATGAAGGCAGTGACCCCAATACCAGTTCACTGGAGATGAAGAAATGGGTGACAAATGAAACAATGACACCATCTCTGCCCTGCTGTAGCCTCTCTGTCAGCTCACATGATCACATTTACATCCACCAGCACAAGCACACCTCTGGTGCTCCTATTTCCATACAGATTTGTGTATGTGGCTGTTTTTTTTTTACCTCTTTAAGCATGAAACAAGTGTTTAAAGAAGAGCAGATGGACAGGTGGACATTTTTGTTCCTTCTGAAAAGCTTTGACGCACTTATGTTCAGGAATTGTCTAGTCAAGAACAGATAGTTTACAACAAATCAAGAGCCAAATAAATTCAATACAAATTAGTTATCTTCTCCAGTTCTAAAAGAAGGACTCTACCAGCATAAACAGTGATGATCGCACTGGTTAGCTGGAAGTTTTTCAAATACTTCCTTTTGAAGAGTCACCCAGAGCCTAACATCCCACACTGTGGCTTTAATCTCCCTCCCACTTACACACTCTGAGAATGAGTGTGGGTGGTGGTGTGATTCCTGAAAAGATTAAAGTATATCAAGCGAATTCTGAGAACACAAGAGGAATTTTGATTTTGCAAATTGGCAGCAAAACAACTGAATTTACCTGAGAGGGGCTTATGCTGTGACCTTTAACTTTGTGCTTGACATGTTGAGCAAACAGCTTACTTGGCTGATGGGAACAAGAAGGCTTTAGAGAAATATAACAAAAACTTCTGGAAAATGTGCATTAAAATGATTAATTATAATGCCAACTGTATCCTCATCTGCCTTTACATGCAAATAAACTGAATTGACTTTCTATCCATAATCCATATGGGGTAGGTTCATTATTGAAAGTTGTAATAGCTTAATATCTTCTGGGAAGGATTTCCACAGGGTTTATGTAGATAGGAATGTGTGATCCTTCTCCAAGAAGCACATTTCTGAGGTCAGAGACTGATGTTAGGAGGAAAGGCTTTGGCTTGCCAACTTATGCCAAAAGTGCTCTGGCAGGACAGATTGAAGAACAGTGCGGATCTTCAACTCCAAACACGCTCAATCCATGTCTTTATAGTCCCACTCCGATCATCTTTTGATCTACGAGTATTCTAAAAGCGTTCCCAGTCATCTTTTATTATGATTATGCCGTTTTTAGCCAAAATCAAAAATCTGTTGTTTTCTAGGACATAGTTCTATGCAGAGTGGCATTTATTCATTTGAAACCCCTCCCACCCTCAACCTAACGTTAGTGATGCAGCAAAAATGGCAAGCAATACCGGAGCTATCCAGCTGTACCGTTTTGAGCCAGATGCCAGCTCAGATGAGGAAAAGGAAGACATACATGGATCTATTTGTCTACAAGTGGATGCATTGAAATGGAGCGCAGCAGGGAGCTTGTAGCCTACCTATTGCAGATTTTACCTAACGACTACTAACTTTGTCAAACAGCATTTTTTGTCTGGTCCTGATTCCCCCCAATTGCAATGAAGAAATACTTTGAAACAAACCCTTCATCTTAATTATCTTTATAAATGCCCTCCATTATGAGAAAAATGCTACAAGAACATGTTATAAACATGTTATAAACACCAAAAAGGCCATTTTCATTGGAGTGCTTCTAGCTTTGTGAAATGATGTGCAGTCATGTTGGAACAGTACGGCACCATCTCAAAATGGTTTCCACAGAGGTAGGAGAATAAAAGCGCCCAACATCTCTCCTGAAACATTTTATTGTCTTTTTCTGGAGCTAAAGTAACCGTATCCAGCACAAGACACAAACTTCAGATTTGGATTCTGAAATCATCTATCAACGTTTTGTGATCCACTTCTTACGTTTATTTTTGAAAACAAATAAAAATAAAAATAATAATATTTAGTATAGCCAAGGGAATTGTTGGATGAATACATAAGTTGATTTCTCAAAACTTGATGCTCATCTCCAATGAAGCTCTGTTGATGCAAATAACTGATAAAAGTAAATGTGTTGGTGATAATCAGCCTAAGTGTTGCTGTAAGTTTCATCAATGAAACTCAAAAGGTTTTAACTTCAGAGGAATCAAAATGTTGATAAAGAATGATCAGAAAGTGGTAGAATATGGTACAGATTGCTTTGATAGAAATCAGTCTAATGCTGTCCAACAGATCCCTTTTGACTTCCAATTTGACGCCTAAAAGAACACACTGAAGTTCCATAACTCTGTCCACATTGTTTTTTTATATAATTACCTTTCATAGGAAACCAATGAGCTGCAAGCCCCAACCATTTGTTTTAACTCTTAAGACAACCCTTAATGCTAAATCTTTGGGTTTTGGTCTTTGAGGTTTCACAAAAGTGGATTTAAACCAACAATCTCCCAACATTTTGCACTTCTGTGGTGTTGATCTTAACTTCATGTTAATGTTACGTTTTGTGTAACTTTATTCAGTGTTTGACACTATTATTAAGCACAAAAACCCTACCAAGACAGCAATTACAAGGGTATGTCAAAGCAAGTTTCAAGTTGTCTTGTAAAGAAATTGCCCGTTTGTGCCCATCATTTTGTGTTTGAGTAAAAAGTTAACTCAGAGGGAATTCTACAATGCAAAGGGCTGCTCAACACTCGTGGACCCAGTGTTTGGCCATAGCAAAATGTCAGAATACTTGTTATTTTGAAAAATACCCTTCAAATATAGTCAACTTCGTCCTAAAAAAAACCTAAAAGACTATTTCTGTAATTTTTCTTTGGGTCTTTTGATTCATTGGTTATGCTTGTGACCTGGGTTGTCCAGGTGCATTCTGTGAAAGATTCATCAAATTGAGATTGGGAGTTTAGAGCTCAGGTCAGGGCCTTTGGGTCTTTTTTTCAGGTTTATTAAATTGTTCCTGACTAGATTTCAAAGTGCGGGCAGGCTCATTTTCCTGCTGAGACAGGCAGAATTCATTGGGGGAAATTGTTAACATGCATGTATGTGATCCGACTGTAGCTCAGTTCAGGTGGGTGGTATTCAACAAAGTAGCTTCCCGTCAAGCAGGACTTCAGGTTTCCTTGCAAAACAATAAATACTGACATGACGATGAGTGGCACTCACTTCATCTGTGTCCATTTTGAATGAGTCCACAAATGTAAATGTGAATGCACTTGGCTAAGGTTCATGCTAAAACGTTTTGGATGTAAACATATAACTTTTCCTTGCATCATAGTTGGAACAGATTGCAGTAGTTTCCATGGAGCTTTGCGTCATTACATATGTTCGTTTTTTGAAGTCGGAAACAAACATCAAGCACAAAAAAAAAAAGCCACAGACTGATTATCCACGTCTATTCTACATCTCACTTAGGACATTTATTATATCAGCAACTCCAGGTAAATACATTATTGATCATATTTAATGATGTTGAATTAGCATACAGGAAAGACTTGTGCTGCGCCTTGAGCACTCTCCCTTGCATAACATTGAAATATTTTTTGCTAGATTTCCCTTATGCTGTAATGAGGAATGTGTTTTTGCGCTCTCATTTTCACTGGAGTAAAGCAAACTGCCCTTAGGCAGAGTTAAGGCGCTGAGAACATTCTCACTTGGATAAGCAGGGATTGTGCATTTTCTCAGAGGTCATGTGTACCAATTTCAGTGCCTGTTTAAGTCCATTATTCTAATCTGTGTGGGTTCTTCTTGCAAAAGTAGAAATTTGTTTTTGTTAATATTTTTTTCTTTACCACAAATCTTCCTGGCTTGCTGTGACATAACGTCATCAATATTTGCATATGTTGGATCATTCCTTCAAAAAATGCTTTATTTCCTGGCTTTTGTTGGAGAGTCTTGGTTAAAATATGCTACTCCAGTGACCTAGTTTGCAAAAAGAAGCCATAAAAGTTTGAGTTCTTGGAGACAAGGGTGTCAGTCTTGTTCAAAAAGATGGAAGTCACATTTTACTTTTTAATGCAGGAGGCATGCATGTACGCTTGGATTTGCCCACCTTAGCTTTTACTGGGTTTTTTTATAGGGTTTCTTCGTGTGCAGTCTTGTTGAATTCTAAACCTCGAAAGAGACTGGTAACAGCCACCTTGGTCTGATGTGTTTTCCTGTGATTAGCTGCAATCTCACCGGAATCAGAGGTGAGCCGATCGGAGCCATCTCCTTGTTTTGCTCGGCAGTCATCTTTGTAAACTGGAAACTGAGACGTTGAGGTACAGTGGCAGTCTGGCAGAGGGGGAAATAAGAAGACGTTATCACGACTCATACAATATAAATTGGATTTGTAAGGTTCCATGGAATACAATATCTTCCCCTCATCCCCTTTCTCCTCATCATGCAATTTCCCCTTCTCTTTGCATTGCATGAATCATCTTTCATCCTTTTCTTTCATTTGTTTATGCCTTCTTAATCTTTTTTTTTTCTTATCCATCTTTGTTAGAGATTCATAAATGTGTCACACAAATAAATATCTCTGCTAATTTCGTCCCCCAGCTTTTAGCAAAGGTTGTCAGCATGTGTGCTTGAGATGTTTGTTGATTTGATTGGCAATAAAATGCTACATCAACACTTTTTTATGCTGGCTTTAGAAAACTCTGTACTCACTAATGTCTATATTTCAGTTCTATGAAAACATGTTTTATTGGCATTTAGTCCCACATGTATTGACTTTACTTGGGTTTGAGGTTTTGATCGGATTCAACTAGATAAAACCAGAGCATGTCGGTGTAAATGCTAATTCTCAGTGAGGGGGTTGCAATATCTCACCTGTTCTCAATAGAAACCAATCAGAGCAAAGTTATAGACACACAGGGCGTATGTGTGTTGTGTTCTCACAAGTCTGTTGCTGCTCGATACTAGTGCATGTACTTGCAGTTAGAGGAGGCTTGGTGCAAAATGTCGAGGCGGCGCAATTCTTGCAAATCACTCTCCAGGCTTTTTCTTTTGCAGCTCTATTCTGATATTTGAAAGACTTTGTGTCATAGAATACCAGCCGGGCATAAAACTAAATTATTCATTTCTCCTCCATGATCTATTTTCAAACGGGTATCACTTCTGCATTTTGAAAAGAGAGCTACCCAAACGTCATTACCAAATCTGAGTCCCAGACTGGTCAAAAAGGTCATCTAGTTTAACGTTCAAATGCAGTGAGTTTTGAACGTAGAGCCCATGAAGGGGACTTAAAAACTTGCGTAGCGACATATGAACACAAGAGTTTTGCCTGAAATGTGCATATGTGCACATTTACCGAGACTATTTGAAATAGTTGCATTTTACGAAAAGCAGTAAACCTCCAACCTACAGACTGATCAGATTTACTCATCTGTAAGCCAGATACCCACTCACTTTGAGGAGAAGTCGACATCCAAGATCCAATGGAAAGTAAAGGACTCGCTTAATTATGTTTTGGAGAAACTGTGGTCCTGACTTTGCCTGCAGTTTTTTTCTATAATTACCTGTTCTGACGCTGTCGTAGCTTTATAGCTGTGAGGTGACTAACACTTCACCCAAAATGTATTTTTGTCTGATTTCTGTGAACGTGGCCTAATTATACTTGACTTCTAAACAAACAAAAAGAAAAACCTTACATGTTTCATTACCTTTTGCTTTTAACAAGTGACAATTTATTTATTTCAAACGTGTTTTCTACAAACAAAAGTCATTTTGTTTCAGTGAAATGCTGCATTTTAGACTGTGTCTTTTGTCATGGATTAACTGGAACAACAATCACACAAATTTACTCTGCAAAATGTTCATTTTTTGCAGTTCGTACCCTAGTCTAAACCTGAGATCCTCTATCGTCGTGCTTTTGCTCATGAAAATATTATCAGTTATAAACTGGTAAAATGTTAGTAAAACAAAAATATGAACTTTAGGTTATTTTTAGCATTCATTTATCAAAAAATATATGAACTATTTCTGACAAGAGGTAAGAGAAATAAAGTTTTACCTTGTTACAGATTAATTTCCTTTTAAATTACTTTCCTAAAAACATGTCACAAATGATCGCGAAGATTTTGCTTTCGGTAATAAATCAACATTTAAAAGAGAGGGTTTTCTTTCGGTTTCATCTTTCTTAATAGTAAAATGTTACTTTTTTACTTGCTGGATAACCTCTACTTTTGCATACTGCAGAAGCTAACCTTGTTTATGCAAAATGTATATTGATTTAAAGGGAAAAATGCTGTGATTCATCACCTGGCTAATAGATTCATGAGGTGAGAAAGTGTGCTGCAAATTAATATTAATCAATTTGGGACTTCTTGGCAGTGAAAGAACAACATTAAACAAGGACGGAAAAAAGTCAATTGAAAATCACTGTTATTAAATTTGTAAAAAAAACAGTTTGGGAAATTAATTACATAATCGCTTAACACACTTTTTTGTAAATATAATTTTTTTCGTTTTTAAGGAATATATTTGTAAGCAGATCCAGCTTCCAGCTCTGAAATAATGATCCACAATCTGTGTATCTCAGTGTGAAAGTTAAAAAAACAGCACCACTCTGAACAGTTTATAGATTCAGAACTATACTTATCATGAAATAAGCTGTTTTCATGATGCTAACGGTTAACATTTTTACCTCTAATCGTTATTTGATCTTAAACATTTGCTTGCTTGTTATCTTTTACGTTTTAGCTGGAGGTGTTGGATTTTATTTCAACTGCCTTGACAGTGGGGCAAATTCATCCCGAAAGGAGCAGTTTTGAGGGATTTTTTTTCTTCTTCTGTGACTGTAGGCGAACAGGCACTCACACATACATATATGCTGACACTGATCACTGCTGGTGGGCATCACAATGCCAAGGCAAGGTCATGGCAGTTCAGTGTCCTGCTGTCAGCCTCCTGGCCATGCAGACTTCAAAGGCTTCTGCATCTTTTCATGGCCTTATTTCTGCTTAATATCACTTTTCTTTTTTATTGTGGACAAAATGATAAATGTGTTAAAAAATCGAGAAATGCTCCTTAATCTTAGACCAGTCTGATGACGAGGGTGTAAATCAAAAATCCACTGCTTGACGTTATTTCAGTTTGTGTTTTCATTAAAGTGGGATGACTCCAACCAGTCCTGAGGGACCTGAAAGCCTGCTAAAGGATTCAGCACACACATGCATTTAAAAGACAGGGATTCACACGGAAAGAATCGACTTTCTCCCACTCTAAGATATCACAGAGCTGTTCTGACCCTAATCTGAGAAGCTGTTTGGTGCCACATGTCAGAACACCTTGTTTGTTTATACAGTTATGACATGTGCTTGAATGTGTTTGCAATGATAAGACCAGCATGCCTTTGTGTCCTCCCTCTCACCTGTCGCTGCTCACTAATGTCTGGTAAGGATTTTCTTCAGTGCACGTCTCTGGGCTGAAGGTAGAGCTAAATCCCTTTTAATATTTACTTGAGACTGATGGTGACTTTTAATGTTAAAGTATTAAGAAAACAAATGAAACTGGCTCTGGTATAATGAGTTTTGTCTCAAAAATTGTGGTGTGAGAGCTTTATCATTGGAACTTTGGAGGTCCAAATAGAGACACTGGCACCTAACTGACCTTCACTTGGTTCTGCGTCCAGTCTGAATATTACTTTCCTACAGTTTAGATATGCTCATTGAGCTGTTTTACTAAAAAAAACATTGACAAATCTGTTTAAATTGAGTGCAACTTGTTATGTCCCATGTCTTAAATATCACTCTCTCCAATTAAAACGTTTTTTTGTGTTTTTAACTTATTTCTGTTCCCTTTTTCTAATGATCGAGGATATATAAAAAGAACATTAAGCTTAAAAACTGCATTTCTGAGTATTTTTCTTTGAAAAAAATTGTTGTGAATCAGG
This sequence comes from Oryzias celebensis, assembly GCA_014656515.1. Lineage (NCBI taxonomy): Eukaryota > Metazoa > Chordata > Actinopteri > Beloniformes > Adrianichthyidae > Oryzias > Oryzias celebensis. The sequence continues at coordinate 12,100,390 of BNCR01000004.1, read as the reverse complement.
AGCAAAGGAAAATACAGTAGTAAAAAGCTTGTTGATGGGATCTAGAAGCTAGAATTGGCAGCCCATGAGCTCACTGCTCTGCTCCATTCCGATAAATCCACTTGCAGATACATAGATCTATGTACGTCTTCGTTTTCCTCGTCTGTGCTGGAATCTGGCTCAAAACTGTACGGGTGGATAGCTCTTATATTGCTTGCCATTTTTGTTGCCTCAGTAATGTTTGGTTGGGGGTGTTAGGGGCTGTAAGATGGCGTCAGAGTGTAAACAGATGGATGTCAGAAAAGAAAAACAGGCTTACTTCGTGCCAACAGTCCAGCACACAACTCGGAGACGAATTTCTAATGAACTACTGGCGCACTGGAGAAACTTTGTTCTAAAAAGATGTCACAGACGGCATAATCATAATGAAAAGACCACTGGGAAAATATTTTTAAAATCCCCAAAAGAATTTTTAAAAGGAGGATGAACAGGATGAATTTACAATTTTTTTGTCTGAAATAATCGAGCTTCAACCCTGAGTTCCATCTTAGATAAGGTGGGGTAACCCTGCCCGTTGACACTTTTGGGCAACAAATGAGGGTTTGAAAAGAAGGCCAAATATGTCCTTACAAGGACATTTATTTTCTTTTACACCAATAAATAAATTCCTCTATATTTTTTTAATTATTACAATTTTCTTTTAGTAGATATACACATAAAAATTGTTGAGTTTTTTTCCTTTTTCTAGGCTTCAGTGAAAAGGATTACGGTCTTAAATGGCAAAGATTTGCTGCAGTTAGATCTCTTTCAATCTTTTTGATAAAGCACATATGAGGGAGTCTTTGTTCTCTGAAAGCCTCACAGATGCTGCTGGAGTGCCCCTGACTCTGAACTTTGATGGTGAACAGCTGGAAAGTGATATATCATACATCAGATTGATCCAAACCGCCTTTTATTCTCAAAGTCCTGTCAATAAATGCACCCAAGTAGAGAATCCTAAAGTGATTTATGACATAGTTTATGTTAGCCTCATTTTTTTTAAACAACGAACCGTTCTGCATTCTGATTGGCTGTTGACCTCGTCAACGAACCTCCTTGCCGTGTCTCCAGTTTGAAATGGTTTCTTCACGAGCAGATCTTTGATTTTTCTATAATACTGGTTGTACTTTTCTATGAAGGTTTGAAGTTTGAGAATTAAAGCAAGAGAGAACCGTGAAAAAATGTTCATGTCTGTCCGAGAAAAGTGTCTAAAGTGTGTAGTGACACACAACCTTAAACATGTACAATCCTGCTTTGTGGATTTCATCTAATGAGAGTAATTTTTTGAATGTAACCACCACAATAAATGAGGGAACGCTATAAAACTGGTTTCAGTGTCCAAACATGCAGCCTCATATTACTATTTACATCAGCTTGTTTATCTTCAAAGTATGGCTCAACCTGAGGACATTTATCTGCAACTGCAGGGATGGACTTTGTGACCAAAAAAATAAAAGTTTTTAAGGTGACTTGACGCCCCTCTCCTGTTACCCCTCCGGCACGTAACTCCCCCTGTACCATTTTTGGCCGTCTATCCATCAGGAAGAAGTTTGCCTTAAATCAGTCTTTAGCAACTTTGAGTTGTTAGTGAGGATGTTACCGGTCAAGCTCACGTCAGGTTCTGCTGTTCGGCTCAAACAGACGTGTTGATGAGACAAAATATGCATAACAGTGTAGCAGTTGTTGCATTCGTCTTCACACAGTGGTAACAATGTCAGATGAGCATTTTCTACTTTACGACCTTTTAAACAGCCTTGTGAGCGCTTCAGCAATAATCGTTGGAGTGATTTGTTGTTCGGGCTTTTCATCACTCGCGCTTTTAACTTCCTCTCCTCGCATATTCAGACACTGTGCTTTCTTCCGGCCGTGAAACCAAAACAATTTCCCTGAATGTTGTTTTCAAAGCAACATGGTACGCTTGACCTGACCAACCAAACCACCTCCATGCTGTTGAAGTAGCTCTTGTTTTAGAGCTGCATCATTATGCAGAGCTGTTGCACTGCTCTCAGTCTCATCCCCAGTTTTTTTCTTACTTCTTTTTGTTAACATAAATACCTAACGCTACTTTAATAAGCGCTTAAATCACAAGATTTATTCATGATTGCTTCAATATGATACTGCACAGTCCTAATAAGCACTATCTTCACTAGAGTGATGGTTTTTGATAATAAATAGTTTGGATGGTTTAAGGGAAAAAAAATCAACATTTCTCTTTTAACAGACATCTTTGCATTCTAAATGTGTCTTCTAATAAAAGGGACCTTTCTGGTTCATATAATAGCTCGATTTCATGGCTGGGGGTGAACAAAGCTTGCTGTTAAGCTGTAGTTGATTTAAAACAAAATTCCAAGTTTGCCAGAATTGCGCCACGTCCCTCAGATCTGCAGCTGAATGGTAAATGGGTCTGAAATTGCCTTTCAGATCAGCGATGATCTCTGTGGCCTGGATAGATTTTCATCAGACAACAGAATGTGGCATATTAAAAGGTGGAAGATGGGCATTTGCCCATGGGAAAGGGAGTATAGCATACACCCCCCACACATGGTGTACACTAAAGGGGGGGAAGCTGTTATGCTGGGCTTCCATTCATCTCCAGCCCAGTGCTGGCAAGAACGAAAAGCCCTGAACACTTGAGCACACATGCACACACCCTAATAGCTTCTCTCTCTGTTAATGTGCTCATACTCATATTTGACTCCTGAGCTCGGTTCTTGGCTTCAGTCACTGTGGAAATTGAAGGCCTTCGGAATCCTATTGTAATTGGGCAAAATGACTTGGATACAAGACGTGCATGTGCATAACTTCAATGTCTGGATGACAGTATTGCACAAAATGAACACATGCTATTGTATTTTTAAATTTCAATGCTGTATTTGATGTACCCCGGTGGACTTCCAAACCCTTTTTAATGACTGCGTTGGCTGACATTGTGCATAATCACACAGAGCTCTAATTGTCTGCTTCTGTTGCAGCCAATACTACTTGCTAAATGTGATAAAAGAAAGATAAACTTCTTATTTGTTGATCCAAAGTGAAAAACCATGTTCAATCGCTTCCTAATGTCGATGAACAAAGCACTCTGTTACCACGTGTGACTGGCTCAGCGGTGGCTAATAAAAGACCACACTGAAGTGATGTTGCCACAGACTACTGTTGTGAGCTTTCTGTTGTTAGCAGAAATTTTAGTTCATATGTCGCTGTTGTTAGTTTTTAAGCTTATCTTTCATACATAAGCGTTTCCTTTTTCAACATTAAATCCAGCTACTTGGAGTTTCTGTAAGTAGAGGGGTCAACCTCTAATCTGAAGGTCACAGATTCAGTTCCCGCCTTGCCTGCCCAATGTGTCGTAGTTGTGTTTGGGCAAGACACTGAACCACACATCGCTTCTGGCGGATACAGGCTAGTCACTCGGGCATTGCATGGCAGCAGAGTTGCCATGATGTGTGTGGATGGGGGAGTGGGACTGGGACTGTAAAGCACTTTGGGACTTCATTAGGATAGAAAAGAGCAATAAATATTGTTGGCGCCATTTGGCTGGAATTATACATTGTAATGCCATGCATATCTTGCTCCTGTCATGCCATGGTCATTTGGCTGGATGCATTTTGGGGACTATGGTCTCTTTTTTGTTGGCATTCTCCTGGATTTTAAATATTAGGAAGCACTGCATCACGTTAATGTGCTTGGAGTGGAACCACTGAACTATACGGCCACTAAGTTGAGGATCTGATGGCTCTCTGCTTCATCCATCTGGATGAGGGAGCTTTTCAAGAATAAAAGCTAGTCGAATCGTCACTTCAATCAATAAGCCATTAGCAACCAAAGAAGCGTCTGTTGTCAACGTTTGTCCTGAAGCCCTTGCACCTGCCCTGGCCTTCAGATTTTCATTTTGTTTACTCTTAAAGCTGTTGTGTAGACATGTCAATGGTCCAGCCAGGTGCGTTTTATACTTGAGCATCTTCAGAGCTTTGTACAGCCTGTTTCTTCACCGATGCGGCTTTCAAAACACGGCAGTGAATCGTGAAATGAGATTTCCTTGCTGTCATTACCAGACCATAACATAAAAGGAGGAAAACCACATCTTAGTCTTTGTAAATGGATCGCTGCTTTCACCCCCCTGTCGCCTTTTCTCAGCAAAGACATGTCCAACCATCACTAAGATGGATCAATACAGCTGAGCTTCGCAAGCTGCCTACTGCCGATACAGGAAATACTGTACTCAGCAATGAGACGGGGATATTAAGCTGTTGGGGGGGTTGAGCGGTAGTAGAATATGATTAGTGAAATAAAAACGCTTTGTTTGCCTATGTTTTACAAGATACTCTTTGATCTTTCTAAAGGGCTTCTAGGCGGTGTAAAGGCACGAGAGACCGTATTTCTGTAACAATCTGCGAACTGATTCAACTTCCAGGTTTCTGCTTATGTGAAAATGCAATAATATTCCTCTGCTGTTTGTTCCCCTGCACTTTGACTTTTCTTTCTTTACAATAAAAATAGTTTAAAGAAAAAAAAGTACAGATTTCCCTTATGTCAGGTATCAACTTAAATGTAATTCTTAACTTTTATTAGTACTACTTCAGCTTCTCAACAAATGGCAAGCTTTGTTTTCCTGACATATCATTGCCATCTTATAAATTATTCTGTTAGATCCCCTATGAAAACATATAGCAAGGGCTTGACACTTTTTGAAGCTAAAATCTCAATCAAGTGCGTGTCATATCAGCGTGTCAGTGAAGATCTTTGAGCAAATCATCCTCACCTTGCTTGTCTTGTTTGAACATGATGAAAGTGCATGGAAAAAAAAATGCAATTTGGATTATTTATCAGCGTTCCCCCTTACACCCACATTTGCCAAAGGGCATGATTTGATATCAAAGGGCCAGCTGTCAGCTTTGAAGGGTTGGTACTGATGGCAGATGACAGTGAATTGAGTGACTTCAACATTTTGATCAAAGATTGAATCTAAAATTCGCACACTTTTGCACAGTACACCAATTTGCTGGCGCAGTTTTGTCTCTTTGAGGCAACAAAAAAGAGTTTTTTAAATAAAATATGACATTTTTCTCTGTCATGGTACCACTCATGGTAACTGCTTTGGTATAACATATCATAAAATGATCAATCTGGCACTAATTGGCTGTTGGAGGTGAAGAAACAAAAAATTCATTACTGAGTCAGGAATGGCTGACTTTATAAACCAAAAAAAGCTTTTCTGATAATAATAATATGCATATCACAAAAGATGGCATAAACTGCAATAAATGGTTACTTTAAATGCTTCTATTTACGCTGAAGTGATCTCATGGCAACTTGCAGTATTTAACGAATCATATCAAGCTCTTTATGCATTTGATCAATTGGATGGACCACTTTTTAGTTAGATGCCTGCCTCCTAAGTAGACTTGGGTCATTTGGAGTTGAAATAAAGTTATGCTGACTTTTATTTAAAGACCCACTTTGATTTATTCTTGGTGTTTTAACACGTCATTGGGGCATTTTTCTGATGATGGGAGGAACATATAACAAGAAAATTAAGTTTAAAAGTTCATTTCTGAGTAATTCTGCCTTCAAATAATTGAGAATCAGGAGCAGACGAAAAGGATGTTTTGAAAAGAACGTATTTGTGATGCAGAAAATATGCTGGGTGGGCCATAAGCTCCGTGGACCAAACTCTCAAAAGAGAAGGAAAAGGGGACGAGCTTGCTCTGCGCCAACAGTCCGGCCACAGCTCAGAGGTGAATTTTTGCCAAACTACTGCCTCTCTGAGATTTTTTGGTCTAAAAACAGCATGATCGTAATTGAATGACCACTGGGATTGCTTTTATACTAGATCAAAAGATGATCGAAGTGGGACTTTCAATAAAACTGTTGCAGTGAAATGGAAATGATCTGTCAATTGTATTTTGTTTTGCCATTTATTTGTGTATTGAAAGTGATATTCTCATCAAAATATTGATCACTATTTTTGCACATCACATTTTTCCTTGCATCGTGCTGTCCTAATATAAATCTAGATTGATAGTGTAAATACACAAAAAAAATGGTTGATTGCTAAAATTACATATCACAGGGATTTGCATATTCACAGGTCTGCAGAGATCGGGCCGAAACAATTTTCAGGTGGTGTCAGGAGCCTCCTCTTGCTCTTATACAGAGTGGCATGGTTGTATTGCCATTCCAGGAATGGCATTTCATCAGACCAGTTGAACTTCCCAGCAGTCTCAGATTGAGGATGAGCAGTCATTGTGTGTCAGTCTTTGTGTAATTAACAGGAGTTTTGGAACTTATTAGCTATGCTTATTTATTAAAGATTGTCATGGATTTAAAATAAATTTTAGCTTTATAAAAATTAATAGCATAAAAGGCAGTCAATGATTGAGCTAAATTTCTGCAGCTTTTGTTTTCAGCTGCGATTTTTCTCTGAAAAACTTTACATTTGAAGGCTCACTCGGGAGCTTAGGAGGATCCAACTTGATTTTTGCTTGGTTTACAAGAGCAATGGGCAGTTTTGACCTTTTCCTCAATGCTAGTATGTCATTATTCAGCTGACTTTTAACTTTTTAAAGCACATTTAATGCATTTAGGACTTAGTAGGACATAAAAATAGAGGAGATAAAAGAAATCAATGAAATTGATATATTTTCATTTGGAGAATGCAATCAAACATTTAGCATTTGTTTTTTGCATTTGCTGCTACAACAAAAAGACAATCATTTTTATCAGATCTTTCTGAGGGTTTTGTCTTGAGTTGCAATTCTTCCAAACCTCAATAATGAATTGTAACAATCCAAGACAATATTTTTGTAGCCGTCATCAATGAGAAGATAATAAATAGCTTTTATTGCATCTTCACAGCACATGTTCTTGAAATGGAAGCATTTTCTAAATGGTTAATAGATTTTAGCAATGAATATGGCTCAATATTAAAATATTGTAGTTGTCTACAGTGCAAAGTATGTTCTGAGAGATTATTGTGTCTTTATATTTGTGTTGTTTTGGTTCAGCTCATGCTCATAATTTTGAAATGCCACTTTGCATGCATGTACCTAATGTTTAATCAATATTCAGTTACATTACATGATTATATTTTCCAAAAACACAAGCTGGCTTTGCATATGAGAAAAATGCACCAAAACCAAAGACATGAAGAAAACAATAGGACCATTTAAAATAATGGCCGATAAGTGCCTAGATTTTTGTTTCTGTAGTGTGGCCTTTTCACTTGTTCCCCCCTCAGTTTTATTCAAAAGGTTAACTGAGAGTTTTTCTTTCTTGGCATGGTGCATAGCAAGACAGCTCTTGGTGACTTTTCCAGATGAACTGCTTTCCCCAGTTTCAATCAGGAGTAATGAGATCATTTGTCTTATAGAGCTGCATAACAGCAGATCTTATCTCTGTGTTTGCTATTAGTGGGGCTTACTACCCCAAGAATGGTGCTATATCATTAGTACTTGTCACACAACACACAGTTACCTTTCTACTCTTTGCTATTCTTTGAAGATATATATTTTTAAAGTGTTTGATGTAAAAGACATGCTGGTTAAGGTTCCTATTTGCAATTTCTTGCATTTTTCATTAGACTTAAGAGTTGCAAAAAAAGTATCTGGATTGTAAATTTATCCAAAAATAGAGACACGTAATAATGCATGAGAGGAACAGATGTATACATTCTTTATGGAAATTTCCTTAAGATATATTTTCACAATTTTATTTTAGTATTTTTAATAGACATCAAGCCTTATGTTTTGATTTTGAGTGGTTTATGAAGGGACGTACCTAAATGCTCTGCAGCCTGTTTTGGTCCTTTGGTAGCTCGTTTTGTTCTTGCTTGCCAAAGGGCATGTGTATGTGTCTAGGCTTAAATGATGGGGAGGAGGGTTTTAGAAAAGCCTGAGCCCATGTAAGGGACAAAAAAAGGGGACAACATTAATCTAAGAGTTCAAGCCTATAGTTGTCACCCTTTAGAGGTTGGGAGGGGGTGAGAAGGGCTCAGACGTTGACTTATAGGCCTCTGGTCTGAACAATGGTTACCCTGTGTAGTTTAACACACATATATAGATGTGTAATACTTTATTACACAGTACCATTTTAACAAATCAAACATCGAAAAATTCACATTTTTCCCTAATTATGCATCGAGCCGCACCGTCTTGTCTGTCACATAAATGACAAAGACAGGGAAACACAAAGGCGTTGTCACTTGTGCGGCATCGTCTGTGTTTGTACTGTAGCGGCACTTGCTCTGTTTGAATAGGCTGCATCAACATGTAGCAGGCGGACAGCTCAATGTGTCACACAGCTCAGAGAAATCATAAAAATAGGAAATAAGCGCTAGCTGCCTTCGTACAAACCTTTTTCTGGCTTGTTTTAGGGATTTGCAGGATCTATGCTTTCTCCCTTACCATTGAGTTATAAGACCAAGCTTCAGGTCTCAGATGGTCAAAGACAAAAAAGTAATTTAAAGCTTTGAAAAGTAAAACATGAAAGAATGTTTTCTTTTTTTTGTTAGGGGTGTGACAATTAATCGATGAATCGATTTATATTTCTACAATCCAACCACATCAGTCTGTCTGTGGAAACGTATTAATCGAATCAACCTATACCATTATAAAATTGTTTTAAAAGGAAATGAATTGATTATAATAAATATTGGACGGTAGGTTCATTTTACTATAACGTAAAAAGGATCAAGTTTCATCACAATGAGCAACACACATGTGATTCAGCAAATAATGATCAAACCATCATTACAGTCCAATGTGTGGAAAAACCTTAAATTTGCAAAAACAGGTTATCTAATAGTGTGGGATCATGTTCTAAAGATGTCCTGGATCAGTTTTAGGTCAGTGAATCAGACCAATGAACCAATATAAATTATGAATCGTATCCCCATCCACAAACTATGATACAAATGTAATCATTGTTAAAATGAATCTTTACTCTCCTGATTTGCATGCTCCTTAAAAATGTCCACACAAAAGAAAAGAATCATAGGAATGGAGCACATTCATTCTATATTGAATGGCCTTCGGACATTAAATGGCAAGCAAAATGCCTAACAGTCTTCTGAAATAATGATGACACACTTAACTTTTTATACAGTTAAAATTGCACAAGTGCACCAAATGTTCCCTTCAATATTTCAAGAGAAAGTACTTTATTATCCCTAGAAGGAAAATTTGAGTGTTACCAGATCATCTACAGAACCATTCTGCATGGGCATTGTGAATTCATTGTGCAGACATTCAAAAATGTCACTTTTGTTATTCCTAATGAATTTAAACCTTTCATAGACTCTTGTTATATCCATTTATAACTCAGCAAATGCAGATTAACAGCCCTGTAACTTTTCACCTCATTGTTCAAAGGATATTCCACTTTAAAAGTACACAAACAAGGAAAATGGTAGTCAGATCTCCTGTTTACACATACAATCATTATGACTGCCCTCTAGACTGTCAGATGATTATGGATGTGGCAGCTTGTGGGAACAGAAGATGTTCAAGGAATGCTGAAGAGGAAGTAGTGAAAGAGACGAAGAGATCACCTCCAGACAGTAGGCGGAGAGATTATTCTCCTTTCTGCTCAATCAAAATTCCATTTCAGTTTCGCCTTCATCAGGTTCGGAGGCTCCCTGTGGCCCCTCACTCTCCCCAGTAATGCAATTAAGATCTATAAGCTTTTCCCAGGAATAAAGGGGCTGAAAGAAGGATTGTCCTGTGCTCCAGCGGGGTTAGGGGGAAATCCATGTGCCTTTTTGTGTCTGCGTGGGCATGGATTGGTTGTTGGGTGGACCATAGGAAGGTAATCGCAGGCGTTTCCCTGCCCCCCTATCCATTCAACCATTTATCCCAATGAAGACATGAGAGAAAGGTTTTTGACTTGGGCTCTTTCTCTTTAAGGAAAGCACATATACACACAAAGTCATGGTGATGGCAGTGAAATTACATTGAAAACAGAAAGAGTTTGACTTTTTCAGCCAAAATTCCAACAAGTACCCATTCTTCCTTTTGCTTGCACTTTGGTTTGGTTAACATTTGCTTCTACAGGAATCATACATTGATGTTCTGATAATTTTAAGAGAATATAGAGGGACTGAGGTTTAATGAGCCACTTGAGCTTCGATTAAGAGTTTCTTAGTGTTAGATGTTTCTGTTTTGTTGAAAGCTCTTTATTGAAAGTTCCTTTACACTTTAATTTATTTGCTCACATAATTGAATTCAATTTATTTCTCCATTCAGGCATATCGCTTTTATCATTTGTCTGTCATGTGTTTATGTTTTGTTGCAAAACTTTCTGGTGATGGTGGATTGCATCAACTGAGTACAGTTTTGCATCTACATCTGCTGCATCCACAACAATAGGAGAAAACAGCTGAGCTGTTTCATGCGATTAAAGTTGAAAACTCAAGCCTGCAAACGCTTTATCGTATGGTCATTGGACTTTTCCTTCCGATTTGGTCTTATTTTTACATGCTTGATCCCAGCTTTGTCACAGTCAGCACTATTGGTTTGCATTGCTTCCACAAACACTGAAGGTGCGAGCAGTGCAGCGTTGCAGCTGAGGCGATAATTGGCTTTTCACTGAAGCAGTTTCATGCAGATACAGCCGAGTCGGCGAGCAGCATAAAGGTCAGGGTTATATTGTGTGCAGCGCAGATAAGAACAGGACAATGCACAGTTATGTGTCAAAGTCAGTCTATTCTTTTTGCAACTGAGTGGATAATGTGTGTCCGGGTCGCTCAGAGGTCTGTGTACTCTGCAGGGGGAGTTCAGCATTTTTTTCACGTACACTGAACTACGTCACATTTGTAAAAAGTGCATTTTGCACAGATGTCCAGTTCATATGCAAGCCTGTAACTGTAACACCTACCTTGACTTGAAGGGTTTCATTACTGACCGTGTTTTAAAATAATCAATGGAGCTCAAACGTTGGTGTGCTTTGACTGATTTGTTGTGATAAATAAAGTCCTGTGTTGTCTGACTGAAACTTCATAGTGCAGTTTGCAGCTGAACACTCATTACCACTGATGCCCTTTTTCGTCTGAGGGATTTCAGATGTTTCGATCCAGTATGCACCTTTGAATGCCAAGCTGCAAACTTTTTGCTTTCCTGGAGGTTTTAAGGAGTGATAGCCAGCAGATGATGAACTTTCTGACTGACATGTTTGGAAAAACAAAAGCATCATTAGTATCGGTCTGATTCAAAGAAGAACAATTGAACAACCTTCTCGGTCTTCTTGCTATGATCAGATCTCATTAACCCAAATCTTCCTCATCTGTGTTGTCGGAGTCCTCATTGTACGAATGTGAGGCGGCACTTTCAGTTTCCTTGTAAGTGAGCTGTGGTGCTATGGGACAGTTCCTGAGCGCCGTTGGTTGTCTTGAGGGAAATCAGTTGTGGCAGAGCTGTAAATTATTCCTCTGGAGGGCTTTCAGGCTTGGAGTTCATGATCTCTCTCGTTCAGCATACCTCTATCAGGGCCCAGTCGGCTCCTATGGGCCCCTTATCCATCAGGCCTCTGAGGCCCTGGCCATGAAATATCAATGACACCAACCACAAAAAGAGGTTGTTTAGGGTGTTGGAAGAAAGGGAAGATGGACAGAAGGAAATATGGACCGGAGAAGAGAAAGGGAATGGGAGGAGATGGCAGCCATTGCAGTAATTACTTGGATGTTGGAAAATAGGGACCTTTTGGCTGTGACAGAAAGAAACCTGCTTACCTTTTACCCAAATTTTGAAACTAAATCTGTGTTTTAGAGATGAACCTCCATTTAAATTGTTTCTCATCTGTGCTGAGTCATGTGGTTGCACAGAAAACTGAACAGCAAAGTATTTCAACCCTAATGCAACGTTCACGCCAGGCTCAGCAACGTGTTCTCAAGCGACCATTTCTAATGAAAACTATGTATACACGCGTATGTGTTTCAGGATTCAAAACTCTCATGTTCACACAGCGGTACGCACGTTTTTAAGTCATTTTAAACGCTCTACATACAAAACTCATGCCCATTAAACGTGCATTAAAAGTTAAACCGGTTGAACTAATTGGGGACTCAAATTAGGTAGTGACTTATGGGTGAACTATTTTGTTCTAATATAAAAAAATCTTATGTTCCATCATTTTATAATGTCAAAATGAGATTTTTTGGGAGTTTACTTTAATGAAGATTGCAGAATAAAAACACCTTTTCGTCTTCCACGTTTCTTTCATCTCTTATCTAAGCATTACACCCTTTAATGTTTTTTTTTCCTGTTCTGTATAACACATTCAGATGCAACCTTTTGCTATCACATTCATTTTGGGGGAAAAAAAGAGTTTACCTTTTTATTAAAAGGGAATAAAAGACATTCAAATTTGAATACACTTGCACATCTTTAGGAAAAAAGGCTGAAATTCTTTTTCATTGGTTTGCATCCTTGTTCAAGACTGTGCATCTTTAAAGCTTTGTTTACACGTTAGACAGGGCTCAACTGTCTTGTCCCCCCCCAATGCTTCCCTGAAAGAGCGAGGACTTCCTTGCATTCTGATTGCAGTTCTGTCTACTCTTAAGGGGTCTAAAGAATACTAATTTGTAAAGCTTCCTCCATATTCAGCCTCCTTTCAGTTAAGAGCTGCTGAAACTACTGAAAAGTTATGAGAAACACTGAACCTCATACATCTCTACTGAGTAAAGATTCAGCTGTGAGTGAAGACATTGTTATATTTATGTTAAGGACACCGGATCACAAACCATGAGACCTAAAATGTATTTTAAAAGTAAACAATATCATTATAGAAAGAGAGAACTTTTTTTCCCCTCATCGGTACACTGATGGTTCCTTTCCCACACACCAACTTATGTTTCACCTTTATGGACTTCTATAATGAGGCCGATCAAGTTTAAATGCCCTTTTAGCAGTAATATCAGCTGGGTTTTATTGGAGCTTGTCAAAAAAATTTACACAGGAAGAAAAGAATATGGCTACTTGAAAAAAAGTCCTGAAGTGGTGTGAGTGTGCTTTTTTAGAAGCTTTGCATGTGTACAAATGTCATCATAAAGTGGGTATGTGTGTGTGTGTGGTGTGTTCGTTTAGGAATTGCCAGTTTTGCTGGTGAAAAGGGACAGAAAATGGGGGTGTTGCTGACAGTTTGAGCCAAGGAGCCAGCATTTTAATTTCTGTTCTCTGGAAGCCGAGTGTGAAACTTTGATGAAGAGCAATTTGCATCTCTGGATGACTATGAAGAGGTCGGCTTTGTTCTGTGCCATCGAAGAGCAATGCCCGCACACTGCTGGCCTCATACCCTGCCCACCCCATCACCACCCAGAGCCCGCTCTTTGCCCTCCTCCCTTTGCCCTTCTGGCTCCTCTTATCTGTCATTATGTCCAGTGGCCATTCTGCTTTTAAGTTGTGTGGCCATGGGCACCTGGTGTGCTGCTTTATTAAGCCTCTCTAATCTTTTTAATAAATATCAAACGTCTGAGCAGTACTGTGTTTGGAGACACTGATGGAAAAATGCATCCACAATGAACCATTGAGGTTCAACCAACATAGAAGTTCAGGTATTTAAAGAGCTGTTTCGGAGCAATCCTAGGAACTATGGGATTTTTATCATTTGAATATTGGGAAATATACTGATTAGGGCTGCGCAATATAAGGGAAACTTGTAACTATCCTAGAATGATAGAAATATATGTTTGACAGCTAAATTATTTTTAATTAACCAGCCAACTTGGCCAATTACTCAAAAATTAAATTATGGCCTGTGTGTGGAGGTATTTTAGTTGTTTAATATCCAACAAAAAACAGTAACGTGCACTGCAAATTTTGCAGAAGGCATTTTCCTACTAAAACTGTAAAAACCACCAACCTTTTAATCACCTGAAGCAGTGCCACCAAGCATGCTCAATCTCAGACTGAAATAAAAAATACATTCTCCAGCAAAAACAACAAAGTTCAGACCTTTACAGCAGCAACAGTCTAAACTACGAGAAGAAATTCAGAGAATTTGCTTTTAGTTCCTAGCTTATTCACAGGTCGTTGACAAAAAATTTGTCAGTTTTATGTTTGTTCTGTAAAACTTAAAAACATTAGAATTTCTTTGTAGAACTAATACTTTATTTTCAAATGAAACTGATCAAGCAGTTTGTGTTCAGTTTTATTTACGGTCTCTTTTGAAACTTGAAAGCTTTTGCTTTATTTTTTAGTTTAGTTTGTAATACTTATGCCTTTTTTTTTGTTTTTTCGCGCAGAAAAAAACTGTTGCATCACGTTCATTTAGTACATCTGTTACGTTTAAAGTTTGATAGGAATTACATATTTATACTTAAACAACCTGCTGATGATTACAAATTTCTCTAATGAGCTACAAAGCATTCAAATGAAACTAATATAGGTATTTAATTTATATTGTGATATATATGGTTATTGTTTGATATGAAAAAACAACAACATTGTGAAATAAAAAATCCCTATCGCCGAGCCCTAGACAGATTCTAATATCCAGAAGACAATACATTTCTGTTTTGTCAGCTGAATTAAAGTTGGCCTGGAAACATATTGACTATGAATCTGGATCACCATGTTGTGTAAAAAGATTTTAAACGTACATATGCGAACCTTTGCCAACGTTTGCACACCTTTAAATAAATACCCCAGATCACTTCAAGTTTATTTATAAAAAAAGTAAGTATATAAGTATATTAAATTACAATGCATTTTAAAACATAACCCATTTTTATTCTTGTGGTATTTCCGTTGTATAATAGCTTTTTATTAAACACAGTGTTTAGGAGCTGTGTAAGCATGCATGTGGAGATTGTAACAATCTACCCCAAAATCAGGAAGGACAAGATGTTTTAGCACATGAACATGTTAGGAGATTTCTCAAAAGCTATTCTATTTCCAAAGTTCCCTTTTTCTAGTATTTTATTTTGAATTTAAATGCGAAAGTTGTCACCAATACATAAATACAAGCATTAAAGGGAAAGTGTGCTTTACATCCATCTATTGTGTATACTGTGTGTGAAGTATATATATATATATATATATATATATATATATACACACACATTTTTTTCAATGGTTTTGTTTCTAGAATCTGAGCAAATCGTCTACTGAGAGCGCCTTTTTTAAAAAAATAGAAAGCGGTTAATATAGGGGGATGGCAGACGCGATGGTGGAACAGGATTTGTGTGAGTGTCTGTGGTGATGGAGTTTGAGAGGAAAGTCTGGATGTATTTTGTATTCTGGTGGTCAGGGGTATCCGTGGATACACCTAGGTGACTGGGAAGCATGCAGAAGGAGGAAGCTAAAGAGCGGTTACTTCTTCACTGTGCCCCTGATACCCACGATGATTAAAAGGAGCCACACAGCAAGAGGTAACTTTAGGTCATCCATGCTGAAAACACGCTCACGGCTACATCTGCAGTATTTCTAGTCTTGACGAGTTGCTTTACTTATGCAAATATAATTTTAGGTCATAGAATATAAAATAACAAAAGTTATAACTGTTGTTGTAATTTAAAATGTTGTATAAAAAGTTTGCAGCAAGTAAGAATTTTCAGCATTCTACTAGGTAAATCACGGTAAAAGTTCAAGATAATTTCATATTTGATTGGGTCTGTGCTATTTAAGCTATCTTTAATTTAGGTCACAAGTGGACACTCTATACAAATAAGAAATTTAACAAAATGTTTAGTCAATCGTGTTTATTTACGAATTTATTAAAGGTATATCTTAAGAGGTTTTTAAAAAATCTAATGGGTTGAATCCCAATTGCTTCCCCACCCCTTCCTTGTGCCTCCAAGCGAAGATTTATGGATAAAATAATGTCTTCCAATTCAGACACTTGATGACCTCATCAGTAGTCGCCGGCCATCTGTGTTTTTATTACACTTTAAAATGTTTTTTTGAACCACAAACTCACCAGTTGTGTTTCCTCATTGAAACGCCAGATCAGCGGCCCTCAGCCCCTGTATTCAACAGCAGGACATTAACTGCTTGGAGGTACTCAACATAATCTACTATGAATACATTTTTAATATTCATTTTTAACATGTGCTTATCTGTGTTGAAGGATCTACAATGTTTTTGTTTTTTTTATTGGAGATAGATTACACCATTCCAATTGTCATCAATGGCAACTTGAGGTCATTTTTAAGTGGGCACTTAGTCCCCCTCCAAATCTCAGCCCTGCTCCTCTTAAAATTAAAGTGAGAACTCCTAAGTCTTTTAAAATTGCATGTTCTAATATCTTAATGATGTTCAGTTGCTTTTACCAAATGCAACTTCAATTTAAAACCAATTTAAATGCTTAAATCTCATGTTATCTGAGATGTTTTGTCTGCACATAACTTGTAAACCGAAACTGCTGCAGTTAACAGTAATTTGTTTTTCTTTGAATATTAAACGAAAACCTGCCTAATAATTAAAATTCATTTCAAGTATAGGCGTATGCATTTAAAATTTGGATCACTTGTTTCCTTTAAGCCATGCATTATCTTTGGATTTTTAAAAAAAATGTAAATATGCTTGTTTCATTAGAACATTTAGAAAATGTCACTGAAGAAGCCATCCAAGAGTCACCCCTGTCTGTCCAAGCTATAGTAATCAAGTCTGTGATTTAAAATATGATGTTATGTTAAATGCAAAGAGAGAGAACATCGCAGCATAACAAAATATATAGAAAATATATATAAAGAAAATAATAGTTTTAGGTGACTCTGATTTATAATCAATCTTTGGTCTCTGCTTCTGGCATTTTTCACGATTTATGAAGTGTTTTATTTTCTATCACACATGTGTTTTTTATTTTTTTTCTTAGCATAGCTATAAAGTACCTAAAAGTGACAAAAAGCAAGTTTTCTTTCACAGCTCTATACCGATATTTGAAAGACTCGATTCCATATAATTCCGGCCGGACTCAAACTGAACTTATTCATTTCTACTTCATGATCTTCTTTTTCAAATGGTTTAAAGGTATGCCAACTAAACACCACTACTAAAGCCTAGTCCCCTGATTGATCAGTGTTTGACCTGGCTTAACGAGGACTGGAATGCGCGTTTACAGACTTTATTGGATGTGGTTGCTTGGGGAAGGTCTGAACGTAGCTTCACAGTAACAACAGACTCCCCTGAATGTTCATTTGTTCTTAACAAGGTGTAGAATTTATCTATTGATTAAGCTGTTTATTTATTTTCAATTAGTGGGGTTTAAAACATTTTGTTGGAGGTTCACCCAATCAAATAAGCTTGGGATAAATGCTAATATTGAAATGTTTGGAAGAATAATCACAACTCTTCATCCAGCCTTGGTTTAATGCATTTATTTGTTGCCTTATCAGAGTCACAAAGAAAACAGACAAAGGGAAAGGACCGCAAATAAAAAAAAAAAAAGAGGCGGGAGCAGGATGGAACACAGCAGGGCAGAACTGGAAGGGGTGGCGGGGAGATGAGAGACGCAGAATGAAAGAGCACGGCGGGAACAGAAACAACGCTGGGGCTTGTTTGCTGTACAGTGTGATGTTTTTTGTTGTGAGAGCAACAACACAGACGGAAGTAAGGTATTTGTGCACGTGAGGATGTGCTCTGCTGTCACTTATGAGGGGCTTCAATGTGTCGAACCAGCAACACAATGAACCGCAAAGCGCTGAAGCACAGACAGTCAGACACTTGTGTTCCAACCTTCAGTGACCTCTGCAAGACAGCCGTTTATAACTGAAATTAGTTATTTTCTCGTAGAGGAAAAAGAGGAATTTCATTTTTTTTCAGTTGCTCACCAGATTTTCTTGGAAACGCCAGCCTCTCTTCTCTGGCGAGTAAGAATTTTGATAATAAGCCCAGCAGTAATTGTAATGTGGGCTGAGCAGCAGTACCCTGCGTGTGTGCTGGTACTGGGGCTTGAAAAGCGAGTGAAAGGACAGGGCCAAGAGGGGAAATGCAGCTCACACCAAGCATCAATTGATACAGCCAGTAGGAACACTGTCTCCTAGTATGGGGCTTTTCTTTTTGCTTTGCATGGAGAGACCGCCGAAGCTTCGCCTGCATCTGCTCAACAGTCAGTCGCTTGCTTGAAGTGTAATCACAGAGCAGATTTGAGCAGCAGTTGCACCGTGTCTGATTAATTTGGATTCAATGACTTCACTGCTGCAGTCATGAAGGCTAATAATCTAAAAGACGCGTTTGATTGTCAATCAGGCAGATGTGTTTCTTAATAAACGGTGTGCGTTATATCTTTGCACACACCCTTTCACGCAGTCACTATAGGGTTGAACAAAAGGTCTTACACTGTATCTTCCCTCCCCCATACTTCATAAAGGTTTTATAGTCCCAGTGGGACATTTGAGTTGTGTTTGTGAAATGCGTCTTAGAAATTCTTTTAGAGGTTTTGTTTGTACCTTTGCATTTGTTTAAAATGTTTTCAGGCTGCACACTTTTTGAAAATATTACACACACTTCATTAGGAAGGAAACAAATGAAAGCAGAGATATTTGAAAAGTGAGGCTCTGATAGCCTGACGAGATTGCATTTCGCAGGGTTGGGATGTGCAGCGACAGGATTAACTTGGATATAAGTGCAGGTATGCATGTGTGTAATGGATCAGTGTTTGGGTGTTTAATGAGTCAGCGCAGGTCAAGTCTGAGAGCCGGACGTCCCCCTGATGGTCTTTTGTTAGCGGGATTTGTTGCATGTTTGTGTTGGAGGTCCAGGGGTCGTGGAGAATGCCGGAACAGTGGGGTTTCACTCTGCATATGTCATCTCTAATAAGCAGCACTGGAGCAGAACGATGGGACCTCTTGGCCCCCAAATATGTTTGCAAGCACTACCACCTCCTCCCCCATGCACAGGCACACTCCAATGAAATACCTCCATTCACAATTTTCTTTATTCACACTTTTCTACATTCACACCATTAGAAAGCCTGTTTCCTGCGTCTCCTTGTGACAAGCAGAACCAGTAAAAACACGTATTGCAGTGAGGCTCAGGTTGTCTGATATTATAATTGGAAAAACTGATGGCCTTGATGGTAATGTTAAAAAAAAAAAGCAAGGTTGGCCGTGCTTGATTTTCCGTCTCCATGTGCTCCCACAATGCCCCCTCTGTGCCGAGACTTAATTAGCTGTCTCTGAAGCTTAAACAGAGGTGCTGCTGTCATTTTTCTGCGCTCAGGGTGACTTTTTCAAAGGAAAAAAGGGTTGTTTTGGGTATGACAGCCCAAATCAATAAGAACATAGAAAGATAAAAAAAACAGAATGAATGGAACACTAGCCAGGGTAAAAGGAAACTATTAGACTGTTAACGTTTGATAGCAAGATCCAATAGAAAATCTAATAAACCAGCAATGGTTTAAAATCCTCCAAAATACTGTCTTCAAAGCAGCTATTATCCCATTACCCATATTTATTTGTCATCAACGTTAAAGCGCTAAATATTCTACATTTTTATACAAATGGATCCTTTGAAATTAGATTTAGGCACCCTAGAGCACGCCATAGGATTCCAATCAAGCTGTTTGACCAAATCTTGCAGAATAAGAAACATTTTTAGGAATCAATCGTCCAGAAACACTACAAAAGCCCCAAAAACTACATGCTGCTTTTACTACCCAAGATCTGACTTAACGGGAGAGTTTTACCTGCTGTGTTGCTAAAGGCACTGCAACAAGAACATTTAGAATACCCTGCTGGGTTTTAAAGCTGCATTCATGGTGCATATTTAAAAAATATGCAGATTTTCTGAACACAAATGTATGCATTTTTTAGCAACAATAATTAATCTGCTGGTGTTTTTAATGTTGTGCTGTTGGTCTGGACGTTTTCATTAAAGCGCCATGCTAGCAGAGGTTATCTTGATCTTTAAGGCTAGAGGAGATTCTTGCAGGGGTAAGAAGATATTATGTGTGCAGAAATGTCATTAGAGGAATAAAGACAGAGGATGACACTTTTCATTCATTTCATCCCATTATACCAGAATGACTTCTGCTTCTTACTTTGATCTTCACTCTGGATCTCGGGTGTTCTTTTTTTGATTTTTTTCCTCCTTCTATTTAAGTTGACTTGCAGAGATTTAAGGCTCCAATCCTGAAAGGATGAATAGAATCCTTAAAGCCAGAATATGACAGTATTTGAGGAAGGGGTCTCTGGCAGCAACATGTGGCTGATGACAAAGCCATCCTTCTTTAGGGAAGTTGTATCCAAGGATCAGAGAGTGACACAAATAAAGGATAATTGTCCCAAAACACTCCATCTTTCTTGTTAGCCATCCAATTTTTAACTTCAGCACAAGGCATTTTACTGATGTACACAAAGTTTATCTTTTGTTTCTAGTATTAAATCAAAGTAAAAAAGTTTTCAACATACTACTAAAATAATTAAATCAACTTTCCAGTCACTCGTAGTTTTCCCTTCCAGCTTTTGACAATTGCCAGTTAAAGAAGGAAATGCAAATGCTAAATTTTGATCAGGTTGTCATGCAAACACAAGTGACTCCAAATGTCCCTTACTGTTAAAGCAGGTGACAGAACAACCAGGATGTTTTAAGTGTCTTTTTTTCTGTTTGGATTTAACATGTGCAGTTCGTCATTCTTTTCTGTGCAGTTCTTTGCAGCATCAGAGATGAAAATTCATCTGAAATCAGAAAAGCATTGACAATTTCTTCACTGAAAAATATTGAAGTTAAAACTAATAATACATAAATGAAACTAATTTTAGTTGACTCTATAATATATATTCAAATCAGTCACACAGTCACTTAGAGCAATGTAGTCATTTAATGTTCCCATTCAAATTAATTAAGGTATGATGACAGAAGATGTGGAATTTTGTTCCTATGAAATAACAAATCTTAATTGGATTATACTTTTGGATGTTTAGGAAAAATGTAAGATATGAAAGATGACTAAGAAGGTCATGTAAATAATTATTGAAAAAATAAAAATGACCAAAGACAAACAGACAAACAAAAAAATGCTCAACATGATATTTTTAAAAGGGTAAACCATAGTTGCAAATGTAGGGGAAAAAAAGCAAAAAACAAACAAAAAAGTATTGTTTTCCCTTGTTTTCCCCTTGTCTGTTTAATTTTGCAAAAACTAGTGATTTTTCTAGCCAAATTATTGGGTTTGTTGCTCAAATGAAGCCAATCCATGTCTCCCTGTGACATTTCTCTCAGCTGCAGATTTAGCTGCTAAATCATGTCAGCTGGTGGATTAAAAGCTCTACTAGACACAAAAATATTCTTTCCCAATTTTCATTCCTTTCAAGTTCTGTCTCTTTTTATTTACATATTTCACCAGCAAATGTGTAGCTCTAGCCATAGCTGCAACTTGAACCACAAACTGCTAAATGTAGTGTATGTGGTGTTTTAATATTTTGAATAAAGTAGCAAAATTCCCGCTCGTTGCATCATGCGTTTCTTCTATAACCTTCCTGCAGTTTTCATCTCCGTGAATACATATATTCAGGTTTATGGAGTGTGACTCCATCTCTTTCATCTCCCCACATTGATCTTTGAGGTCATTCTGGAGCAGGTGATGCAACTGTCACCCAGGTGCTTTTGACTCCCGCCTGCCTTCTCCTGCTCGCTCTTTTGTGCTGCATAACATGAATGATTCTGATGCTTCTTTCCTGAAGATCAGAAGTTCTTGCCTTTATGTATAGGTCTGGTTCTCATGTGTTCAGAGAGGATGGGCGATGGGAAGGGGGGGTGGAAGGGTCATGAAATGCTAACAATCTTCTTTGAACTGGTATGTGGTATTTGATGTTGTGTGAGAAGCCTGATATATTGTGTATTTGATGTAGCAGCTGTCTGGATTGCAGGTTTGTGAGTTCACTTCGTATCTGCAACCTTTGTAGTGTCCACCCTAGACTTTCACAGACACACACCACATGGTAGCACTCTTCTGAGGACGCTTCCTTAAGTCATTGGCAACGATGATGGTGAAAGCAGGACATGGTAAATGCAAATTTAAGCCATTTTTCAAAGCTACCGTTGAGGATACGTGAGCTTTGAAGAGTTTTGGAAAAACTTTCCTTTTGACTATGCTCCCTTTGAGTTGCTATTTTATTTTTAATCTATAAAAGCAGTTGAAGATTATTTTCTTTTTCTTTCTAAAAGTTTGGAGCTTTCGATGCTGAAACATAAAGTGTAGGCATGAGCACGTATTCTCTCCGTCTTTCAAACAGACTAAAACATTAACCTAGCATGCAATGATCATGAGTTCATTCTAAACTAATTAAAATCTAAGCTCCAAATGATTCTTAGCTTTTAATCACCTCCAAAGACCAGTGTACTTTATTCCTCTCTTCTCCAACACGTTTCAGATATAAACTGCTGGTTAACGGCCACTTTCTTTCTCCTGTCATACTCCGTTCTGTAGCTCTTTACCCCATCATCCCCATGTGGAAGTTCATCCATTTCCTCTTCTCCACCTCTTACATTCAATCACTCCTATTCCTCTTTTGCTTTCTGCACCTTTTGTCTCGTTTTTCTCTCCTTGTCTCTTTGACTTGCTTGGGTTTTTTTATGCTTTAGTGCTCCAAACTTTTTTTTTCTTTTAAAGTCAAATGCATACAGTACTTTTTTGTGTCCTTTGGGCAATTTATCTGAAATCATTGACATTTAAAGTAAAAAAAGGTTTTTTTGTCACTCAGTATTGGAGACCATACAGGTCGTGACTGAAAGAAAATCATATTTTTTCTCTTTTTCTGATGTAATATTAAATTAGAGGTGAATGAATGAAAAGGACTTCTTTATTCATCATTTTCACGGTAATCCTTTTAGACCCGCCCATGTCAGTTGCTGCATCATTAACCTCAGCTTTTTCAAACGTCACATTTTTATTTAGTCCTAGAACCATCTCGAATGAAATAAAGCAATACTCAGAAACACAGTTTTAATCTTAAATTCTTTTATATATATGCCCTCCATTATGAAAAAAAATACAACAAGAACATGTCAAAACACAGAAAACACGGTTTTCATTGGAGTGGGTCTTTAAAGGGTTACCTCCAGTTTTAAAAGGTTACCTCCGTTTTGTTATTATTTATTTTGGTTGTACTGTTCCTTTTACATACTTTGATTCCTCATACTTTACAGCCTTTTTATTAGCATCCCTTCCTTAAAATGCTATTTTGGTGCTTTGGTTCAGCTGTCTGCACTCATGCAGAAAAACAGGAACTGCAATTCCCCTTTTACTCGCTCAACATGTGTGTTATGTGTGTGTTAGTGTGTGTGTAAAGAAGCGACTAAATTGAATGACTTCAAAGCGGAGAATGACCTTTACCTGTAGTCAGGTCAAAGCATAGCATCGCAGTTTATGTCATCTGGAGTGCAGCGTGGAGAATCTTAATGGTTGTCCAACTTGTGTAGTTGGAGTGAAGACGCCACAGACAGCAGCCGATGAACTGAGTCACTTATTGATCACAAAGGTTTACGAGTGTGACATTAGTTGAAAGTCAGCAGAAGATTAACACGATGTTATCACTTTAAAAGGCAGACAGCAGCACCTTAGTATATCTGGAACATGCCAGTGGAGTCGATTTTTACTTGCTTCTTTGCATTAATAACATTGATGTGATTCTTGCCCATTTGCCCTGAAATGACTTTAAGTAGATGCAGCACTGGAGGATCAGACTGATCATTTACTGAAGTTTAAAGTATGGTAAGATGAATGTACAAAGTTTCTATGCATTATGCTGTATACATTCTGCAATTTTAATAATCCTAAATCAAACTCGGAGTGTTTTGACTTATTCTGATGCATTTCCGTTATATTGATTTTAATTAGCATACCTTATGACACAGTGTTGGGAAATTCTTGACTTCAAAGGGCTTCCGAGTGCCAGGTGAAGTGGATAATGGACTTTGTGCCAAGAAATTTCACAAAACTGCTTAATCAACATTTTCGGTTAATGTGCTGGATTAGCTGTGATCAGGTAACGATCAGGGTGCTGCTGACACTTTGACATTTGAAACTCTTGGGATTGAAAAATGACATCCTCTGTGTATCATAAGACGTGATATGATGATAAAACGTAAATCCTACATAAAAGGTGTGACCACTAAACACACGCTGAAAGTTCAACCGGGTCGAAATTCAACCAATAAAGGAATTTGGATTTGGTATTGATGTACAGATGCCATCCCTTTTAATTCATGGAAGTGCTAACCGTTGAAAAATTGATCATGGTGGAGAAATGAATCATTGCGGTTTGTACTCGGGTTGAATTATACAACACCAAGTCTTGCACATATTGGAATAGAGGTGTAAAAGAAAAAGCCTGAAGCGAGATTTGCACCGCTTCAACATTTTGCACCAAGCCTCTTCCAATTGTAGGTGGCAGACGTTCGCTAGTAAACAAAAGAAGTTGGAAAAAAAAGAAGTGGGGAACACCATGGGCTAAATATGCGTTCCTGAACCCCCTTCACATGCCTGGTGTGTACGTAGCTTAAGAGTTCATTCTAACTGTGCTCTGTTTACTGCTTCAGTGTGAGAGAAATACCAAATCAAGGTTCGGTCTTTGAAAAACTCACCAACATCTCATACGGATAAGTTTGTAATGAGCATTTAGTCAATATTCAGGTGTTTGTTGGTTTTAACTAAATTTTAAAGAAAACCAAAAGAAAGAAGGAACTTGACTCAGAAAAACCCAAAACAAGACTCGTAAATAAACTGGGGGTTAATTGAAGAACTGAAAATAGCTGTGAGTAATAGAAAAATAAAACCAAGAAAAGCAAACTAAGAAAAGCCCCTTTCCTCACTCATTCCTTTTTCACAAAAGCCCCACATGGACATCACACTGACAGGGTTGTGCTGACATTTCCTAAAGAAAAAAAAAAAGTTGTTTTGTCCTGCTGCCAAAAATTCTATTTATAAAAAAACTCAAGCCATCTCTTGTCAATCTTTTCACAATAATGGTGCAGCTTGTTTGGCCAATCTCTTAACACATTTAAATTAAGCTTAGATTTTTTGTCTATATATATAAAAGATTTCTATATTTAGACTCCTTTCCTTTGGTTTTCTGTCAGCTGACCACTGGATAATGTAGATTACTCTTGGAGGTGTCTGTTATCAGGAGTTGATGGATGATGTGGAGATCAGACTCATTCAGTGTGCAGCAAGTCTATTAATGACAACTGACATCTCCTAAGGGTTTTATCCCCTGCTTGTCCAGGATAGATAAATGAACAGATTACAATGGATAGCAGTGAATTAGCTTTTTTACCAGTTAAATTTGAATAAAACACAACTCTGTCAAGGTAAATTTAATTGCACATTAGTTACGCTGCAAATCGCATTATTGTATTTTGTCTCGTAGGTCTGAGAAATAACTGGTTGTATTCCAAGTGAAGTGGAATGATTAAAGTGTGGAGGTGATGCAGTTTAAAAGTGAACCGAGTTATTGATGGCTCAATAATGTGGAGAAAAGGCAGCAGAGGAGCTTCGCTTGGATCCGCAACCCCTCACATAAATATTCATCACTTTTCCCATCAGGAGATAGAGGCAAAATGAAATGTTGTGTTTCAACTTTGGGTGGAAGGCCGGCTGGCAGGTGTGGGTTTAATGTATGTTTATTTCCTCCTTTCTCTCCATTCACTTTCACAGCTCATGAGCTGAATTTGGGCTGCTACATATGGATGACGCTGGTATATGTCAACTCTGACTGCATCAGAATTCAGATTACACGCAGCTGTTTGTGAGTGTCAGCAACTCCTGAGAGGAGGGGCCACATGTGGACAGGCCTTCTCTGCAGAAGTTTGAAGCATTAGCATGACTTTTAGGACTTGATTGAAGAGAAAGACTGGAAAAAAATATTCATTGGCATCTTTATAAATATTTACTACACTATGGAAATGTGTACTGTAGTTAGTATGTGTTTGAATTCTTCACTCTTTCAGTAAAAGGTTGACATTTTTTGAATATAAAATGAAATATTCGGTCTGAGCTGTTGATCTCCTTATGTGGGTTTTTAAGAATATTAGGGGCGTAATGATTAATCGTCTTAGTAATCGTCTTAATACATTTATATCCCTAAACTCCAACCAGATCGATCCGTCTGAGGCAAGTTGTTCATTGAATCAACCTATACCATTAAAAAGTCATTTCAAAATGAAATAAATTGATTTAATTGATATTGGAAAATACCATTTGGATTGAGTTACGCCAGGGTTATATTACTTTAGCATAAAAATGGCCAAGTGCCATTACAGCAGACAGCAATTATAGTCCTCTTTGGATTATTTTGAAAAAATGGAAAAACGACAGTGGGCTTAACTTTATAAAAACTAAAACATGAATAGATTTGTCATTAATTCTTGTTTACTTGTTTGTACACATATTTAATTTTCACTTCATTATCTTGCAAGAAATACAAGGAATCTGGAAAATTTTACCAGCACTATTCAGTACCCATTTTTGGAATAAGAAAATTTTGGATAAGGATTTCATGGATTGGTTTTAGATCAGTGAATCAGATCGAATCAGATTGTTCAACATGAACCAATATCGACTATGATATATATTAAAAATTATGAAATGAATCAAATTGTAAAAAAAAATCGTTTCACCCCCCAAAAAATATATGTAATGCTCATGCTGATAAAGTTTTCATTAGTACATTTGGTTGCCTCCCTCATTTTTGCTTGCCTTTTGTTTAATATGGCTTTTTTTTTCAGAGTGGGAGTGCTCACCATTATCTGTTTTAAAAGGTCAACTAAATGCATTTGCTCACAGCAAAGAACATTTTTTTGGTGCTTTAATCTCTGTGAACAGGATGGACTGAACTTGAACCCCGCTGCCCTCTTCTTCTATTTCACTATCATCTAGAAGAGCAGTTTAAAAGTGCTTGCTGGAGATTGAAAGGCTTAAAATACAGCTACTGTATTTTAATTAATCCTTGTGAGTGTATGTTCTAAGCCAGCTGTCACCCTCACCACTTTGTGGCCTCACCTGAATTTGACAATCTGGTTTTGGAGAGGATTAAGATGACCCTTGACATCAGATAAAAAAGCATATTTGGGAATCTCTCAGGTCAGTTTTGTTGAGCTTCGGAGTTTTCTCTGCTAAATGAGAAGCGTGTACTGCGACAGCTCTCTTTTATACGGGGACAGATGAAAACAGCGAGTGCAGACTGTTAGAGGTAGACTTTCAGCAAACATGGTGGCAGATGGAAAAGGATTTCTGTTCTCCTTTGTGAAGTCTGATGCAATTACATGAGACCCCACCTTGACAGCCTCTTTCCTTTGTGTCTTCCATTTATGCGCCTCTATTCTCTTCCCTGTTCTTTCTATTTACCTTTGGCTGTGGATGGGACTGCTCTGTCATCCTTTGGGACATGCTTTTCGCTTAATTCTAGGCCCATACCTTATACAAAGCGGTTTAAATCTCCTCTGCTTCTTTTCAAGACAAAAATAAACCCTCCATAGTGTTCAGATTTAGGATTTGTTTGGAATTTTCATCACAACTGATTAGTCCATCAAGATGAATCTATAGCCAGTCTTGATTGACGAGTACCTTCTTTAGCAGAGACGTATCAAATAAAGCTTTGATAAGGAAGTTGGCGTTTTTCTATACACTTTACAATGTGTAAATAATACTCAACATTTACATATGTACCATGTTATTCTTCTTAACTTCTCTTGTCGCTGCACATCCATTTTTCATAGATACATCTTTTTTTGGCTGGAGAACGTTTCACTTTTAAGACCTGACTTGGCTTTATGAAGATCCTTTTTGTGCCTGTACACTTTGTAAGCTAAAAATACTTTTGTGTATATGTACTGTATGTGGCATGAGCACATCAACTGTTTCAGGTGGAAATGGTTTCCTATAAATTTTGTGTACCCAGTACACTTTTTTTCTCTTTATTAAAAAGAAGGGAAAATGGAAGGATTGCTGGACTAAACTGTATTTAAATAAAAAGAAATGGCTAGACTCAAGGGGAATAAAATCAGCCTTAAAGACAAGCTGCCATCAAAGGCAGGGACATCAAAAATCCTCCTCTAGTCTTGTGTGACAAACCACTCTTTAAACCACCACCAGGAATTCTGCTTGTGAACACCTGCAATTAAACATTGCTGCCAGCCATGAAATGTGTTCTCAACTTAAGTTGAACTTTTGTCAGTTGGTGAAATTTGTAGTTTCTTACCTTATTATCACTTACAATATGTACGGTGTTTTTATTACAACATTGGTTGTAGCATAAGCCTTAACCTTGAGACTTATCAAACCCACCTTTAATAATAATTCTTTTGTCTCCACAGCAAAGAAGACCTGCGCCACCACAGACTTCACATGCAAGAATGGTCAGTGCCTCCCCTCGAAGTGGCGCTGTGACGGAGAACCGGAGTGTGCAGATGGGTCAGATGAGGCCAGTGCAATCTGCAGTACGTAACAGCACAACTAGACCCATAGTCAAAACAGTTCTACAAGACAATGCAAATAACTAACATGTATGTGGTAGCTCAACACTGCAGGTACAGTTGACATGTTTGTTTTAATCTGGATTTTTTGCCAATTCAAAAACCAAATTTAGACCATTTCTAAAAGGCTCCAGGATTTTGTCGACATTTTTTTTTTGTCTTTTCCGTAGCCACGTGTAAGGTAGTAACAGTTGGTTCACAATCACGAGCGACGTGCATGTGCATGCTTGGTTCAGCCTTGGGAACATGAGGCACCTTCATGGTTACTCATTCTCAGTTTGTCACATTTTGCACAGTCCCTGGGTCAGCCTTCCATTTCTTGCACATTGCCTCAGAAAATTGCTTTTAGTCACATCTTGTGTTAAGTGTCGGATGGAGGGCCTCCATACATGGTTTGATCTGGGCAAAACAGGCCAGAGGGGCAAACAACATACCAACTTCTTTCACATGATTACTTCATATAATTTCCATTAAGGCAAACTTATAAATCAAAAGTTAGACTTATATGACTAGAACATGCCTTTTTGGATTCACTTGTATCTCATAAAGTCAGTCCAGTTTACCTACTGCAAAAGTTTATACTTGGAGTTTTTTTGTGATTAGAATTTGAACTGTTTGAGCTTGGTTTATTAAAATAAAAAAAGGGTTGAGATGTATTTAATGCATCTTTTTCCATCTGCTAACAGGTTTTCATTTTTATACTTTCATTTGTGAGCTGCTTCTTCTGTGCACCCTGCAGAGGTTATGGGTTTCTTACCTTGACTTATGGATGTTTGATGAATTCCAGGTTGAACAATGGTCACGCTGTCAGGTTATGGGGAACAGTGAGATATATGTCACATATCCATGGGTTTTTATTGCAGAAAAAAATGTTAAAAAATGCCAAATTAAAAGAAACTGGACAGAGTCATTTTAAATGATTTCATTTTATTGATTTTAGGCAATTAAATGCTTTCAGGAAGAATTGTTCAGTTGAAGTGACACAAGACACGTCCGCAAGATGACAAAATATCTACACGAGTTATGAACTCCTGAGCTTTCTCTTCCTTTTATCTACTCATAAAACTTAGGTTTATCGTTGGAGGGATTTATTGGAGAATCCATAAAAGGTGAGGAATATTGTTACGAAGTCTTAAGTGGATTTTAATGTTTTTGTCAATTTCAGGCTAAAAAAATAAACTGGAAGGGCAGTAAAATACAGGCGTAAATCCAGTTATTAAAATATCCAGAGAAAAGTGCCATTGGATGTCAGTCGTTTTTCAAGGCTCAGGGACACTTCAGCAGGATGAACAGTAACTAATTTTTCCTGCAGCTACATTTGTCAAGCCCTTAACTGTTCTGAGTTTAAATTCCCAATTTGATTCCTTAAATCTATTTGTTGGCACACTTTAAAACTGATAAAGGTTTGTTTAAACACCAAGAAACTCTGGTGATCAATTTGTGGTCATCACAGGGTCACCTCAGGGCACACTACTTCTTTTCCTTCTTTTTAGCTGCTATACATCTGATTTTTACAACCAAGCAGAGCTGTGCTACATCAAAAAAGACATTTAATGGAGTTCAATGTGATTAAAGAGAATGAAAATGTGTGTATTTTTCAAAAAACACTGCATGAGCAGTCGTTTGTAACAAGACATACGGGTGCTGGAGGTACTATAGTACAAATACCCAGGAATTGCATTACAGTACAGACTTTGAACTACTGTAAATGGCTGCCTTTTTTTCTTTTTTCTTTTTTTTTGGTTAAGTTTAATTGTACAAACAAAACCAAAAATCTAAAACAAAACCTATAAACCTCTATACCTCTATAAACCTATATCTCATAGATATACATAACACACATATGTCTTACATCAAAAGATGCACAAAAAAAGGACAAAGACAGTGCGTCAATACAGAAATAAACAAAAAGCCTCTCATTTCTGAGGAATCTTTAGTCCTATACCGTAATAGGAGCACATGCTGAGAATGTTTTGGGAGTCTGTGGTCACCACTGTTTTCTGTATAGTGTTGTTTATAAATGTATTAATCAATATCAAACCAATCATGGCTGATTTAAATAAAAAAATATATATATATATGTATAAATAATAATTGTATCTCTTAATTAATTTTCCATTACGGTAATTTCAGGTATTTTTCACAACAAAAATACTGCTTTTATATTTTATATATTTTAAATATATTTATCATTTTCATTAAGAACAATTCCACCTTTGTTCAGTTTGTATCACTAGTCCTTTAAAAAAAAAACTTTCATACAAAAAAGCTTTTGTGTGAGATTTTGAAAGATAAATCCGCATTCAATCAAACCTTGCTTTGAATCTAAACGTTGACCCTGTGGCTCATAATCAAATTAATGATTTTTTTTTGCAAAGATGGCCTGTCTAAGTTTGCTGTTGTATGTCAGGGCAGTAGATTTTAAATCGTCAAATTCAAAAGAATGGTCAAAAAGATAATTGGATGCAGTTGGAAAACCTGACAGAACAATACATACATATGTAATAAGTAAAAAGAATACCGTAAGTTGAAAATGCTATAAATAAAGATGCAGTCACAGCTGAGGAGTTTCAGGTAACTGCTTCTGTTCCAGCCTGTGCAACTACTGTTATGCTCACTAATATTTAATATTTTATATTTCAAAATGTGCAGTGACCATGAGGTATTGATATACCATGCGTGTTCACATATAGAATTATAGAATTTATAAATAATATTTTGCAATATATATATTTTTCCCTTCTTTTTGTTTCCCTATTTGGGTGCTTGTTTTGATCAACACAAGACATAATGTCACAAAGAAATGGAAGTATTCTGGTGATACATTGTAGGACGGACAGATTTTGAACAGATTGAACAACGAACAGATTGTTTTAGTTCAAGTTGAGAGTTTAGTCAAGAATTCCTTTTTTTTTTCTATGTGATATTTTCACATTTGATGATCTTCTTTTTTTTTATTTCTTCATGACTGTTAAAAATGGCCCTCTGGGGAAGAATTTATCAGACAGAATTCACGGCTGATTTTTAAATTCTTCAAACATACATCATGCTGCATGAAACCTGTCTCTTGCCTTATCAAAAAAAGGGTAGAAAAAGTATATCTGTAACTATCAGACAGTTTCTATTTGCAATTTTTATTTGAGTGTCAAAGAGATGATCAAAGGGAGCTGCTTTGAAGATATGAAGTGATACAACTGATTGGCAAAGGCTAAGAGAGTGGCAAAGAGAGTCGATACATAAAATTAGTATTCATCATAAGGTGAACATGAAAGTCATTCCATCAGATCAGTGAGGTTGTAGTTAAGTTTTGTTATGTTTGATCAAGGTCAAACACTGAGAGCTCATCTTACTTTTGGGTCCTGTCAGCCTTGTGTTTAAGCAGTACAATGTGTACTTTTTTTAAGTTGTAAAAATGCATTTTAAGTTTAAGAGAAAATAATACATTACAAGTTTTGGAAAAGTTTTTCAGCAAGTTGTTCATTGAAACTAATTTCTGATTTATATTATTAAAAATACAAAAATATTGTTAGAGGAATAGAATGTGATAACTAACTAAAGGTGGCGTAAATAATTGGAAATGTACATGCACTGACAGGTTTGTCTTCTTTTCTCCAAAATGAAGATCTGCTCCAGGTGATCCCAAAAGCATAACATCAGTTGTAGTTGTGTACTTGGTTTAAAAAAAGACAGTTAATGTCTCACCCTAGAGCACACATGTCAACCTCAAGGCATTAAAGGCCAGTGTCCTACTTGCTTTCCAGCTAACATGCCATTGCAGCTTTTCTTTGGCAAAACACACCTGATTTGGGTAATCAACAGCAGATAAACATGATTTCAGAAAAACCAACAGGATGCCGGCCCTCAAGGTCTGGGGTCCGATACCCCGTCCTTAGAGGCTTCTTTAGTTCTGGCTAACTGTTGGGAAAGCTAAACCGTTGGGTTGCTCAAGATTGTAACTTGCTGGAACACTTGTTTCAACAACTGTACCAGTACAATGTCAGGTTCACTGCATTTCAACAAGTGGGATGTTAATTTGCAGGAATCCATTTTGTGAACTGTTGTGAAACTATGACATAAGAGTTGATATTGCACTATGTGTTCAAAAGATGACACCTGAAGTCGGTTTTCTTTTCTTGTTTCTTGTTTGTACAAAGTGGATTAGTAGCTTTTCATTCATTCATTGAGTGAAAGTTACACCAGGCAGCAGTGAATGCAGTTTATTTTTCACTTTTGAGAACTAATTTTGATCAAGAAGCTGAAGAATTGTTTCTTGTTTGTACAAAGTGGCTAAGTAGTTATTCATTCATTGAGTGCTGTGATTGAGTGGATGCAGTTTATTTTTTACTTTTAAAAAAATCTCCACTTGGCTCTCTGTGTTTCTATGCATGGAAACCATTCAGAACCACGGGTCACAAAAAAGGCACCCATATATTTAAAGGGGCTATACCATGAAAAATCAACTTTTTGAGCTTCTAAGTGTATTATACTGTTCTTTCCTCACTATAAAGAACCCCAAAGCGGTATTTTAATTTATTCACACATTTTTGAGTAATCCTCCAAAAACCACCGCTCTTAGCCGCAGCCCCTCCCATACCCACAAGAACGAGAGGGTCCTCACCGTGTGACATAAACCGGTAAGAACACCCACTACCAAGAAGAGTCTGAGCTGCAAGCCCCGCCCCCAGGCTAACACACACTTGCTTTCCTCGTGGAGCTACTACTGATCAGCAAAACGACTCGTAGAAGAAGTGGTTCCACTTGATCTGCAGAGAAAAAAAACGGCTAGCTTTTTTTGCAATGCAATGTCTTTTCAGTGGAGAAAATGTTTTTAGGCAACAAGATATTTTGGTTTTTGTTCCAAAGAAGGGCCTGCTCATCAGAAATGGTTGGAGTTTATCTTCCGGAGCATGCAACATGCCAGTGTGATGCCAAGGTCCACTGCCTTTGTACTCAGGTGGAAATGGTTTCCCATAAATTTGACCCATCTGTAAGACTCAAACCAGTTCTGATGAGGATTTTGCATTTTGCTTTTGTATTCTGGAAGAAGATAACTACCTTGACCGGCACGTCACAGATGAATCTGGGCATCGCCCACAAGGATAGAAAGGCGGTGCCTCAGAGATTGAGTAGTTTTACTTCCGGGTGTTAAAAGAGTCTTCAAAAATACCTCGTATTTCATAAATTATTTGTTCTTTAGTGTGCCAAAGGGAGTATATGATAATATTCATGGATATTGTTTACTATAACAGGCTTAGGAAAAACATGGTATAGGTCCTTAAAATGATACACAAAGAGAGTAAAGCCTCAAACCAGCAAAATGTTTCCTTTTTATCATGCTTCCCCTTGGCGTTTTTGCCTTATCTGTCTAGTGTTTTTCAGTTGGTTTGCCATTTTGCAATACATTTCTGACTCTATCTTCTTCTCTGCTACATGTCATCCGTTTTCTGAGTTTGGTCTAAGTAATGCCTTTGATAGCATTGATTGCCCTGGGAGAGAATCAATGGACTGATCCCAGAGACTTCTGCTTGACTGCTGATTAACTATGGACCTCCAATGACTGCTCTGAAATCTCACACACACTCTCTTGCTTGTGCATGCAATGTAGCTCGCTGTAATTATATGTTGGAAAATGAACCTGAGCCTGGAGGGGATTCTGGAGAAAATACTTTACAGACGAGTGGTGGTTGATGCATGACACAATGTGCTTATACTTGACTTTGCTAATAGCCTTAGTTACCCAAAAGAGGAGGGGAGGTTAAAAAAAATCAATCCAAAAAAACTTTTTAAAAATATTTTTAGAACACATTGATCCATGAACCATTTCTATATTAAATAGCTGTCACATCACACTGTAGTTAGACTTGATAACATGTTGTATTAATGAAATTTGACATTAGATATATGAATTAAATGTTATTCAAACCCATCTTTCTGTGCATTTATACCAGGTGTAAAATCTGGGTCTTACACTTTCCCTTACAGTCAGTACAAATACAGTTTCTTCAACTTTAAAGTTATGTACGCACCACCCTCGGCAAAGCGTGTTCAATCAGCCACTTTCCATGAAAAGTCGATGTAAACGGGCTCTCGCGTTCAAAACTTCTCACGTCCACATGTAGTTACGTACATTTTTTTACGACTTTTTTCAGACACTACATGCAAAACCCATGGCCATTGAACACGCGTTGCCAGTCAAACTAGGTAGAATCTTGGCACTTGAATTTGGTAGTGGTAGTTGGTTTTATTTGGTGAACCCAGACATGGCGTTGAGCCTGACCACGTCTGCGTTGTTTTTTCAAGTTAAGACAAACCAAGGGCACTCCCCTGACATGATGGTAATCCATATCCACTACTGCAAGGATGCTAGCAATGAACTGAACTCTTTCCATTTTTGTGCCCAAATCGCAAGATTTCCACCACTTTGACATTTTGCGCCAAGTCTCTTCCAATTGTAG
The DNA here is from genome assembly GCA_014656515.1 of Oryzias celebensis. Lineage (NCBI taxonomy): Eukaryota > Metazoa > Chordata > Actinopteri > Beloniformes > Adrianichthyidae > Oryzias > Oryzias celebensis. The sequence continues at coordinate 12,065,514 of BNCR01000004.1, read as the reverse complement.
GTTTTTGGCACACGTGTCAGCAAACAGGAGAAAACCAAGAGGAAGCCCCTCCCTGCTTGCTTATAGACTAAAAGAGCATTGAAGAATGTGCAGCAAATGACCAGTGTTTACGTCACTTTAGATCTCAGCCACCAGCTCTCTCCAAGACACTCGCTTTTGACTGTCTTTTTAGTATTCTTAAGATACTTAACACTTCTATGTGCAGCCAAAGCTTCTGAACCTTTTTGAAAATGGATCAAATGTACAATTAGAATCAAATCATTTTAAAGTCTTGCAATATTTTAGAAATGTTGGTGACTGTTTTAAGACTGTCTTAGTAAGTAGGCATGCTAATGGCAGGTCTAAACCAAAAATCAATTTAGATAAAGTCTCAGTATGGGATAACACCTCAACAAAATAAATAAACCCTTTAACATTTCTGTAATTCTTTTACATTTCAGAAAAAAAACTCTAAAAGATTTAGTTCTTTGGCATGCTCTAGATATAAAAAAATAACTATGATAGTTGACTTTTTTTTTTTATTTTATTACATTTTTTTCTGTGCAAAACTAGTTAAGTTCTGTTTTTTATCTGATTTTATTTATTTTGCTCAAGTTAGATAAATCCTTGTGGTTTCTTTATTGTTACTGAGCTGTTGAATCCAAGTCATTTACGGAAGAACAAAAAATCAAAGCAGGCCCTTCTGTTTAGAAAAAAGAAAACAAAAAACTGAAGCCTATTTCAATACAGAACATGTTTGCTTCTAAAGTCCTTTCATAGAAATAGAATTACCGCTTCACTGGGGGAAAAAAACTCAATGATTCACTTTTGAGGTGTAGGCAGAAAGGTAAGTGGAGAGTTGCTGCTGTATGTGTTGCCACATAATCAAACAGGTTTAATAGAGTGTCAGGTGTTTACAATCGAAGAGGGAAGTTTGAATGTTTGCCAGGTCGTTCAGGCAATCCAGAGAACAAACACTTTGCATCCTATTTCATTACAGTAGACATTTCATAGGGAACATACTTTCATGCCTGCATGTGTGAAGAAGATTTGATGAGTTGCAGAAAAGTCAGTGTCCTTTTAAATATTGACACAATAATCAAATGGCAAATGTTTGATTTTGTCAGGCTGTTGTCGTATGTTTCAGCTGCTTCTTTTTAGTGATGGAGGGTCAGCTTTGGATTATTTTTGTGCACACACCAAGCAGGTCAGCCTATTACAGCTGGCCGCCAGGAGATTGTGCAAGTTAATTATTTCTGGAATATAAGCGGGAAGGATTCACTGACCAGCGTTGTCGGACAGCTTCAATTTTATGCTTGAGGCATCAACGGTCCATGCTGTAATTTCCCCGGTGGTTTGCCTTGGGTTCTTTTTACCTGTGTCCGTTCCCCTTGCTCTTTCAGCCTGCCACAAAGTCAGTGACCCCATCATCAAAAGACACCCTAATAACCACGCTGACACTCAGGTTTAAAAAAAGTTTTAAAAGATGAAATAAAATAGCAGCCTCATGTGTGGGTATGACACCCAGAAAGTCTACATTGCCTTGTGCTTAATTTCATACTTTTTCTTTCAGTAAACCAAACATGATGCAAGTGTTCTGTTGTTTTCTTTTGTTTTATGTAACTAAAATGAAGGGCGTGTTTTATACAAACAGTTTTGATGAACTCACAAGAATTTTTGTAGTTATGCTGTCATGTCTCCAGGTGGTTATTAATACCTCCTGCTACATAGGATGCTAACAATGCTTTTTTTGGAATTGGCAAAGAAAAAGTAAAAAGAAAGGCTGTGTCATAATTCCCTCCCTACTTCCAAACTACAGAAAATACTACACAGTGTGGGACTATCTAGCGCACTGGATTTTAAAAGCAATTCGAACAATATGCTGAATACTTTTGATGTCTTTTAAGTCTCCGGCATGAAGGTTCAGAGAGCACAAGTTTCTCTTAAACTGCCAGTGTCTTGTGGCACTTATATATCATATATATGTGATATATGTTATATATCATAACCATAACAACAGTTAAGTCAGGATTTTTGTTTGTGCTTCATTTAATAAAGTTGGCAGAAAACTGTATTCACATAGATGAAGCGCTTCATTTTTGTGTACTTTTTAATCAACAAACATGACTTTGAGTTTGAGTTTATTGATTGTTGGTTCAAGTGTGATCAATCATAATTTATTCACCCACTCAAATATAGACAGAAATATGTCGTAATTTGATTCAGATAGAATGCACGATTATACCTCTGATTTCCTTGACCTCTCATAAAATAAACTAAATAGTTTATACTTGAAATGGGAAGGGAATAAGCAAATGTATTTAATCCCCCACTCAATGTAAATAACTAAACAATAATTCACGATTCCAAAGTTATCATTAACCTAAACATGGGTCAACTCTTTAAAAAACAAAAACTCAAAAGCCTGTAAAGTATATAGTTTTCTTTTATAAATTAAACTCTATAATAAGTTAATGATAAAATGTTTCATAAATCCGCAAGAAGCCAAGCAAATGTCAGCACAAGACATACAATACATGACTTAAAAAAACTGAGGCGGTCAACCACCACCATGTGATTTTATTTGTCAATTGTATTTTGTCATTTGATTAGTGACCTTTGCCTTTGGGCTATTTACAATTGATCTACGGTCACAATGTTGTCGTTCACAAAGGTCATTTAGTGAAAGCGCAACAGTGTGATGGGATTTCCTTTGCTATTATTTTGAAATCATGTTTCTGTTCTACTGCTGATGCTTCAGTACCTGCTTTCTCTTTTACCACATAGCATTTTAAACGTTTGTTTTAGGTAAGAAGCAAAAATATCAACAACAGTCACAAAGAGCAGAACATGGAGCAACAAAAGGCATTGTGGCTGGCAAAAAAAGTCAAATCTATGGTTTAGTTAAATGTGAGTCATCAAAACTTCACCTTTTGTAATCATAAAATATATACATTTATTTCCTATTAGTTATCATGCTATGACTGAGTTTAAATACAAAAATCTGAGGTTCAAAATACTAAAATTTAAGCACAAGTTCATTTTTACAATTACATCCTTTTGATAAATCATAGGTGAAACTGGAGAGTAAATGAGTTCCTTTATTACACACAAACACGTGTGCTCCCAGTTGAAAAATAGACAATTGTAAGATAAATATTTGCAATTAAATATGTAAAACAACAAAAAAGTGCAATATATTATTTCATGTTGGGATAGACACAAAAAAAGTTTTGCTTATCTGTGAATAAAAACAGTAATTAAGTGTAACTCATCCAAAAATGTGTGTTGGTTAAACCTCATGGCATTGTTTTATGCCAGCTAGCTTTTATGTTCAGTGTTCTCTGACTTCACTTTGGAAGATCACTGCTGTTTTTTTTCTTTTTTCTGCCTTCCATCTCACAATAAATTCTATTTATTTTTATAGACCACATGGTGTTCTTTTTAACACTCAATGTTTTGCCCCTTAAACTATGACAAAGAGAGGCAATTTCCTATGAAAGAACATCCATCGCGCTGTACTTTCTCCAGCTGTGACACTGCCAGACAACTAGACTGTTGTAGTTTGGACATTTAACAAGCTTGTTGTCTTTGCTGAATTAAACCTAAACAAATAACGGAGAAAAACGAAGAGTTTGCAAAGTAAGAACACATTTTTGACCACAACATTCAAATTAATAAGAAACAAATAGAAATACAGCTGAAAATTTGCAGAATGCTAATGAAATGTATTTATTAATGGAAAAAAAAGACTTGATAATATAACTTGTAGGATTCAGGATCTTTAATTTAATAGTTTTTACTGATTTTTTACTGTTTACCATTCACCTCTTACAATGTAATTTAGAAAGAACATCTTTGTATTTGTAAAAACCTACTTATTCTTTAGCCTTTATTGTTATTATGCAAAGCTGATTTTCTTTGTTTCATTATTTTCGGGCTACTTTTTCCTCAAGTGTGGTTTCTCATCCAATTCATTTTTTTTTCTTTGACTTTGATCTTTCTCTCTTCAACATAATTCCCTGTCTCCCCCACCTCAGGCCTGCAATAATTGGAGATCATTGTTCCAATGAAAGGCACTAATCAACACCAACCTTCATTTAAAATGTAATCTGATATTAACCACATACGCCCTCTTAGCAAATTGGATTCTGCAGTTAAAGGACAACACTGGGCGAAGTCAACTTTAGCGGCAACTTTTCAGGCAAGGTTTTCCAGTCTGGCGATGGCTTCATAGTACAAATTTTCCAAATAGTATCAAGAAGAAAAACAGACAATTCCCAGTGTAAAAAAATATTGTAAACACTTTGTATTTTTATGTATATTGTTAAAAGCCTTTTAAACACTCAGCCTTGTGGTTCACCAATACAACATCTACTAGTGTGTATGAACATGTGTACTACACGATTTTTATGGAGAGAACTTCATTATAAATTCACTATGTACCATAAATAAAAATATGGTTTAAAAAGTCATAAAACTGCTTGCTTAATCAGGTATAAAATCATAGTCAACTGTCACAGATTAGGGTTATAATGATGGCTTGAACATTTCATTTTCAAGTCATCACACCCGCCCACCTCATCTTCCCTCTCAAAACTCCCAGATTTCACGCTCCAGTTGTGCAAAGTCAGATTTGCAAATTCATGTGTTCACACATACATAGTGCACATTCCAGCATACAAACCAAACCAAACACTCAGTGATGCATAGAACTATACGTAACTATTGTCACACGTACAGGAATTGCTCATTTGAACTCATGCATGCCCTAGAAGCCTACAAGCCTACTGTACATGTTGCACATGCTCAGTACATTGCTAGTTAACTCATAAAGAAATCATGTCTGCGAGGTGTGATCAAAAATGCTAGATTTAATAGCACACATTAAGTAAACGGTCAGTGAACCCTAAAGAAATATTTCCATGTCATTTCGTTTTCTAATAATAAATATTAGAAAACAAGTGTAGCTTTTTGTAAATTTTTGCCTTCGTCCTGTATCAGGAATACACACATTTGCAAATACTTAGAGCTCAAACATTGCACTTTTATGAGTATGTACATAAGAAAACTGTTGATTTTGTATGACCCTCAAATCAACATACAGTAATTATACAATCTGATTGTTTCCTCTTCTAGTATTTGACTGCAAAGTGATGTTGTTTGTCACTCCAGGCTTCCGGAAATGTGATTGTTGACAGTTGTTTTAACATGCGTCCTGCTTTGAATCCGTAATTTTCATCAATTTTCTGCATCTGCTAAACCTCTTTCGGGGTCACAGGATTGCTGAAACCTATACCAGCTACTGTTGGGCAAAGGCGGGTACACCCTGGACAGGTCGTCAGTTTGTCGCAAAACATACAATCAGTTCCACACACACTCACGTGCACACCTAGAGATGCTTTAGAGTAACCAATCAACTTATGAATCGTGCTTTTGAACTGTGGGAGAAAGCTGGAGTGCCCAGGGATACAAAAAAAAAAACAAAGAAAGGCTGGGACCCCTAGCTGGGGCCTTCTCACTGTGAGGTGATAGGGCCAACCATGGTTCACCATGCAGCCCCTCAATTTTTGGATGTTATGCATATTTTAGTTTTATTCTAACTTAATGGTGACCAATTTAATACCAGAAAAAAAGGGAATAATCTCTATAGAAGTAATTTATAGCATTTGCTAAAGGATTGAACTTAAAATGTATAAAGCATGTATCAACTTTTTTAGGTACTTCTTTAGTATTAACAGGTTTTCTCTTGATCTCTGCTGTTTGTCATTTAACTGAACTTGATTCTTGAGCCTTAGCTGTCATTAGCAGACTTAAGCGAACATTGTTAAACTAGTCCTTAGAAATGTGACTGCTGCTTTGCGAGGAGTTAATGACCATCATATGACAAAGTGACCCCCTGATTGAACATTTATCCTTGAAAAAAATGAATTCAAGCAGAGTGATTGGCTGAATCTAACTTTGCTGGGCTTGTATAAATCATTCATGCTCGGGAAGCTTCAGCCTCTTTCTCTTTTTCCAATCCTACCTTTTCTTTTGTAAAGGTTAGAACTTCAAAAGAAAAGTAGTTCATTTCATCTCCATGCTGTGCAGTTAGATTCTAAATGTGACAAACTGTTCACCTGCAGCTAAGTCCACTAATTTAAACAGAATTACAGACCTCAAACTAAAAAAAACTGTTTTTAGTGTTAAACAAAAATCTTTCACGCTTTTAGATCAAATCTAGCCTGCATTTGTAATTGGATTACAGTATGGCCTCTAAAGAGTTTTTTCATGACATATTATGTTTCTATTTATCTTTAATTAACACTTGTTTCTGTTTTTTGTTTTTAATAGCAGGATGCAAACATCAAGGTGTAACTAAACAGAAAAACATTTTATTCTTTTCATTTAATAACTTTTTTTCAGATTTTCTTTTGAGTCTAATCAAGTGAGGCTCCTGGCAAATGCTGCAGTGTGTCACAAAGTTAATTATCTGAAATGAAATTGATTCATTTTCATGCGGCTTTTATACAAACTGACTGAGTCACCAGGAAGGCCGAGTGCATACTTGTGTATTTGTTCAAGAAACGTTGGATCTGCTTTTACTGCACATGGTAGCCAAGCAATAAAAGTTTATTGTTCTCAAGCAGACAATCAGCACTTTATGGTGCAACCTTACGGCTAAAATCTCTCTTTAATTATCCTATTTCACAGACGATCGGCTGTAATGGATCCCCTGTAAGTCAAACTTCATTGACGATCCGTCAAACTTGTGAAAAAAAGAAACCTTGCTTACTATCACTCGATACAAAGGCAACTAAAATTACAGCCATTCAGCCTATGTCATTTGTCCTCACCTTTTGATGACAAATTCAATGGAAATAATGAGCAAAATAATATAAATATAAAGAGGAGGATTCAGTCACGGATTTCTACAATTTTTCACAAGATAGTATAGAAACTACACATTTTTAAAGCACACAATACACATTTACATGTGTCCTCCTTGCAGGGCTCAATGATAGTCATACCTTTGCTGAGTATTGGGAATGCATTATGTGTCACAGATGCAGCTAGAAATTTTTCCAAGGTGTTTGCATAAAAACCCATTAAACTCGCAAAGCTCATCAATCAGAGATATGCAGCGTGGGGTTCAGTGGAATTTGTACCTTTTTAGGTTTTTGAAATTCATGCATCTGTAGTCTTTTTTTCTTTTTTTTTGTGGCAAACAGACCCATCCCATTTTCCCTGACAACAGCTGCTCCAGCCCCTCCATAATGCTGAACAGGGAGAATGTCCAGATTGTGCATGGATAAATGGATGTAGTCCTTGTTGCTGATGCAATGTAAATCATCTATAAGCTTCTTTTGGCTCCCATTAATCACCAGCCAAATGACCAAACCCTCTGAGGAGTGTTTGTTTAGATGTTGCGTCTCACTGTGACAGACAGTAACTTAGAGCTGACTTGTATTACCTGGCCTCAGACATGCACTTCATAATAAACAAATTATCCCAGCGTTAGCTTCCAGCACTTTGAGCTTCCTAATCAATCAAGTTCAAGGCTAGCTGTAATGCCAAGCATGGCAGTCGGGTGACGGACATAGAGCCGGGGCTTCAAAGCTCCAATCCCTCCCTCCTTGTGAAGGCAAATTAGGAGAGTACTTAATCAAAAGCTCATTAGCATACAGCGCCTTTCTTAGGCCCCGCTCATAATAGACACTTAGAGAGACGGTGTGAGGGGAATACCAAGTCTTCACTGCTTCAGAATGAAAAGCCAGCATATTACCCCATCACACAAATGATTTTCTTCCAGCCAGGCTCAACTAAACTCTATGTGAACAACAAAAAAATAAAAGAATATACGTTGAAATATACCTCCATCACAAATGAGAAGATACTAGCATTGATCAATAGGTTTCTGTTTTGCAAAAATGTAATTATTGCGATAATGGCATTCAGCTGTAATTTATTAGCATAAAGCAATTAGCAGTAGTAAATTAGTTTTGGTGTATTATAATAATTACAGTTCTCGCGCATGCATCTCTACCTGCTAACGATACAGAATTTGGTGCCATCAGCTGCATTTGTTTGTTTACTCTGGCTTGATGTATCCTGGATATATTCACTGACTGTGTGTTGCCTGTTTTGACCCTGCTTTGCACCCATTCGATAATGCATACTCCCACCTGGGAGCTGCTTTGCTTAACCTCTTACTGCTAACCTCCAAGCTGCTCCACTGGAGCACTGCTAGTATCAGTTCCTCTGTTGTTATTTGCTCCAAGCCTTGGCAGCAGGCGAACTAGCTGGCCGCTAACAGCCAAGTGTTTGTCTCCGTGCCCTGGGAGAGTCACGGCTGTTGAAATATTAATTCAACACAAAAGCATTAAGAACTGAAAACTCAGTTAAAATGCCCATGGTGGGAAGCTAAGAGACCGGATCTGTAAGCTGTGATTCATGTGGTTTAATATGCGTTCTCCCTTTAAAACACACAGTGCTTTTTCCATGTATCTTTCTTTCCCCTTTGTATTACTTTTTTCACTTAGTTAACACGTCATATTGATATGCTAACAAAAGTATTATTAAGCAAGGAGGTTAGTTTATATGTACTAAGTTATATTCCCTTTTTCCAAATTCCATTGTCATGAAACATGAAAGTTGGATGAAGGCCATTCAATTCAGTTTTTATCGTAACTAATGTTAGATAGGCTCTCTGTTGTTAAATGTAGTGATTGAATGGCAGCCGTTTTCTGGATCCTCCTTCCGTGCTCTGACCCTGACCGGGTCAGTTAGATAAATGATATCTTTTTAAATTAGCCGTCAATCAAATATTTATCAGTCCCTTAAAGGCATTGAGTTTTTGTATCTGATTTTGTTGGAGACAGAGAAAGTCTCACACAGTAGCCATTACATGCTTATGGTGAATAATTTCTTCGTTAGATGGCTGGTTCTGTTCATTTAAGATGCAAATTCTCAGAATTGCAAATCCTTAATTGGTTTTCTTTGGTTGTTTCAACTGTCTGTAAGAAATGTGTTTTTGAGCTATAATGTAGAATCTCTTACTCCTGCTTTATATTTTTACTTCACACCTTTTAAGCTTCAGTAGGTTTTCAGTCAGAATATGTTGTAAGATCAAAATGCCAAATGTCAATGCCAGGAAGCATTCTTTAGCCTTCGAAAAGTACATTCTTGCATGTTTTTCCACTCCATTAAGATGAAATGTGTTTTGCTCACAGAACACAAAGACTCAAATGATAAATGGAAACACAAAGAACTGAAAATGCAGGTGTTTGCTCTTAACACTTCTAGATGTTGATCATAAAAACTTGGAAAAGATTCATTTAACATGTATGAACTGTTCCCTTAACTTATTGGTGTAGATTCACAAAAATCTCAAATCTAAGAAAAATTTCTTAACCCCACATAATATTCTAGCTGAGATTGCAGAGAGTTGAAGTAACCACTGCTGGCAAAACTGAAATTCACAGCCTCAATTCACGAGAGAACGCTCTGTGAGGGATTCCAATAGCAACAAATCATTCTGGATTGTAAAAAATCAAATTGAGAAGAAAGAAATATGAGATGAGCAAAGGAAAATGAGACTGGAAGGGGAAAAATCCCAGAAGTACTATCGATCTGCGGTTACAACACACAAACACAGACCAGTCAGCAGGAGGCTCACTGATGGTCAAATATGGGTAATTGATGGAGTTGAGTTTGACACAGCAGAGTAATGTGATCTGGAGCTGGAGTGTCTGTGGTGCTGTTGGTGCATGCATCTGTCTATACTGTGAAAGGAGAAAGGACAGAGATTTGCTATGGGGACTTGGTGTAAATTTGGTGCATTTGAATGCTGCATTTTTGATCTCTGCACCAACCCCATGGAGTGATTCCTCATGGAGAAACAGGAGGCGTTCACCTTGAGGGACCCACCTTTCACTCACACACGCCCAATAGGTCCAGGGCTGTAAATCACAGTCAACCAATTTGTAGACAGGGATGAAGAAAGTGCTTCAAACCAAGCTTGTTAGAAATATTTTCAGTGAAGAAACAAGAAAAATATGCAAATCAAATCCTTATTTCTGTAACTAATTTATTCTATGTAAACGTGTTAGGAATATGGTTGGCTTTAAAGTGACCTAAATGATACTAACCAGGTAAATGATCATCAATTCCAAGCATCAATTAAAACCACCTGAAGCGAAATGGAAAAATCTGGGCTTAAAGACTTCAAACTTGGGAAGCCACAGCCAAAGTCTGCAGCTGAGAATAATTACAGAAGACTTTTAAGTCAACAATAACCCACTCCAGCAGGACTGAGCACAGCCATAAGACATAAGGTACTTGCACTGCATCAGCAACTTCTTTCTTAAAGTAAAAAAAAAAAAAAAAAAATCATTACACACTGGGGTTTTAAGATGTGCTGTTCAAGCTCTTTTGAAGAAGCACAAAGAAATGGGCAGTGTGGAGGACTGTGGGCGTGCTGGTCAGCGCTGTGCACTTAATTCAGCTGATGAAAAGGCCTATTCTCTTTTAATATCTGAAGATGTTTAGCACACGTCAACTATCCAGAGAATATAGGCTGAGCTTATTGAAGAAAAATGTGTCCAGAAAGCCAAACTTTCGCTGTGGTCACACAACTAAACAATTATAGGGTGTCAATGAAGACAAAAGCTGCTTCAGGGGCAGTTTAAGCTGTACAATTGTTGTGCAGTTATTGTATGAGGAGGAGTTTAGTCCAGGTTTTTCTGCACAAAGGATCAGATTTGGTCAAGACTAACCCTGTTTTCATTCTTAACTCACATTTCGGGCAGCGAATAAGAATCAATGAGAGTGAATGTTTCTTTACTGTCAGAAATTTAAAGCAGGATTAAAAACTGTGTTTATTTTTGAATGATTTTAAAATAAAGTAAGCTATTTTATTCTAGACAGTTCCACACAAAAGTGGTTTTGTTTGTTCCCTCTTTTCTTTTTTCTTCATTCATTTATTATATGTGTGCATCCCTGGCTGTGTTTAGCACGCTAGTGTTCTTTGTTCCACTGTCACTGTGTGTCTAGTTAAATTCTAAGCCTTTGAGAAGAGATCGATTTGAGCACCAAGATAACTAAGTTATCAAACTGTTTTATTGACTGACTGTCCCTTTCCTCCCCATCTTTGCCTCCTCCCTGCTTCTTGACCCATTTTATCCTTCCATCACTTCATTCTCCACCCCCCTTTTCTCCCCTTTTCTCTCATCCATTCGCCTTGCCTGCTGTCTGTCCTCTGAATTGTCTCTCTTTTTGTCACTATCTCCCAACAGGCCGACAGACTTGTCCCCCAGAGAAGTTTGATTGTGGAGGGGCTGCCAGCAAATGTGTTTCGTTGTCATGGCGATGCGACGGAGAGAGAGACTGTGAGAATGGAGCTGATGAAGAGCAGTGTGCCGCAGGTGAGTCTGCTGGGAGGTAGAACCTAACACATGTCACTAATGCACCATCAATGTATATGCTCTATTGCTATGTTTCTATTTTTTTTATATATTTAAAAACGTAAGTTTTAAAAAAATTCAAGATGACACAATTAGCTCTTTTTTTTATCAATTAAATCAATAATCAAAATAAATGTATATAAATCGTGAAATTTGACTCGCATCAAAGATTTTTTTAAAAATATTCTAGTGATTTTAAGCCTGTAATCCCCACTACATCAAAGAACTGACAGACAATTCAACTTTTCTTTTGGAAGTAAGAAGTTTAGAAATAAAAACATTTTGATGAAAACCACAAAAAAAATAGATGACATTCATTTGGATACTCGGGTTGATTTGATTAGTTGAAGATGCAAACATTTTACCATGAGTGTTCAGGAAAAAAACACCTCGTTTACCCTCTGTCTCAAATTTGACACACATTTTAAAAATGATGGAACTCCGTTTTAAAGAATTGTTTATTAACACATTTTGCATTTTTTCAACACACCAAGTAGTCATTTAATAAATAAATAACAATAGCTGAGTTATCCTCACCATAAACCTTTGAAAATTTGCAAAACTTTGTCCCGCCAAAGGTGTTTCTGAGATTTCATGGAAGCAGACGTTTTGAAATGACCAGGAAAAGCCCTCTACTGCCCCTAGTGGAAAAATGATGCACTACATGGTAGAACACGGACCAAGTTATATACAATAGGTTTTCAAGAAACGTTTTGATTATGCCGTGGATATGATTCCAATTGTTATATAGGGTCAAAATGTATTTTCCAGAATTCTATTTATGTTTAAATACTAACTTTGGATGATAAGTCAGCATGGCATTCAAGTAAAACTGTTTTTTTGTTCATTATGTAGTATTCTATCAAATCACAGGTTTTCTAACCTTATTCTAGCGGTTCAGGTCATACTGTCCTGCTGTATCTCAGAAGGAGTCTGCACTAGAGCCAGTATAAGGATAGAAAATAAATCCCGACATAGTAGAAGAGAGAAATGGGTAATTTCAGCCATTTATAGTGACTGGTGGTAACTAAGCTTCACAGATATGTTAAAATTGAGTTTTTGTGTTGTTTTAATGCAGCATTTTTACTGAAGTACATGACAGAAACCTAAATAACATCATAAAAAGGGTATGATGTATCACATAAACATTTGCATATAAATAAATATTGTTATCCATTGTGAAATCTTTGATAACACAAAGAGTTTTATCTTACAAAACTGCCACTGATGAATAATGCAATTTAGTCGCATATCATCAAAGACACATATGCTTAAATACTGAATTGCACACAGTAAAGGTACCTTAGATATCTCCTTTGGTTGTAATTAATTTGTAAGCATGTCTTTATGCTACTTAACCATTGATCCAGCTGTGCCCGTGCATACATATTCCTGAAACACCATGAAGTCGTCTTCCTCACAGCTTGTGTTAGAGACAAACACACACATGCACTATTTTTTTTTCTAACTTCTAAGAGCAGCTTAAGATTTTTAGAGTGGTTTATGCCATAACTAGAATATTGCAACCTCTCTAACTTTTTTTGCGTTTTAAAACCCTAGTATTAACTTTTTTGGACATGCTACTTTTTTAAATAAACTTTGTCTCATTTGACTTGGAGCAAAGTTGACTATTCCTGTTACATTTCTTTTGGTGGATCTTTGCTCATACTTCGCCTGCCTTGTGTACGTTACTTTCTTGACAACAACTGTCGGGCGTGTGCTGCTGTTGATTCTGAGGTTTGTTCAGGATTATTACCCGCTGACAGAAGAATCTTTTCAAGAGCTTACAGATTTTTAGTGTATTTCTCCCAAGACTCAGTTGATGCTTGGATAGATTCACTGCTTTTTTTTTCATGGTACTCTTTTTTTATTTTTTTATCTTAAGAGTTGTTATTTAAATGAACACCATCTTTTCTACCAGCTTTCTTTCATTCATAGCCCAGCTACTTTAAAAAGCTTAGACATGCTGTTGTAATTTAGTGATTTTTAGCCTAATAGAAAAGTATCACATGAGAAAAAAATGCAGTGTACTGTGTACTAGAAGAATTCACAATATGCACATCAGTCTTTGCAAAAGTTTGGATTTTGTTTGTTTTTGGGGGTGAAACGCAGACACTCTGCTGAGTCAGGCTCTCGGTTTTCATCATGAAATGGGCGGCACACACAAGGAGTGAAAGGCGGTACCTCAGAGACTGATGTGTCTTACTTATTTATATTTATATATAAATGCTTACTTATGTATTCTTTTAAAAAACAGTGAGTTTTTAGTGTGCCATGTGTATTATATTATTGTATGTATGCATATCGTTTACTCTGAAAGGCTTAACAATCCCATGATATGTAGTCTCTGGTAAGAGGATTCAAATGTTATATGAGCAACCCCAGTTTTTCTTCCCTCAAAAGAATATATTTCTGCTTTTTACAAAAACAGAAAGGGGATCGGGTGTGAAAGATTGATAACTTTTAATAATAAGACACCCAGAGCATTGTGCAGTAATATTACATTTGGTGACATTTCTGTTTTTGACAGCACACAGAGAAGACATCGAAAGAGAATGAAGAGGATGAGAATGCAGTTTGAGAGTCTGGAAAGTGTAGTTTATGATGTAATAAATGCTGCATTTGCCTTATTTTACTGCAGTTAAATCATTTATAACAGTTTCAATGCAAATTTCAGTGCAGAGAGTAAGGGAAGAAGAGAAACAAGATTCAGAATTCAAAGAAGACAAGTCATCAAGAGGCTGGCAATTTAAACCAAAATCTGTTTGACAAAAATGTGTAAAACTATATAGATTCACAATGTTTTGTAGAAAGAATTACTCAGAAATATAATTTTAAGCATAATTTTTAAATTTTCATAATAATTACTATTTTTTATTTATTTAATAATAATCATATTTTTTATATATGTCCTCAGTCATGAGAACAATACCACATAAACATGTTAAAAACACAATTTGCATTGGAGTTGGTTTTTAAATACTTCATATTTCTGGAATGTTTTTTCCCCTCGTCTTCATTCTTTCATTTTGTTTTTGTTTGTTTGTTTTTGTTAATAAGAAGTGATCCAGTTAATTGATTGGTAGATTTAAAGTCTTGCTAAATAACTTTAACTGGATTTAAGGAGTTTTGGGATCAACATCATATCGTGAGAAGAGTTGTAGATCATGGCCCAGGAGACTTCATGGGGAGAAGGGTGAAAGTCTTTTGGTGTTTGTAAATGTTTCTTTTCAAATCCTTAAGTGTCGTTTGATTATGGTGCCGAGGCTGAAAAGCAGGTTAAAAGGAGACTAAGAAAAAGGTCATTTTATGGACAAAATAAAACATGTCAAAACAAAGTTTTAGACAGCCATTCAGTAAAGCACATGTGTCATTGTTTTGATGCTTTAGAGGAAAGCTGTGGTAATTCTAAAAAGGTTACAGTAGCTGTTATTGGATACAAGTGTTGTCTGTGTTACCTGCAAGGAAGTGAACACACTTCTAACGTGTTTATTGGATTTCAACTTCTCTCTTTCCTACAACACTTAGCCAAAGTAATCAAAATAAATCAAATCTAGCATTTATTGCCACTTTGAAAGCTCATATTACATATTTGAGTAGTTGAGTGAAGACGTATCTTCAGTCCCTGTAATCTTCCTCCTTACTTGTTTGTCTATGCCTTGGCCGCTCACTATCTGTGGAAGCTTTTCTAGGCGCCGCCGCCTGTTCATTTATCTCCATTCTCACTGCGAGTTGCAGACTGCTGGTGCGTAGAGAGATCGCATTAGGGAGTTGGTGGCCGCAATCTAATGAAAACAACGGTTGCTGCTGATTTAGACATGTAACCCGGGCTGTCAGTGTAGTGTTCATACGACATATCTGTCTCTTTCATATACTATTTAAAAATATTTAGAAAGAATGGGTGTTTTATTCTCTTCTGTTGCACTTTTCTTTTTTTTTTCTTCTATACATCTGCGTTACCTTTCCTTTTATTTTTATTTTTTATAGGGAATAGAGAACTTGTTTCTGTTTCCTTCCTGACCCATGCTGACCTCTGTTCATTACTCCAGGTCAATAAATCTGCTACATTTTTCATAGGACTCCTGATGATAATTGATTTTTTTTCCTCATGTGGCTCAGCTGTATGTTGTTGAGCCATGCTGTGATAATTCCCATCTGAAAACCATGTTTTGGATCTATCCTGTAGAGATAAAGTGATATTTAGGAGGTGATATGTTGTAGAGGACTATTGATGCAATAGAAAGTTGATGCAACTTTTAGCATCTACATGAAAGCAAAAACACAAGTGAATTTTTGATTTTCACCAATGTATGACATCAATTCAGGTGTACTCAAATAAAAGCACCATATAGGAGTGACATATAAAAGGTAGAAGTTTTTTTTCTCTTTTCACCAGAAATTAACTAATAATCTCTCTGAAAAGAAGTTAGAATTTAAAACATTAATTTTCAAAATTCTAATCATAATCTCAAAAATATAATTTAAAAAAGTCTGAATCTTTTACATGTTTACCCAACTTTTTTCATAAACTTTTTGTTGCTCTAAACCTTGTATTGCACACACTGTACTTTGACACCAAACATGATGTACAGGCACAATCAGAGGTCCTGCCGTGCAATTTTAGTATCAGGCACGGCTCATCGCCCCGCCGGCAGCGAGCTTTAGACATTGTGGTGGGTTTTGGGCATCTCAGCGCATCTCAAATCTGAACTTTGACCTGTGGATGACACAAACAGTGGGTGGGGTCTTAACCCAAGTTGGAGGAGAATCTGATTGTTCTGATTGTTGAACATCGTAATGTTTTTTTTCTTTTTTTCATCGAGACCATGATAAAAAAGATTGTTTAATTGTATTCTTATTTTTATTTTTCCTTCTTTAGACTAATGTGGGACAGCAACTTTTCAATCTGGGTAACAAAGAGATAATCTAAATAATAAATCTTCAAAAAACAAGGTTTCAACTACTCTCTCAGCAAACACTTGTTCTCTTCAGATCCCAGTTAACGCGTGTTTCTAATACCTGCTTCCTTCTTGACATCTGTTTCTTTCCTCTTCAGCGTTAATCCTCACCACCCGTTTTCCCTAACCTCTGATCTCACCCTTCTCCCTCCGCCTTCGTCCACCACCACACTGGGGGGACAGCTAATGTTAATTAGGGCTTCTAATTGAGCATATCCTAATGTTGAATAAAACATGAATTCAGGAAGAGAGGTTCTTTATTACATTTACTGGAACCTCTTAGGAAAGTTTATGAGCCTTTAATTTATGTTTATGGGAAATTGCATTTGCTAAGGAACACAGTTGCAGTGAGCTGTTTATGTGCTTTATGCTTTTTATGTTTTTATTTAATTAAAAAAATAACAATGGAATCATGTTTCTATTATTGATAAATGCCATTTCTTTAAAAAAAAATAAAGGAAAAAGTTAGTTTTATCATTTAACAGTCGGCTTTGAAATGTTGCTACACTGGGGAATACCTGTTAAACTATGCGTTTGTCTTAATGGCCTATGGATCCATTAAATCACACAAATAATCCATTTTGCTTTGTTTTTTCTCATTTGGATTATACTTGGTTCTTTTTTATTATTCCTTTGCTTTTGTCTGAACTAAATAATAATTATAGAACAGATTTTTTTTCCTATTCTTTGCAATTAAATTGTAATTTGTTGTGTGTTTGTATTTTTCCTCTTGTATAAAACAACAGGGAACAAGTCAGGATAAAAAAAATATCATTGTAAATCATTTTCTCTCTTTACTTTTAACCTACTCGAATGTATTTTGTTTTTTTGCTCTGCAGCAACTGTCATTTTTCAGCACATTATCACAGAGGACGGAAAGAGGGAAACACAAACGCAGAGAGACAGGGGGAACGGTCAGCGTGGCTTCTGCTTCCCCCCGAGACCTGTTGGTCTTTTCACATCAGCCTGTGTTGCTGTGTTGCATTAGGCCAAGCTGGTGTGGAATCAATGCCCACCAAGGAGAAGTTAGCTGGTGTTTTATAGCAGCCAGAGATGAGTGCAGAAAAGCAATACTCTTGTATATCCCCCCCGTCTTGGATATAAAATGATGAGAGAACATCAAGTGGCAACCTCAACAGAAATCTGTGATGCAAGCTGTGCATGTACAGCTTCCATCACACATGTACATGTAAATCTTCTAATGCATATAAATACAAACCTGTTTGCATGACAGCCTTATTTCAGTGTCATTCATTCTGATTCAAATGTATTTAAGAAAGAATCATGAATTTAGTAGGAGACAGACGAAAAATCCACTTTTTTTTTTTATAATTGCTTCACAGTGTTACTGTACAATCCCAGTCGCAGGTTGATTCAGTCTATTGTTCTGATCTCTAAATAAAAACGGAAAAGCCAGCATGTAATTTATGTGCACTATTGAGCGAATTCCTCTCCCCACAACCCTTTTCCCAGTCCATAGTCATGCAAATTATATCATAGAAAAGCAGCCTTTGCTTTTTCCCCGCATTTTCCAGCAAGCCCAGCTTTTCCCCCATTATATGCATATATATATATATATATATATATATATATATATATATATATATGTGTGTGTGTGTGTGTGTGTGTGTGTGTGTGTGTGTGTGTGTGTGTATAAACGTCTCTCTCACCCCCGTGGGTGGTAACTCACCCCAAGCTCAGGTCCTCTACTAGAGCCCTGAAATGTCTGAGGTCTTTCCAGAAATCTGCTGTAGCCACTCGTCCAGTTTGGGGGTTACAGCCCCGAGTGCTCCAATTACCACGGGCACCACTGTCACCTTCACCTTCCAAGCTTTCTTCAGTTCCTCTCTGAGTCTCTGGTATTTCTCCAGTTTCTCATGTTTCTTCTTTTTGATGTTACCATCTCTTGGTACTGCTTTTCATACTTGCACAGCTTAAAGCGAAACAGACAGTAAATAAATCAATAAATAGAAAGAAACCCAATCCACCCTTAACCCACCCTCCCACCTCCATTAGCGCACACAAGCAATGAATACTTCTAAAAAAAAATTTCTAAACAAAAACTTTGAAACTTAGCCTCTTATCTTGATATAGACACATTATCAGTGGATGTACCCGCGCAGACATGCAGATACAACTGTTGCCTGTGGCCTTTAGTAAGTCGACTTCCCATCACACTCTCCATTTACAATCCTTTGACTGCTCTTGCTGTGTGTAGGTGTCATGTGATCGAGCGCTTGCACACAGGCCCTCTCGGTGCCCACAGGCGGTGGCACTTCAGACTTTGTAGACTGTTTTCTTCAAAGGACAACTTTAAAAACATTATGTTTACAAGATGACATTTTTTATCCAAGACTCATAACTGATAAAATGATAAATATCAAGTTTTTTTAAATGTATTTTTACATTTTTTTGTCATTATAAAAATACAAAACTCAGTGCAGAATGATAAACGACCGCTGATTTGCGATCTTGATTTGAGTTTGATCATGTATCAAATCAGATCACCACCTAGGCGACAATACCTAATATTGCAACACAATACTTTTTATGTCCTCGATTGCCACTGTTGTTTTTGTTATTCATTTAAACCCCCATAAAAGTTGATTGTAAAGTTGCAGGTTTGATTCCTGCCTTGCTTGTCCGTGTGCCATTGTCCAAGACAGTGAATCCCAAATGACTCCTGGTGGTTACAGGTTGAGTCACCATCAGTAGGTGATGGAACTGCGACTGTAACTCGCTTTGGGCCTTAATCAAGGTAGAAAAACGCTGAATAATTATAGTCCATTAACCCACCATTATTGCCCATTTTCAAAACAGCAGAATGGATGGAGTCAACTTAGATGTATATGGCTGCATCATTTTAGATTTAATGTCTGTGCAGAATTCCTTGAGTGAAGTCAGAAAAGAAAATCAACGTCATGGTTCATTTTTATATTCTATTGAAAAATGTCGTGAAGAACTGAAAATGGTTAAATGTTATCATTTCCTACCTTCTACTTCTTTTATACCAAGGCTAGCCACATTTGAGAGACTGCAGCACAGTGACTCACCTACAATGTTCATACATTTCCATTTTATGCTCACACTCACTGTTGATGCTGATTGTCCTGACTGCCCTGCTAAGAAGTCAAGTTAAGTCAAGGCTTTCATGATTTTTATGCTCCTTTTTTAAATAGAAAATAAAATTTGACATATATGGTGTTTTTTTTTGTTTTTTTTATTTGTTTTTTTTTGTTTGTTTGTTTTTTTTTTTTTTTTTTGGGGGGGGGGGGGGGGGGGGGGGTGTTTGAAAGGCAAAAAAAGACTATTTTACCAAAAAGAAAAAAGTCTACAGGCTTCCTATAGTTGGAACACAGTTGAAACCAAATCCTATAGAAGTAAAGAGGTTAGTATTGCACCATGGGGAATTTCTTGGCTATATCTTATTTTTCAATCATTACTTTGTAATCTCAGTGTCCTATTTACTTTGATTTTTTTGTGCCCTGGATTTTTACTTTATGACTTACTTTATGATGATTATATAAGGGAATACAGCTATATCCCCAGCAGGCATGGTTACAGATGCATCCATATATCCATATGTTGACTTAAAGAACCAAACGATGTACTGATGAGATTAAAGGCTGTTAGGACCCACAGGATTAGTGACGTCCATGTTCATTGTACGCTTATAGAGTTGCACATTATGAAAATATGACATGTTCTGACTAATAGGCATCCACATTATACCCCACCTACACCTTTATTAAGACTCTCAAGGACCTGCCCGTTCTCAAACATTCCACTGTGACTGCTTCTAATGCAGTTAATATTCAGGTCTCAGCTGCTGTCAGTTGGCATTGTGTTGGAGCTTTTGAAATTTCCTGTTGTGTTCAATGTGCTGTCCCTGTTGGGCTGTTAATATTTCTGCTTGTCTGTTGTGTGTACGTGTGCACAATCCCCACAGTCCCAACTCATCACGAGTCAGTTAACCAGTTTCTTTCCCTAATGTGCTCCAATCAAGGTGGCATTGTATTTCAGTCTCTCGCTAAACTTGCTTCCATTTTTCTATTTATCTCAGCTGCTGTTTCGTTTTGTCTCGCTCGGTTCTACTGACACCTTTTATCGAGACTTTCTTTTTTCTTGCAGTGGCTTTTCACGCACAGTTGACCTCGTTTTTACTCTGACACGAGGCTCTCTAAGCAGGTATTGGATGATAAAGGAATCTTGGCTTTAGCTTTGAACAAAATATGTTGAAATGCTTTTGCCAGTGCTTTTCGGCGATTCTGAAATAACTTCATTAGAAATGGTGGGCAGTTCCATTCAGATGGTTGTAATTGGACTAGCAACCTGTCAAATATACACTCTGGCTTTGCCCAAAGACAGCTGGTAGAAGTTCCAGCATCTTCTACACTTCTAAAGACAGCAAGTACAGGAAATAGATGGGTATTTTTTCAGGTAGGTATCTTTTATCAGAATAAGTGTACTTTTCATCAGAATTTTAAGTTAGTTGTTTGTACCAAATACTTCAAGTTAAAAAGACCTTAAAATATATGTCATGGATGCAGTGAAGGAGGTCATGAGCAGGATGTAAGCTTGCAGGAGTCTAAACAAAGGGATGATGGGATATCAGCTGAGGCTTAATTTCGTGCCAACGGTCCTGCCCAAAACTCAAAAGCGAATTTCTAATAAACTCTTTCTGCTCTGCAGAGAAAATTGCCTAGAAAGACGAGGTTTTTTAATATATATTTCCTAAAAGTGCCAAAATCCTGATTAAAAGACCGCTGGGAATGCTTTTACAACAGAAAAAATATGGTCAGAGTGGGACTTTTTTTTTTTCAAATAGCTTTACCAGAATGTTTTGGTTTAAAATAAATATTGATTTTTCAATCAAAATTAAAAACAGGTTTTCACCCAGATTCCATTTTATTTCTCAATTGAGGTAGATTACCAAAAAACTCTACGCATCTCCTCCTGGTCTGGCCCTTCTGGCAAATGTTATAACCCTCTGCGCCCCACAAGTCAAAAAGTTTGCCCTCCCTTGGGTTAGATTGAAGCCGATGATTGGCTGATAACCCTAAGGGGAGCGGTGGAAAGGGAAAAATATAAAAGAGAAATGTGGTAGCAGTAGTTCAGTTAGCATCATCAGCAATCTGGATTGCACTTTTTTAAAAATTCTATTTAGCATCTTCCCACCAGGGCAGAGACTGACACATCAGATGCTTCTCCCGATCCGTGTTTCCAAATGTGTTATCATAGCGGTGTGCACGCTGAACCCCTCTGGACATGTCAGAAAGTGAATTTCTTGCGAAGATGCTTCCTGTTTGTTTGTGAGTCAGTGATAAATCAATTTTAAATGTCATTGCCTTGCGCCGTCTATTCCATTTGGGGGAAAAAAGAAACGCACTCACGGAAGCTGAAGAAGTGCCGACTGTGTTTGAGTATGTAGAGACTGCTATCACTCTACACTGTTGTTTCAAATCTTAATTCAGCCAAAACACAGATAAACACTGAAAACTCTGGAGAGGGACTGCATGTCAACTTAACCACATTTTTCTTCACACACAGAAGCATAAACACTTCAGCAGGCTGTTGCATCAACAGCATAAAAAAGTGCCTTTCCTCTCACTTTTTCTTTATCAGATTTTAGACCTGAGTAAAGTCACATGCTAAATATGCATTGTCCTCATGTTTCTAATGTAATGGGAATTCACAAAATTCAGGTAAAATGTTGGCAGTTATTGTAATTCTGTGTTTCCAGGTATTTGCCAGACTGTGGCAATAATTTCTTGGAAAAGAAAGCTGGCAAACGTCCTTAGAGTTCATGAAAAGGAAATAGTCGAGGTGTAGCAGGAGTCCAGCTGAAGTCTAGTTTGACTGATGCTGTGGCTGGAGTGAAAAGAAAAGGTGCTTAATCCTCAATGAACGGAGTCGAACAAAAATGAAACCCACCAAGCAATTTCTAACAAAGGGGGTCTTTCTAAAATATGGTTTTAATTGTTGTAGTCCTGCTTTCAAAATAAAAAACAAAGATGCTTTTTGGATGTAAACCATTAGTTGAATTTCTGTCATTTTAATGCCTTGTTAGAACCATTTTTGTACCCTGTTGTTTAAATGTTAAGATATTGAAATGATTATATTATGAGACAATTACGAGTTTTTATTAAAAAATAAATAAATAAATAAACAAGATCATACTTGTCTACTAGATGGCCCATTAAGCTTACGCTCCTCTGCACTACTTTTAGGTGTTGACTGTTTTAGAGGAGGCAGGGGGTAGTCATTTGTGTTCTGCTCAGTTAAATGCAGTGCAATTTCAGCCACCATGAAAAGGCGTTGTTATTTTATGTCTACTCATAGTTGTTACGAGCTTACTTTCAGCTCGTATTTCTGCCAACACCCCCCCAGTAACCGTGGTTGGAATAAGCTTGTATACAGTATGTGGGTGGAAATTCACGGCTCAATACCCGAAAAGTCAGACTGGTGTGATTGGTTTGATTCTTTGCCCCAGAAAGACCAAATTCAATGATCCAAAGAGATAACCTAAACGGTCAAAGCATGTGTTTCTTGGTGTCCAAAATGTCCTCCATTGCACGTGTCTTACATGTGGATTGCAGTCATAATCAATCTTTCCTCTTGATTACATGGTATCGGTTGATACAGTAAGTACCAGCTTGTATTGAAGGAGAACTCCTTTGTCCTTCAGATCAAGGTGACTAAGCCGTGCCCTGTCTTATCTATTAACTGTCCGTTGGCCGGTCTGTGTATGGATGAATAGAAAACTCTGACCCCAAACTGAAGACAATCACCTTCAAGAGGTTACTGATGGGATGTAGTCAAGTATACATTGTGGCTGTGGTTAACTGAAGGTTAACTTACAGCAGTGTCATTTGACATGCATTTAGGAAACCATCATATTTTAGGCGTCTGCTTTTCGTTCCCACTTGGCTACTACAAACGTTCATCACAGAGTTGGTTCAAACATTTCATTCTGACTTTATTGCGCAGATTTAATCCTCACATTCGCTGCAGCAGCTGGTGCATTCAGGGGTTACATTGAATTTCCGCACTTATGCACTTTCATTAAGAGCTATTGCTGCATTCAGGTGCGCTGGTAATTTCTAGCATTTGTTCACACTGACCTCAGCCAACACAAATACACACGCACTTGTTGCTCCATGTCATTGTTACTCTTGGAAATGAATAAGAGCATATTGCATTTGATTTAAAAGGGTGGTCTTTTTTAAATGAATGCAATACGCTTCCATAAAAAGTTTTGTAAAAAAATCTTTTAAAAATTCATTCATTCATTTTTACTATTTTTATTATTATTCACTTTTAAACATATTTTTAGAAAATAACAGACTGTAAGCAACAAAGTTGACTACACCCACAATGTAAGCGTCCAGCAGGTCATCCATGAACTTTACTGTTTTGTGTCCGATATTGCCGTTGGGACTGACTCACAAACAAAAGAATAAACAGTTCATATTGATCAATATTTATTACTTCCCCAACGATTTGCTGTGTAATGTTTGTAGATCAAGTCGATGCTTGAAAGAGATTTGTTCATAAAAAGTTCAAAGATATGAAGTGTCTTTTGTTAAAATAACATTTCCGTAATGTTATAAAACCTAATTTATGACTACACTTTCAATTATTTTTTTATGTTTGTTTTTGCAAGAGAATAATCATGAACTGAAACTTTATAAATAAGGGGAATAACTTTTTTACTTTAAAATGCACAAATGATTTTTAAATTCCGGTAAGATGTGTTTCATGGAGGAAGTGACAAAAAAACGAAGCTTTGACTTTGCCACTTTTTTTCTTCTTATCAGTTTTGAAGGGCAGTGTCCATCTTAAACCAATGATGCTTCGTGTTTCTCTTTGGACTTTCCACTTTGTCCCACATACCAAAAAAGGGATTGGAGCTAGCTTATGTGTAAATGTTTCTGGACATTTCACCTGTCAGTGCTAAAAGCCCAAACAATGGAAAACTAAAATCCTTTTTTATTAAAAAAAAAAAAAAAAAGAATAGGCAAGAGTTATATGCACTGATTATAAACTATACCTTCCATGAATGGTCTATTTTTGAATTTATGTCACATTTAAGGCGCGCCCAACTATTAGATACATTAAGTGAGACGAAAGAGCCAGAGACAAGTGTGTCAGTCAGTAAGGCTTTATTAACTGCATTCACAGTAACTCTAAAACTTGTTTGGAACATGCTACATGTTAGCCAAATAAGCATATTCACGATACTCCTAACCTTGTTTGCAACACTAAACAAAACAGACTGATATCGCTAAAACATACTTTACTGTGACTACGATAACTCCCAACCTTATTAGTAACACATAAAGTAACACAGTGCAATACCGCTACACATTAGCCCATTTCACGTAATCATAATAGCATTCAACCTTGATTAACCAACCTTGACAACCAGAATTAATCCATATATGAGGCGCTTAAATCCGGATTATAAGGCACACTGTGATTTAAAAAAAAAAAAAAAAAAAAAAAGGACTTTTACTTTCCCTTTAGTGTGAAAAATACTGTACTGTTTGTCCCATAACTGATTTCAGATGGATCTTTTTAATTATACTGTGTCTAGAATTTGATAGTGTGTATATCTGTGTCTCCTTTATTCACTATATTTAGCTCAAAATCTTGAAACACAGCCATAGTTCTAGAGAAAATGAAATTGTGCTGACATTCTTGTAAGGCATTGGTGTGATTACACATGTTAATTTGCTTTGATTAAGCATGTATGAATTCACAATCAAATTGTACCCAAAATGTTCACTGTTTTACAGCACTTTTGTCAGAAAGTTAGAATCTCTGATCAGTCTTAACAGCTTTTTTTCCCCCATCTCATTGATCTCTGTTCATGTTTAATACATATTTTATTCTCTTTTTTTCATCCTGGAGAAATCTGGCAACTGTGTATGGAATGTATCGCACCCGTGAGGTGTTACAGGATGGGGCTCACATATATAATAGCAATCTGAGATGACCCCAGATGTGTATGACTTGTCCGTTAGATACACATGTACGTGATCAGCCAGCATTTTTAATACGCCTGCATTGTGCCAAAACAGCTTTTACCCACTAAGGCATGAAGCCTTTCAAGGTGCCCGTTACTATCAGCCAGCAGATGTTGGCTACGAATCCCTCTAATTCCTCTATTCTGTGAGGTAGAGCACCACAAATCCAACTTGTTCCTGAACATCACCAAACTTTCTGTTGCAGATTTATGGTATGTGCCCTCTGTTATCCGCATTGAGACCTATAGATGACAATCTTTGATTATCAAATAAGCCCAGTTATATATATATGTATGCGTGTGTCAGTTGTGATTTAGACTAAAGTAAATATGATTCAGTGAAATTGCTGCAGCTACTGGGAACAATATTGTATTGTGTTGTATTACTATTGTAAAAGCATCCCTGATTGTCTTATGGTTAGGGTCATAGTTTCTGCGGAGCGACAGTAGTTGGGGTGCAGAGTGAGCCTTACCAAACTTCCCATCATCCCTTTGCTTACACTCTGTCCTGCTAGCTTACAGTCCCTCATACCCCAACCTAACAACATTGTGATGAGAAATATTGGATCTATTCAGCTGTTTTGAGACTATTTTCAGCTCAGAGATGCCACTTTAATTTTAATTTCCTGCAAAAAAGTTTTCCATCATGAGAAAAATGCTAGAAGAACATGTTAAAAATGCCCATAAAAATCACATTCATTGGAGTAGGTCTTTAAAGTACTGCAGAAAAATGTTGACGCCAAATATTTGTTGAATTGCAAATTCCCCAATAATTCCTGTCAAGAAGAAAAAGTTTCAAAACCAAACGTTTTTTCTTTTTTCTCCATGGTTTTTCAGTGTCCCAGGGGGAACTATACTATTGAGCATCTTCTTTATTCCCTTGCTGGTTTACAGCCAACACTTGACTGACCAAGCTCCCTGCTTTAATGAAAAACTCCCCAAGTGTAAAGAAAACAAAGGTGGTAATGGTGAATTAGGACCCTCTGGGATGTTATGTTTTTGAATTTCATCATCAAGAGTAGTTTTTCTTTGTTCACTTGGAATGCTGTAAATGATACAAACAACCAGAGTTTGTGGTGGGATGCTGCAGACGGTGATGAAGTTTATGTGTTTTGGTTGTAAAGTCTATTGCAGAGTCATAACAGTATCTTTAATGTACTGTGTGGCCAGGAAATGCAGTATAGAAGCAGTCTAAATGTCAAGTTCTTTTTTGTTGTTTTTGTTTCTGTCTTCTTGGTTTCGTGAGTTTGCGTAATCCTGAAGGGACTTTTAAATGTCGATGCTCTGATAATAGAGCACCACAACAGATACTGCAGTACAGCAGGATATTGTTAAAAGCTAATATTTGTGCGTTTTTCTTTTTTCTGTTTTGGGTTGTGAATGAGCAAGTGTGCAGCACAAACACTCCTGTTGGGGGGGTTCTGCACTGCGGCAGACACCTCCTGCTGAGTCCCAACTCAGCTCATTAGGCCCCCATTTCCTCACACTATCCGTCTGCTGCAGAAAGCCTCTCAAGCTTGTGCTACATGTCCATAACATCCCTTTTTCTGCTATTTTTCATTACAAATACATTTTAAGTGTTCATAAGGTGGACTCTCATGGTTGCTATTCTTTAACAACCAATGCATAATTCATATCTTTCAGCCACCCCCTTTTGTTCTGTCACATTCAGGGGGTGTGAGGTGCTCCTTAAAACCATGTCAGATTTCCTTTTCCGGTCTTATCACATGCTAAAAGGAGCAAAAAGAATTGTTTGGCATTTGCTCTTTTCTCTGTAACTCTGAATTGGAACACTAACTGTCTCATATCTCAGGAGAAGCAGAGGAAGACAAGTGTGTGTGCATGTTTCTCTACCTCTCTAAGGAGCTGGAATACATGCAGTTAAGGTGTCATCTGTCTTCTAAACCATGCTTTCTATATTCTGCTCCTAAAGGTGTTTCTCCTCACTTTTTTTATCTCATAGTACTTCATATTTCTGGAGGTTTTTTTTGTCATAACTTGCAGCTGTTTAATGACAATCAAAGGAATGAATCACTATAACATATCGCACATGATTTGATTGTCTAGTGTGTTATTTTTTTGGTCTTGCAGATGCCAAGGCCTGCGCCTCCAAAGATTTTCAGTGCCGTAATGGAAAGTGCATAGCCCCGACCTTCGTCTGCGACGGAGACAACGACTGTGGCGACTCCAGCGACGAGGAGAAGTGTTCATCTCCGACATGCGGCCAGCAGGAGTTCCGCTGCAACAACTCCGAGTGCATCCCTGCCCTGTGGAGCTGTGACGGCGACCCAGACTGTAAGGACAAGTCGGACGAGTCCGCCGAGCACTGCAGTCGTGGAAAAGAGCCCCAGAAGCCTCGCTGCCCCGTTGGCGAGTTCCAGTGCGGGAGCGGGGAGTGTGTGCACATGAACTGGAAGTGCGACGGCGATGCAGATTGCAAAGACAAATCAGACGAAACGAACTGTCGTAAGTCACCGGTGGACGTGTTGTGTTTGTGCGGTCTGAGGAGTGGGTGGGTTAACAAGCGCACTGATGAGTGTGGAGCTCAGCGGAGGGATAAAACGATGCTGGGGTTGTTGGTTTAATTACTCTCAAACAAACCTCTCGCAGACCAAATTTATTCTGCCAACAAGAATAGTCTGTGCTGGCACAAGATGATATAACAATCCTGCGGCACCAAAGTGAAGCAGTGTTATTCAGAGCAATTAGAATCCCCATAAAGCAGTCATATGAGTGAAGCCTTTCTTTATTAAAATAGACTGTGTGGTTGATTTTGAAGGCAGTCCCATGCTGATTGTATATTTGAGTGGCTCTGCTGACTGTGCACAATGACTCAGTAGTTTTTCAAAATGTAATTGCTTATGATATTGTTTATGTGACTTTTCAGCACAATATTTGCTACAGGGTTACATTTATTGTTGGTTGCTTTGAATTCATAAAGGATGAGCCTCAGCTTTAAGTGAATGCTTTTTATGGAGACACCAATATCCCATGATGCACTGGATAAACAGGCACCTTTGAGCTTCCACAACACGTGGATTACCTCCATCGTGAACAAAGACTACGCTACGGATGTTTCACCAGATGACTGAAGGAAGATCAATGCTAACGGGATCATGATGATAGATGAGTGTGTTGCTATGCAACCGTTTCATCTACACAAGCTCGAGAAGCTCTGAGAGCATGCTTCCTTTCTTTTTTTTCTTTTTTTTATTTTGTGTGTGTGCGTGCATGCCTGTGTGGGAAGTGAGGACCCTTCATCAAGCGAGACCCCCATCTGGTCTCCTCTTCACACTCCCACACACCACTCAGTGAGCTGACAGCAGCCTCACGTGTGAAGACATGATATAAGCACAAATACACACTGATGAGCATTTGCTTGAAGCTCAAGCTGATGCCGACAGTCTGATCTGTAGCAATCTTACGCAGAAAAGGCCTTAATAGCAACCTGTAGTTTGGCACGAAAACTCAGTGTTTCAGGCCTGTTTTCCGTTGTGTTCAATAAAAACCTCACTGAGTCGAGACAACACGGGAAAGCAGAGGTATTCCTGCATCTAACACAGACAAATACACCTTTAAATGCTAGAACGGCGCCAAGCACAGTGGTCATCTTATTACGCACACGTCTTTTCTTCTACTGAAAGAACATCTTCACAGTGGGACAGTTTCCTCGAAAAGTCCGCTTGGTTTGGCAGGTTTGAGAGCTCATCTGAACTCAGGTGGTCTGTCTGAAAACAAGCCTGTTTATTTGCAAGTGAAGCCCAGGTTGGTTCAATGGAAAAAGAAATAAGAATCTGTGCTTCAGTAAATGTGGAAAGGAATTTCAGTGTCCAAACAAACTATTAAATATAGGCAGAATTAAGTCAGTACTTTTTGAAAAGATTACTTTTTATAGTTACTAGATATTTATTGGGAGGCCTTGTTTTTTTACAAGTTTTTCTTTAATTATTCTGTTTATTATTATAAAGTTGTGTCAAAGCAACTGAACTTCAATCATCATTAAAAAAATCACTATAGAAAAGTAATCCTTATCCCTCTTTTAATCATTTTGACGTGTTTTTAATAAACCAGTTACCAAAACTACAAATAATTAAATTTTAAAAAAAAGTAAATTAATTTTAAGAAAATTAATCAGATCAATCACACTTTGGATTGTGACTAATCACATTTAATCACAATGTTTTACTGGGTAAATATATATATAAATATATATATTAAAAAGATGAATGGCTTAAATAAACCTGGTCTTTGTGGTTAGAGCCACACCGTTCATGTCTATATATATATCAAGCAACTGCTCCTGCTGTCTCAATACAACACACATTTTATTTATCAATACTAACTTAAGTATCTAAAAATGTCTGTATTATTTACAAAAAAAGTCCAAAAAATTTTACAATAACTTTCAACAGTTTATATTTTATATAAGTATTTGGAATTTCAACCAATTCAAATCTTTCCAAAGACGTTTTTTAGATTAATCAAAAAGCTTTTTTGCTCGTTATTAAAGGCACTAATGTAACATGCATAATATTGTCTAATGAAAAATTATACAAACATTTATATTTAAAATAATAATTTTAATAAAAATTCCAAATAATTTTAAATGTTGGCAACTAATATTACAAGTGGAAAAATACTCATATTAAAGATGTTGTCATTAAGATTTTTCCGCAGTTTGGTGAGGCTTTGTATTTTGTGTTGTGCGAGCCTGTGCCTTTATCCCATTATGGACCATGGCAGGTGATTGGAGGTTTATGTAAAACAAGATGTAATGGATTTAGGCGCCTGTACAATGTAAATGAGGCTGAGTAAAGCTCTAGGAAACGCTGCATTCCATTGTCGATGAGACATGACTGCGTCACAGCTTAAACCCTTCTGCTCCTCCTCAAATCCATCAGGCTCTTCCTGCTCATTCCGTCGGTATTAGCTCCCATTTTACTTCTGACATCTCCTTCAGTGATCTTGTCTTTTCTTTTAAAATTTGTGTCCACTTAAGCTGATAGTATTGTGTTTTTGTGCAGGTTTGCTAACCTGGCGTGTGACATGTTGCTGTAATTCCTCAGTTGTGTAGGGTTTTTTTTTTTTTTTTTTTTTTTACAGGCTCCATGGTTTATTGATTGTGTCTGCTCCATGCTTTAGCAGAGGCGGTGCAACACACAGTACATGAATAATTAATCAGCCATTTAAAAAGATGAATGGCTTAAATAAACCTGGTCTTTGTGGTTAGAGCCACACCGTTCATGTCTGTAGGCATGTTTGCTCTTCCTAGATGTTGGAGTTTTTTTTTGTCCCAGACACTGCATGAATAAATGTCTGGTTATTTATTTATTTTAATGTTGATGACTTTTTATGATGTACATGTATACATTTTTAACTACCTATAAATTAAATGCCTTTTGACGTTTACATTTTTGATAGAAAATAGATTGCAACACTTATAGAACCCATAGTGGAAAAGAAATACTGTTAACACGATTGACAGAAAAGACTGCACTGCCTCTTAAAACTTTCTAGCTTTGCCATTTTCCTTACCTGAAGAAAACCCTATTATAATTTGAAATATGTTCAATCTGATTTAGGTGTTTTCTGTCCTTAAAGATATGAAGATGTATCCAAAAACACGTTTTTCTGTAGAACCACTCTGTTTCTCCTTTTTAAAATCGAAATGTGTCTAAATTGGGATTACATGTTAAAATGTGCATGAGTTACTCCAGCCGCCCATTACAAACAAAAAATAAGTTTTGTTTTTAAGCATCTTTAAATATGTTTTCCTTTTTTTTCAGCCTTGCTTACATGCCGGCCAGACGAGTTCCAGTGTGGTGATGGCAGCTGCATTCATGGCACCAAACAGTGCAATAAAGTTCACGACTGTCCTGACTACAGCGACGAGGCTGGATGTGTCAACAGTAAGTGTGACATTCGCACAGAGGAAGGCAGACATCTAAGCGACATGCAGATAAATAAGTTTATTATTGGAACAGAAAAAAATCCTGCTGTTGTTAATTTTAATTACATGTTACATTGGAATTTTCCAATTTAAATGCTGTGATAAAACATCTTTCATCCTGTGTTTGTGTCCACAAACACACGTGAAGTAGATCTGTGGTTAAAATTGTCCACAGAAGTGCTTGTGGTTGGGCATGATTTCACATCTTTCTTGTCTCTGTGGGGCCCTGTGACAGCCCGACAACCTGTTCAGTGCGTAGCCCTCGCCCGGCTCACTGACAGCTGGGACAGACTCCATCCCCGATGCAGCCCTTAACACACTGAAGTGGGGACAGGAAATGAGCAGATGGAGTTTCACAGGGGATTTTCATCACACCACAGAGCATCAGATTGCTGGACCAATTCATTTTGCCTTTTATTTTCCTAAATAAACCAAAATGATGCTAATTTAAGAATAAGAAACATTCTATAAATGGGATGTACATTTTAAAACTCTATGTCCAAAAAATTAGATTATCATTGCCTCAACACTTCCCTCTCCAGTTTGCTCCAGTGTAAGAGATTTATTACCTTTATAAGGAATAGTTGAGTTAGTCATTAAACCAATTGAAGCCTAAAGGAGGTTCACAAAGAGGGATACTAATGAACATTAAGCTAAAGTATTTCATGTTGCCAGTATCAGGAACATAAGTTCATCTTTATTCCTTTTTACAGATTTATTCAGGGGACAAGGTATCTATATTTTACTGCTCCTGGCTGCTGCATAATTAAAAACACATTATTCTTTCATTAACTTTTAGTTATTGTATAAACAATATCTGTTTGGGTTTTGTTTCTCTATTAAATTACCAAAACAAAAATTAAAACAAAACTTAACTATTTCAAGTCTTAAGAATTAATTTCTGATTGGTTATGTTCACAATTTGTGATTAATTTAAGCTCTTTTTTTTTTTTTTTTTTTTTAAGAAAAGTGGCTTTTTTTCAAAATATTCAACAATCTAAATAATGAAAAGCTAAAATGTTTTAACCTCCCGGAGCGGTTTAATATTTATTTATGTGTGCCATATCCGTCTACCTTTTATTTTGGATTGTCGTATGTTTGTAGCTTCAAAGCGCGTGAACGCAAAAAACAGTCTTTTTTTTCTCATCTGTACTTCAGTTACAAAATGTGACGGGCTCAAGAATTTCCGCTGTAAAAACGGGGAGTGCATCGACAGCAGCAAGGTGTGTGACAATGTGAAAGACTGCAAGGACTGGTCCGATGAACCACCGAAGGAGTGCGGTAAGGACACAGCTAGAAAAGGAAAAAGCAAGTTTACGAAGATTGAAACGTTGATAACACACAGGCAATTTTAAAGAGTAGTATGGATTTGTGAAAATGGCGACACATTTGATTGAGGCGGTTTCATCCAGAACATCCGGAGTGATCAAAGAGCTCATTGACTGTCTTCAGCCGCCATCTCAGCCAGAATACACGACTGTGATGCATCACCTCAAGATTATCCATTGATAACTATCACTTTGTGATCTTCAGACACACATCCAACATTAGAAGTTAACAGAGAAAGGCAGCGGAGGAAACCACACCTGTTAAGATCTTTGAAGTCGTTAAATCGTGTGTAAGAGGCATTAAAGTACCTGTGTCTTTTCTGTCAAATCAAGATTTTCAAAGGCTGAGGCGCTTTCTCATAAAAACGTTGGAAAAAAGTTTTCCTTTTATTTATTTAAAACTCCTGAAGAGAAAGATACAATCCAATTTACTGAAAACAACCTTTACTGACAAGTGTTTTATTTTTAAATTGAGCATTGAGAAAATAATAAAATAAAATAAGATCATTAAAATTGTCACGTATTTTGAGCTTAACTTCATAACTGGGGCAACATTGTATTAGTCTTTTTTTAATAAGACTGGATCTGAACTGGTGTAAGTCTTGACCTCTTAAAGCAGGGGTCAGCAACCTGCGGCTCTTTCACCCTTATGCTGCAGCTCTGAGTGGCTTGGGAAAATAAAGTGTCCGATTGAAGTGTTTATTTGTCTCAAAAACAGGTATTATGTCTTGTCAAAGTTTTTAAATTCTTTCTTCATATCTTGTACAATTTCGGTGATCAGCATTGTCTTGTTCAGAGACGTTTAACAGCACTTGACGGGTCAGCAGGCAGCCGGCATGAGCGGAGAGCCCAGCGACACCAAAACTGCACAATATCTGAGCAAAGTATTTTAATTGTGTTTTTTTTGCTTGTTTAATTTCAGTTGTAAATTGTAAAATTATTGTGATCTCGAAATATTAAAATAAAACGATATATATAATCAGGGCTCTAAATTAACACATGCCAAATGCGGGTAAAAGTTCTGACATTGAAACATTGTTCATCATCTCTGACACGGGGCTCAGACTCACAACCATGACTTTAGGTGTTTGCCTTCCCTCCCCACTTGTGTACTACAAACATCCATCCCAGAGTTGGTAGAAACATTTAATTTTAACTTTATTGAGCAGATTAAATCCTCACATTCGCCGCAGCAGCTGGTGCATTCAGGGGCAGCATGGAATTTCCTCACTTGTGCGCTTTCATTAAGAGCTCATTTCTAGCATTTGCTCACACTGACCAACACAAAACAAACACACACGCACTTGTTGCTATATGTCATTACTTTTTGAAATAACTCAGACTTGCAACTACAACACACTCATCTTTCAGAACACACAATTTAAGTCAAAATGTTGCACAATTTTCAACTTATGTTTTTTCAATGCATGACAAAAAAAACACTTTAAAATAATAATTTTACTATTTATCACCAGTTTTATGGATACTAATCTTTATGGAAGGGTGTTGCATTCCATAAAAAAAGTATGGTCTTCTTTTTAAATTGAGTGCAATACACTTCCATGAAAGATATTTAAAAAATAATTGTAAAAAGATCTTAAAAAGAACAGACTGTAAGCAACAAAGTTGACCATAACCTGAGCGCAAAGCAGGTCACCCTTAGACTTTACTGCTTTTTGTCCAATATTGTCTTCAGGTTGATTCACAAAAGAACAAGCAGTTCATATTGGTCAATATTTATTGCTTCCCCAACGTTTTGCTGTGTTTGCTGATAATTGATGCTTTAAATAAAGATATGTGTTCATAAAAAAAGTTCAGATTTCAGAAGTATCTTTTATTAAAATAACATTACATTTCTGTAATGTTATACAACTTGAAATAAGAATACGCTTTCAATTATAATTAATGTTTTGTTTTTTGCGAGATATTTACTTTGAAATACATACATTATCTTTCCTGAGAAATGTTTGGCTAGTAGAGTCCAGGTTTGGCTGGTAGACTTTGGATGTTACCGGCCACCCGGGTTAGTAACGGACAAAGTTAATTTTATAGCCAACCCCTGTCTTAAACATATACTCTGTATATATATTTTTGGAGTATAAGTCGCACTTTTGCTTTTGAACAAACCCCCCAAGCCTGGTGTAATGTTGCATTCACACCAAACACGATTCAGATTTATGTCCACTGCCTCTTTATTCATTTATGGAATTTATTTAATTTATGGACCTAAAAACATGTCCATAAATTAAATGCGCTCGTCGCCTGTGGGAGAAGCTATTGTCAAGTTTTTAGCCTCATTGCTTCTTGGAAGCGTTGACTGCATGTCACATTTACATCACATAAAAAACACAGATGACATTTAGATATCAGGTTTATTTATTTTGAAGAGCTCTACAACCGCATCAGTAATCACATCTCCATGTCTGGTCTCTTAAGCTCATTTAGAGACTTTATTGAAGGTGATATTTTACTTAGTAGTGCAGGAGCTGCGTCTGAATGGTGGCCTTTTTAACGGTTCTTTCATATCTCTGTAACTTAGTTTGATGACTTACTGTCCCCCAATAGTATGAGGAAGAAAAAATTAAAAAGAAAAAATAGTAATGTTTTGATGCAAATAAAAAAATAGCATAAAGATAAAGATCAGATTCTCCTCCATCTTTGTTTTGGATGGCACTTCTTCTGCATTGCTGTAAGTCAGTAGGAAATACTGATACACACACCTAGCGGTTGTTGGTGGGAAAATCAGGAATATCTGAGCCAGTCTTTATGTTTTTTTAGAAATCACATATAAATCACTTCTGAGTGTAAGTCGCACTCCTGGCCAAACTATGTAAAAAATTTAATTGTACACCAAAAAATACAGCACTATTTGAAGAGAGCTGTCATTTTAAAGAAAGAATATGAAATTCCTTAAAATACAATTAATCTATTCTACACTTTTTGTTTTGAAAGCCTTATCCTTTGTAGTTTCAATGATCTGTCGAATGTAAGTTCAAATAATTTCTTTGATTCTGTGTAAAATAATCTATTTGCAGACATAATGAAATATATTTACTTTTGCAACAATATTCCTATTTTTTTATGTACACTATATTAGTGAAATCATCGTGTTTCTCTCGTTAAAAAACGCATTTCTTATAAAATACTTTACACACAGTTTACAGCAGCTGGACTAATTTTCCAGAGAATCTCATCTGAGTTGCTTCATGACTCGTTTGATGTCATTCCAGCTATTCTGCTTGTAGTGGCAGTTTTTAGATTTTTAATGCAGTGCTGACTTGTCAAAGTCATCACCTGCTTCTCTGTCTGTCCGTGTGAGTCTTTGAAGTGTCTCGAGGCTTTGCCGGTGGCCTTGACGCTCTGGGTTTAGCGGAAATCGGTAATGAAGCACCAGCTTTGGCTCTCAGCAGTGATCACTCCTAAATCCACGGAGGGTGATTGAAAGACAAAGAGATAATTGGAAGTGCAGTAACTGATACAGAGAGGAGGGCTTACAGATAGAATCCCCTATCCTTAAAATAAAAGAAAAAGGGGGGGGGGGGGGGGGGGGGGGGGGGGGGGGGGGGGGGTTCCCGTAAATATTATAACGGAGTGGAACCTGGTAAGACACAATTACTGTGGAAGAGTGGATCAGTTCCAAAGGCTTTTGGCTAATTTGACTTCACTTTTAAGCCTTGAACACAATGTAAAACACACCTTATAAAAGAGTTTCTTTGTGTTACTTTTAGACTTAGCGGCTTCTAAATCGGCGGAAACTTCTGATATACACAAATATCCTTGAAGGGATAGAATTACTTTGACTGGCAGGTAGCTTGAAAACATCCCTGTCCACATGAAGGGTAATTTGTGTGTATGTGGTACATTGTCTGAATTGGCTGGAGTGATCTAATATTCAGCTGCTCTATCCTCCCCCAGTTTTTCTTCTATTGTCTATTTGTTCCTCTACCCTTTCTTTCTGACTCTCTTTTCCTCTGTCTAGGTCTGAACGAGTGTGCAGACAACAATGGTGGCTGCTCCCACATCTGCAGGGACCGGAGAATTGGTCATGAATGCGACTGTCCTTCAGGATACAAACTGCTGGACAAAAAAACTTGTGGAGGTATGAAAAAGGAACATTGGTGCATGTGTAATGCATTTTTGTTGTTGCTAAGTTTACATTCAACAAAAGGACTTTTCATAATGTGATAACCTTCTATGACGTGATTAACATGACTATCAAGCACTAAGGAAAGATTTCACTGCATGGTTTACTAAAAATTCTAAAAAGTCTTCAAAATGTTTCAATTCCCCTCTAATTCCCAAAAGTTATCGATCAAAAACTACATGAGGTGTCACAAACTGGTGTCAATCCGACGTCAACTTGGTTTCTGTTTGTCAGTACGGGCATGAAATGAGAGGGAGTGTGTTAAAATACACAAATCGACTCCCAAATTCAAAACGGAATTGTTTGGAAGAGTCCATTTAATTGGGCAGCGAGCTGTACAAAATTCATACTTTCACACTGAACTTTTGAAAGTGCACCAAAACACCTGGCTGATCTAACTTATTGCTTATTGTCTGAGGTGGTTTTGCTCAAAGTGAAAAGTGACAAGCAAAACTAAATGTCTGGAAAATTCTTTTTACTTCTATCATGCTTTTCTGTCTTAATTAAGGGCTAAAGTGCTATATAGTCATATTCCAATTGACCCATGCACACACATTCACCAGGAGCAATGTGGGCTTCAATGTCTCCCAAATGGAACTCTGACACATGTACAGGCAAGGTGGGAACCAAACCTGCGATTAGAGGTCAACCACTCTACCGTCCCACTTTTTGAATCCCAGGCTAATTTGATCACAATATTTAACAACATAATGCATCACCAATTCAGCAGGATTCCAAGTCAAATGTATTGCTACATATTCTTTCAGTTTGGTGAGTTCAACATGTTGCGAGTCATGTAATATACCAACCACCAAAAAAATAAATACATTTATTAAAATGTTACATTTTAAGCTTTTTTTTTTGGACCAGTCAGTATCTATGTAAACAGCTATGTGGTATTTTATTTTATTTCACTATATTACTTCCTATCCTACTGGGTGTGCTAGCAGTGAAGACATCATTTGTATGTTTGTTAACACAAATAATTAACATACACTCCACTTCATTAAAAGAGGAAGAGATAATTTCCTGCTGACACACAGTGCTCTGAATTTTTTCATTCATTTATTCAACTAATGTTTGAAAATTGAGAAAAATGCGTCTAATTTGATCCACAGACATAGACGAGTGTGAGAATCCAGACGCCTGCAGTCAAATCTGCATCAACTATAAAGGCGATTATAAGTGTGAGTGCTACGAAGGCTACGAGATGGACCCTGCCACCAAGACCTGCAAAGCCGTGGGTGAGCCTTTTCTCCCAACACATCGCCTGATAGATTTTCTCACCAACCCTACATCCATGGAAGCAGATATATACTGAGCCAAAATCAGACTTTGAGGTCTTGTCTTGTATAAACACTAATTACCCATCATTCCAGCACCCCTAACTACCATGTGACGTTCTACGCTATTCTCACACTGTGGGGCTGTTCCTTTGTATGGATGGTTTGCACAGCAATCTGTGCAAAGATAAATATTTGCCGTCTTTTTTCTGCCGTCCTCACTAACGACAGCCGTCTGAGGACTATCAACAGAACAATGCTGTGTGAGAAAAAGGCCTGTACTCGCAGCAGGGCACAGGCAGGGTTTGTAACCTTTGTTGGTTGTACAGAGAGCAGTGAACGGTGTTGTGAATGAAAATAAAATCCTGCCCCCAAGAGATGCAGCTAATAAACCCCATCTCTGAGAAAGGAATCTTTCATTGCCATGAAACCGGGTGTTGGGCCAATGAAAACCATTTGGACCTAAACCCAAAACTGTAGTATTTAGGAGATGTCGTTTATCTTGTTATGTGACATATGTAACACAGTTTACACCAACAGCATGAATCAAGAGGATCACAGCAGACATGCATGCTAATTTGATAACAATTGTTTTAAGTGGATCACCAATAGTGCAAGTATTTAGTACAAAATAAATATAAAACTAGTTTAATGAAGGAATGCATGACTCCTGTTTTGACTTTAGCTGTGCTAAAGGACTTATCAAAGCACTAGTAGAAAAGGAAAATTAAAAACTAATAGGAAAATATCGGTTCATGTCTGTCCTTTAAAGGTTTAAACGGTTCCTTAAAATGCCAGACTTACACAATGAATTAACTTT
The DNA here is from genome assembly GCA_014656515.1 of Oryzias celebensis. Classification (NCBI taxonomy): domain Eukaryota; kingdom Metazoa; phylum Chordata; class Actinopteri; order Beloniformes; family Adrianichthyidae; genus Oryzias; species Oryzias celebensis. The sequence continues at coordinate 12,026,574 of BNCR01000004.1, read as the reverse complement.
GCTGAAGGAGAAGAAGCAGACAGAGAGTCTAATAAGTAATTATGGTCTTAGGTAAAGTCATTATGGGGTAAACTGGTCTGGTAATGAGAGTACTTGAAGCAGAAAATATGTCATCACTCCTGAACTAAGTGGCATAAAAATTGATTGCTTGATGTCTTTCTGAACCTTTTACAGACAGGAAGTACCGCCCTTGTCCAGGTGACTTATAAAAAATTAAAGGCATGGTATTATGAAATTACTGCAATAGTTACTTCAGCGATTTACCAATAAAAAAATTTAATGACATTTTCTAATATACCTTTATATACAAAGGCCAGCAAGAATAAACATGGAGAAATAAATTTTTGACTTTTTCTCATAATTGTTATTATCTTACATCATACTTTATTCTCAAATAATTATAAATTTCTTTCTTTCATGGTGACCATTAATTTTATGACTTTTTAAAATTTTTTACTACTAATAAGGTGGTGTAGTGTAGTAATTCTTCCTAAAGTTTTTTTGACTTTATTCTCATATATTTGAATATTTATTTTCTTTCATTGGGACCCTAAAACGGTGTCATCGAATAGCGCTTTTGATATAAATGGTTATTTCCATGCAGCGTTAAACACATGAACACCAACAGAAATGATAGGAGCTTTCAGAATATGCTCACTTGATGAGGATTACAAGAATTTAAACAGGTTTTCACTGGAAATGTAAATATGCCTGAAATGGTGTCGCTACAATTTTTGGGTTTAGAGGCGTGTTTACACCACACATCTGATTAATTACTGTGAAAACTCACTGTTGTGTAAAACAATGTCAGCATTCCTGTGAACCAAAGACACTAAACCCCACATTACCTCTGGTGGAAGGTTGGTGCCAGTGTTTGGCAGCGGAGCCGCCATCAGTGTGGGAATGGGACTGTAAAGCGCTTTGGGCCTTCACAGAAGGTAGAAAAGCGCCATACAAGTTTACACTATTTACCATTTAAAAAGGAGCACACAGGTGTGTTTTTGTAGCAGAGGCAGCAGTAAAATTCTGTCTTTCGCTATTAAAATAATTAAGCAAAAATAAAAGCAAATTCCGATTTATTTATTTTTCTTTGACTTCCTATAAAAAAATATATGACTATATTGATGTTCACCTATGTTTAATATTTTCCATGGCTAACCCTAAGCAAACATAAAGATCATTACATCTTGCCACCTTTTTTGTTACCAATTTGGGGGAGGAGGACAACATTTTATCGTTTTTAAAAATGTTCTTAAATAGTTCTTAAATAAAATAAATAACTACTATAGTTGTTCCACAGCTCGAAAGGTATACAGGAGAGATCAAAAGCTTAGTGACTTCAGTCTATAAAAAGTTAGGTGATGCGCAAATAACAAGGTTACTTCAATCAGTGATCTCAATCTGCACATCCATAGCATTTCCCTTATTTTTCAAAATAAATGCAGTCTTGTTTAATAAATGCAAGAAGAGTGTCATCTTCAATTTTATGCCTGAGAAAAACCAGGTCATCTTTTACTCGCTTTGCTTCTCACGTTCTTCAACTCTTGCATGCCCCTGAAACAGCCCTCCATTATAACCCCCGCCCATGTGGCTCCATAAGGTTTTGTTGCATCGGAAAATTTTCCTGAAGCTGCAGAATTTCTCATCATTTTGGATTTTGCTTTTTACTTTGCCAACTTCATAACAAACACATCTACTGAGGTGGAAATGAAATCAGTGCTTCAGCAGTACCTAACAGCATTCCCCAGCTTATATTTATCATATCAAGCTTATCTTATTTGGCCAACATGGAAGAGCATCCCCGAGGTGGTTCTTCAGATTAAAAGTTTTTTGGGGGGACATGTCTTTTTTAATTATATTAGCCTGTTGCCTAGTTAGATTTTAATTATATGGCATATAAACAATAATGTATTGCTTAAAAGCAAAGAAGTTATTGCCTTAAATGTCAACTTGGGTCTTTCAGAAACAGACCCCACTCCTGCCTTAACATATATGTTTTCCATCCTGTTTTCTTCCTTCCCTTCATGGACTGAGTTTCTAACCGCACTGTCAGTTGATATGTTATTTTTCCCTCCTCTAATTACATCCTCTCACTCTTCATTCCTCCATGACAGTGCCTGTATTCATCACATTTTCATCTCCCTGTCTCTTCCCGGCTCTATTCCATTCCGTCTCTCTCATCTGGTGAGATTTATGGCTGCAAATCTAGTCTGGGGAAATTATTTCATCCTAACAGGAGCAGAAATGTAGAAATGTTACAAAACAGTATATGTTTTGTACAAGGACTGAGAAAACATGAGGTTTTTTTTTCTCTATATGTGTGTCAGGAGTACTAAAAAAAGGGAACGTGTTTTGGATCATGTCAGAAAATATAAATGTTGATGTAAAAAAAAAAAAAAAAATCTGAATTTTTGAAATCATTTATTTTCTACTGCCTGATATCGCAGAGAAACTGTAAAAGCAAAATAAAATATATCTGAAACAGTTTGTTGTAAAATAAAGTTGCTACTTTATTAAATTGCGCAAACAACAACTTACATCCTAGATTGATTGTGTTTGCAGCAAAAGCTAATTCTACTTTTACCACAAGCGAGGTAACGGTACAGTCAATCAGGAAACAACAATTTTACCAATAACTTTATTTAAAAGTATTTCTATCAAATGAAAGTGAGACAGACTTGCTCACTCACCTAAAGCGTGTGGAGCTTAAGAAATCCAAAATACTTTTCTTGACTCAAACATAAACTAAAAAAAAGAATCTATTTTTTAAAGAATATTTTCTGTGTCCTGCTGCCAGTGGACTTATCATTTCAACAGTTGAATCATTCTTTTTTCTCTTTTTTTTCCAATTTTTTGGTTTGTTTTAGGACTTTGTTTAAACTAGCGCTTCACATCACAAAAACAATCAAACCTTGACTAAAAGAAATATAAAAATAAACTAAAAAAATAACACAACTATGAACACTGACCTTCACATTTTTATGATATGCTTTTACTAGCAATACAGCCCACAAACACAGAAAACATCCTCTGTTCTAGTTTTTTTTATTCATTTCAAATTGCTTTCCATCAAATATTTTATGATTTTAGATTTTTAAATTATGTGTGGCTTTCACTTGAACCCAACTTGAAAATGTTCTTCCTCTGTGGAGATGAAGATGCCACTTAACATGCCCACAAATGTACTGCGGAGCACTTGGTTTGTGGTCAGTGCATAAGTGACGAAAGGTTTTAGTAGACTGCATAAAAAGCTGTGGGCTGACATGAGCTTGCAGGCCTTAAATTTAGCTCATGGTGTGAAAAGATTTAAAGATCCACTCGGATGAAAGTTTTTAACATGTTTAAGTGGCGTTTTCATCTTGAACATGTATTTCTGAGTATTTATTTATTCACATTGTTTCGAATCCGAAGCAGATGCCACAATGCAGTTGGGAAAAGCTTGTAGGTGTGGCGTACAAATTACTACGGACAGCCACAAGCTTCCTGCTCCACTCCATTCTGATGCATTCCCTCACTTGCAAACAGATACATTCATGTTTTCGTTTTCCTCATCCAAACCGGCATCTGGCTCAAACTGTAGTATTTGTTGTAGTATACAACACAGGTTTTTAGATTTAGCCATAATCAAGATTAAAAGACCAATAGATTGATGACTGGAGTGGGACTTCAAATTCGTCCAACCACATGACCACAATAAAAGCACTCAAAACAAAGCAGAACTTAATACCTGGAACAGTTTTATTTTAGTTAGTTGGCATGCATTTCCTAATTTGATTTTGCACCTCTGAACCTCCATTTTAATACCTGTATTTATTGACATGTATTGACAGTAAAGCTGAATTTTATCACATCTTTGTTGAGTTAGAATCCAATCTAAAGGCAGAAACGATATACCCCCCCTGAACAAACAATTTAGACAGTAGCTCAATTCTTCTACTTCTGTGAGCTTTTTATGTAAACCTATGAGTACCCGCTCCCTGAAATCACAAAATGTGGTCAACTACTCTGTACTTAGAAAGTTATAAAAGACAAAAGGCAGTGTGGTGTAAATAGGAGCAGAAACCAGAGCGAAAGCTTCATCTCTCAGCTTTGCCATCACATATTGATGTGGCGCAGAGCTGCTGCGACGCAGTCTTCTTGAATTACTGCCTTTTTGAATAGATTATCTGTTGCTCCAAACCAGCTGGTGAATAGGTATGTCTTAAAAAAGAAAGAAGCTCTGTAACTTGCTCATTTATAATGAAAGATTAACGTTGAAAGCAGTGAATCTGTCTTTGCTTTTACTCTGATCATCAATTTTTTCAAAAATTGATGATATTAAAAAATGCTAACACATTTCCAGATAAAAAAATTTTTTTATGTATTTTATAATGTTTCACTTAGGGTTTGTAAAATATTACATATTATGTTCTATCTGCTTTTGTGGAAGGGAAATATTTCTTTTTGAACTAAGCCATTGGAGAATTAGTTTACCCATAATTGCTAATAACTATATGATTAAAAGGTGGTTTTAACTTACTATTAGGGTGTCATTAACATGTCACTACCATTTCTCTCAAACAACATGAATGTCACTATTTTAGTCAGAACCCTCCACATTTTTATTTAACACATTTTATAAGATCTTTTGTGTGTTAACCTTTGGGGATCTTTCCGTGATTTTCTTTCCTCCTGAGCTTTAAGGCTTCCCTGACCTCCATAATCTAATATTAATACAAACTATAAAAAAAGCATCAGCTCATTAATAATCATGCTGCACATTTCCCCCCCTCTCATGATTAGGAAACAGTCCATACCTGATGTTCACCAACCGCCATGAAATCCGCCGCATCGACCTGCTCAGGAGTGAGTACACGCAGGTCGTGCCCACTCTGAAGAACGCCGTGGCCCTGGATGTGGACGTGTCCACCAACAAGATGTTTTGGTGTGATCTCTACCATCGTAAAATATACAGGTAAACGCAGATGCACATCTGCTTTCATCCACTGGTGTTTGTGCTGCCCAGAAGTGAAAACTGCCTCTTTTCTGCTGGAAAGTATATATATATATATATATATATATATATGTATTCATGACTCAGTGCTTGGTATATTTTAGTTAATTTCACAGGGCAGCAGGAGGCAGAGGATGATGATGATACACAGACTCAAGACCTCAGAAGTTTAGAGCATTTTTCATCTAGTCGATCATTATCTGTCACTTGTATCTGTCCTGTCTCTTTCTTCTGCTCGTGAGGCACGCTCACCTGGAGGGCTGGTGTCATTTGACTGATAGCAAAGGGCGGAGCCGTTTGTCCTTCACACACACACACACACACACACACATCAACACATGGTATGTGTGTGTGTGTGATGGCTAGCAGGTAGATGGAAGGGCTTTCCATCATCCTCGTTGAGCCATATGCTCCCTCTAATTTCACTGCCTCAATAATCACAATCATTACTCACACGCACACATACACACACACGTGTTTGCTCCTTCTAAATTTGGTCAGGAAACTGCACTCCAGGGTTTGTGACAAGGAAAGGACAAATTAAGTCATTCTCCATGGTGAACTCTATTTTCAAAGCTGTAAATAAATGTGTTGGTTTGTGCGACACACAGCTAGTTGATTCTCATTCTTCTCAAACACAGTTGTAGTAACAAATACCCAAAGATACGTCATATGGTCAAATATGTTTATATGTTTACTTTTGTCTAGCAAAAGCAGTGAACTTGGTGTTTACACAATCCCAATCTGATGTTACAGAGGATTTAGAAAAAACAAATCTGATGTTTACTTGCTGATGCTCCATTGCTATCAGATAATGGTCACATTTTATAAAAGTATTTTAGTATTCCTCTTTTTTGTTAAATATTTATCCCTGCCGTGGTTTATTTTAGGATGTGTTTTCCTTGAATATAAATGAGGAATTCCTTTACATTTACTTTCGGGAAGGTCAAATGAACAGAAAAGCTCTTGCTTAACCAAACATATGATCCATGGGATTACCCCACAATGTTTCTCCCTTTGTGGTGGTTCAGGTTGAACAGAAGGACATTTAGGACTTTAAGTTCAGTCTGTAATTTCTGCTGAAAGAAGCAAAAACATTTTTAGATCCAATATTCTCTTCATTCCCCACATTTTATTGGACCTTTAAAAAAAAATCAAATTGCACGGCTCCAATAGTACTTTTTTTACATTTTCCTGTTCACATATTCAGTCTAAACAACAATATTTAGTTAAATGTCACGACAACATTTTTATAGAATAGGATATAACTTAAGAATAAATAAAAACAGCAAAGTCATAGGTTGTGTCCAAATTGCACTTTATAGTGCTTGACATTTTGTAGTGCTGTCTGAATCTACAATTCCAAAATCCAGTGACCTAAAATTGTCCCACAAGTCTATGCAAAAAACCAGTGGGCTCAATGCTCACTAGTTTGGCGAATATAGACCATGATGCATTGTGTTTAAACCATTTATTTGAAGAAAAAAAAATTATATTAAAAAATGTTGAAACTAAAAACGAAGTTTTCGTCATTAGAACACTGTGCATTCATAACTAATCTTTGTAAAGTTTGTACTTTGGGAAATGATCTTAAAAATTCAAATGTAAAAATAAAAGCTGTGATATGGAGGAATCTAAAGGGTGAATCTTTCCATTGTATCTTAACAATAGTAGCAGGTCACTAAGCTAGCTACAGTTTCTACAGTGCGTTCCAAATTATTATGCAAATTGAATTTAATGGTCAAAAAGATCAAATTCTTTGTTTTTCAATTATTCATGGATGATATTATGTCTTGGGGCTCTTTGACTCACTGACATCAATCTCAGACACCTGTGATAATTAGTTTGCCTAGTGAGTTCAATTAAAGCAAAAACTCTTAAAGAAAGACGTTACACATTATTAAGCAGACCAACATTTTCTATGATTAGTTTGAGCAAAGATTTGCAGAAATTTTTTTTCTGTATTTGCAAGCTCTTCAATTGATGCAATAAGGTAGAAAACCTCTGCATTTCTGAAGCATTTCGGCCACTTTTGCAACTACTATTTTTTCTTTTTCAACACTTAGATAGATGCAAATGTTGCATCCTTTATTTGCTGTATATCTAGTAGCATTAACAATATCAGGAAAATAAAAAAAACAAGTCCAAAATCAACTTATAGAAAGCTTTTTTTCCACTTTGTTTTCTACACAACCATCATGTTTTAGATTGCTGCTCTTTAGATTGAAATTGTGTAGCCTTTTTAAAAAGTTGTTAAAATAAATATATATATTTTATACTATTATGTTGGTAGTTTTTATCAACAATTATTGACATTTGGATCAATCTTGTTTTCCCCCCATTTTGTTGTTATCTCCACAGTTTCTTTTTTTTTAGATCAAGTCCTGTACTACAACTATAGGTTTTCACAGGCAGGGCATCAATGAATTAGCTTCATTTGATCTTATCTTACTTCATGTTTTGTTTTGTTTTGTGCAAAGGACAATAAATGTTTGAGTGAGTACCATCTCAATCCCATTTTTGTGGTCAATATGGAAAGCAACAGTATTATTCTGTCTTAGTTACTGCTGCTCCCTGAAGCTTTTTTCCTGTTACATACAATACCCTGAAAAAGTGATGATTCCCATTATTCATGAATAGTTTTTGCATACAGTATCAGATGAAACAAAGATCTGTTTTGGGATTGATGTAGAGTGGTGGGTTTTCACTGTGTGGGAAAAAAAACCAAGAAAAAAAGAAAAGCCAATTGTCTTTCCCTCAGAGTCATCTGATCTTCACTTCAGATCAGAGATGGCCCTCTGTCGCATCAATAAAACGAGAGATTTCCTCCACTTTGCTCCAGTCCTCACTTCAGTTCCCCCCTGTGGGAGACAGGTGTTGGATTTACATTTCACACCCTGAGGCATAAAAGTAAAGGCAGGAACCTCCATTCTGGATTTTCTCCCAGTTACTCAGCAGCTACCAAAACACACCTACAAAGCAAGTGTGCAAAATATTAGGACGGGCAATTATCAGGAAGGTTTGCCGCAAGTTGGAATGTCTTCACCATCCCTCACTCCATGGAACTTGTCCATACTCCAATGTGAAAAGTGACATTTTACTAACTTATTTTACAAGGTTGATTTCAAATAAAAATGACTAAAATGTCTGTGAGTGATGCAATCACATGCGGGCATACATGTGGTCAGAAAAATGGATACAAATTAAAAATAAAATGATTATGTATTTTGATTTTTAAGAAACTAAGTCTTTCCTTTTTTATATATTTGGAAAAAACTGTCTTTCCTTTTCATCTCCCAGTGCTTACATCAACAAGGCCAGTGACTCTTCGCAGCAGGTGACTCTGATCGACTCACTGCACTCCCCCGAGGGTCTGGCTGTGGACTGGGTCCATAAGAACATTTACTGGACTGACTCGGGCAACAAGAGCATCTCTGTTGCCACAGGAGACGGCAGGAAGAGGAAAGTGCTTATAGCTACAGAGCTGAGTGAACCGCGCGCCATCGCAGTGGATCCAAACCAAGGGTGAGTCAGAAAGATTTCAATATGGGTACGTTTTGGACAGATGGACTAAGGATAAGAGGATTTTGAAAAGATTGTTAAAATAAATAAATAAATTCTAATAGTGAGCATGAATGCCTTTGTAGACAAAACAGAAAAAAATAAAAAATGACTACCTAAAACAGTTTGCAGAACCATTAAAATGCTTGTCTTAGTGCTCTGCCATCTGGTATATTAAGCAGTTAAACAATTCTTCTGAGAGGCGATGCAGCTCTTTCTATTATTTTTCTCTCTACTCATCGTCTGCAATGTCTCAAGCTCCCCGAGGGAATCTTCTCACATCTCCGCAAAGTCAGGCTTGCATAAAATACATGCAAATGACAGAGTTTTTATGTTTCTCATGGACAAACATATTCATAAATTCCCAGCTCGTGCTGCTCTGCACACTGTCTGCCATGTTTTAGAGCAGAGACGGGCAACTCCAGTATCTGCATGATTTCTAGATATCCAAGCCCTAGTCATGACTGATTATCTGGTTCAGGTGTGTCCAGCCAATTAGAACATGCTAGAGCATGGCATGTTGGAAAACATGCACGAATGCGGGGCCACGAGAACAATTCCTGATTTAGAGGCTGCAAGGATTTTTCAGTGAGCCTTAGAGGAAAATTAGACAGAAAAATGACCTGAGAGCAATGCTGAGAGGTGGGGCTTGAAAAAGAAGTTGCAAATGCATGTGTTGTTTTTTTATCCAATTTGTTTTCTCACAGGTTTATGTACTGGTCAGACTGGGGAGAGCAAGCCAAGATTGAAAAAGCTGGCATGAATGGGGTGGACAGACAGGTTCTGGTGTCTGATCACATCGAGTGGCCCAATGGAATCACTCTAGGTAAGAAAAACATCTACAGCCATAAGGTGGCACTTTTTGTTTGAAAAAGAGGGGAAAAAGTGATGAATTTGACAGAAAAAGACATCAGCAGAGATACTAAAAGGAACAAAAATAAACCGCTTGAGTTGAGCATAGAAAATGTTCTGGGAGTGCTGCGGTTAGATGAAGCTCTTTTTGTTCGGCCTCAGTTTGGGTCTGGCTCTCATCAATCAAAACAGCGAGCATGGGTCCACGAATTAATAAGCCAGACACTTTGTGCTGTCGATACCTCCCGTCATCCTTTTCAACTCCCTCCGCTGCACCAGCCAATTTCTCTCAGTCGCCTTTGCCTGAGGAGAAATAAAAGCCCTCAGCTGCTTCGCTCTGTGGAATTGAGGTGTCGTGCATCTGTATGAAAACAAATTCTTTTTAAAATAAAGTAGATGAGGGAGCAGGCCCTGACTGCCCTGCACTTCTGTGGGAGGGTGGATTATTTTCCTTCGATCGAAATTTCATAGAGAGCCGGTGACTGATTTGGAAGCAAGGGAGGAAAATGATGGGTTGTTTTCTGTACTTTGAGAAAACAATAGCAATTTTAATCACTTTGAGGATAGTTTGAGGCCATGTACAAACACAAGGCCAACTTTTCCTGAATATACTTTCTGAATATATTGTTTCACGTGGAAGGATTTGTAGCCCTCAATGATGAGTCTGTATGAAGTACAAAGTTCATTTTTTATGTTTTTTAGGCAAAAACACTATTAACTTTACTTTCAGAGGAAAGATCTGTGTTGGGCCCTCTTCTGCCTTCGCCTGATAGTGGCTGGGATAGGCTCCAGCAACCATGTGAACCCAAAAGGGATTAAGCAGGTGTTTCAAGTTATCAATTTTTTGAGAAATTTGCATTGATCATCTTTTGATCTATTTTAAAAGCATTCCTAGTGTTCTTTTAGTTATGATCCCTGTTTTTTTTATTTTGGCTAAAAAGCATTAGTTGATTGCTCTGAGTTGTGGGCAAGACCATTGGTGGGGACCCATCCCCTTCACCCATCTGTTTACATTCTCTCCCGCTAGCTTATAGCTCAGTGATTTGATTAAATGAATATTCAGAAGTTCAATTTTTTTTCTTAATTTTCTTTAAATATGTCCATCTTCAGAAAAAAGTCTAAAAACAGTTGGAAAAAAAAAAAAAATTCACCGACTCAGGGCCGTCACCACAGAGTTGGAATGTCAACTGTTGTAGGTTTGATGCAAAGAGCATCATGGGAATGTAAAACAGCATCTTTTAAAGACAGTCTATCAAATCTAATGAATTTGTTCACAGGTCCAAATATTCCCTTTCCCTGCAAAGCAAGTCAAACAGCAAAATTACAATTGTGTCTGTATTTTCTCAGCAGACGGCCTCAGCCGTCATGTCAGAGAAGATTGATGGTGTAGCTACTAGGCCATTACATTCATATACCTCTCAGTCTGGTGCCTTTCTTAACTGATTGACCTCCACTTTTCTCTTTCTTTTGTTTCGCTCTCACCCCTGATTTTTTTCATGTTTTAACCTCCCCCTACGTCTCGTCAGATTTGTCCAACAGGCGTCTTTATTGGGTGGACTCCAAGCTGCACCTGCTGTCCAGCGTGGATCTGAGCGGCGGAAACCGTAAAGTGCTGCTGTCTTCCCATCACCATCTAGGACACCCCTTCGCCCTCACCGTCTTTGAGGTACGAGAGCGAATCAAGACTAGAATACAGGCAATGACACAGGCCAGCCCGTGTCATCAAAGAGCTTTTAGTCTGTGCCGATTCAGACATCTGGAAAATCCAGCTATGGTAAAATTATCTTTGATGGCTGAAAACAAAATGCCCCTAAAGCTTCAAAAGAAGATTTAATATTTAATGATTTTGGTTTAATTTTCTTGCAGTTTCTTCTTTTAGAGATTAAACAGATTCTCAAATCTTATTTGTGTCTTTAGGTAACGGCTTCACTCTCCCTGCATCCATCACGGATGCTTATTTAAATACGGTTATGAGGCAAATCTAGTGACTTTTAGAAGTTTGTGACTTTAAATGTTCTATTTTTATCTTTCTTACCAGAGATGTAGGACTAGAAAGGCTGCAAGAATAGCTCGTTTACTTTTGATGACTAATACATGCGACGGCTGTTTTTACTGTATTAAACACATAGAGGTTTTTTCTTAGATGGTGTAGCGCAGTGGTTGGAACGAGATTTAGGAAAATATATACATTTAGAGAAATGGAGAGAAAAAAAGAGCAGAAAAGTGAAGTAAAGCAATCAATACACCTAATATGGGAGTATTTTATTGTTATTTGATTCCATCAGGAACAAATGTGGGGAAAGAGGTTGAAAACAGCCAGAGGAGAGAAGAAGCCTGAGGAAAGCAGGAGGCCAAATGTGAATAGTATTTTTTTTTATTAGTATTCTCTTTCCTGCCCACGCAATGATGATAAGAAGCAAACTAAAGGCGGGACATCCATCATGTCTGGCTCTCTGTGTGTATGTGAGGAGAACCACTGTCAGACAACAGTGGAAGCTAAGCTCTTGAGATTAATAGCCCTTTGCCGTTCTGCTCTATGTTCTGTTCTGGCCATGATACAGAACAAATTAAAAATCCTTTAGCCGTACAGGAGGTTGCCCAGCTTCCCCACTGAGCGATGGTGTGAAATCTGTTTCTTTGGGTTTGCTCGGAACAAGCTGTGAGGTGAAACACAGAGGGCTTTTGTAAAATCAGTTGGTACCCACTCTTAAAGAAACAGGACACTTAGGTAAAAATGTTATTAAGTCATTTGGATTAACCCTTGATGACTTGTGCTGATTTACGTGGCAAAAGAATGCTTTGTGGCACAGTGAAACAGCAACAAATACAATTTCACAATTAAAAAAAACGTGTAAACACTCTTTAAGTCATCTTGTGATTTATTTTCAAAGTGTTCCCAGTGGTCTTTTACCCATGAATTTGCCGTTTTAAGACTAATAAAAAAAAAAAAAGATTGTTTTTTTAGGACAGTTTCTCCAGAGCATCAGTAGTCTATTAGAAATTTGCCTCTGATGTGTGAGCAACTGTTGGTACTATTTTCAGCACATATCATAATACACTGAATGTGGATTTATTCACCATTTTTATATAAGACTTCCCTCTCTAGAGATCTCCCCAATCATTTTTTTATTTTGCATTTCATCCAACATAAAAGAGATTTATGCACAAAAAAGCCCACAACACAGTTGACGGGAGTAACAAAGTTGACAGGACAGGAGACCGGGGGAAGCCTCAAAGATAAAAACAAGGTTTTATTTCTTAAAAGGGTTTAGTGGAACTGATTTAAAAAAAAAACTACAATATACAATGATTCATGAAACCTTAAATGAAGTAAAATTTACCTTTTTAACCCCCGCTGTCTGTGGTCTTTCGGTAAGTCAGTTTTTTTATAATGTGTTTAGACATCTTCATGCTGTGGCCAAGATAGCGGCTGATTTAAGGAGTTATTTTTTAAGGGTCAGCTTCACGCCTAGCCCTGTAGCAGCCGCTTCCCAACAGCAGTAAAACCCAATCTACCCAGAGCACCAATCATTCTGTTCGTTTCTCAATTTAAACATAGATTGTCACAAAAAAAGGTCCAACGTTGTCCATTGTGTTACTTTTTGTCAACTGTGTTACAGGAGATGGGTATCACAGTTGACAGGGTGACATTCCAGCCATTTTAGGGGCCTGTGCTGACTGCAGACCTCAGAACTGTCACCACAAAACTTTATTCAACTCCTGTTTCATAAATTTTACACATATTTTTTGCAAATTTAATATCCAAAGCAAGTTTACGTGAAGAAGTCGGTAACAGCTAAAGAATTTATCTACTCTACAAGTATACATTAAAATTGCTAAAATTTTGAAAAGGAGCAATAATGAATTGCCACATAGTCTTTACATTTCCTACCAAAAAGGATACGGCATCAAAACGATGTTGTATAGTAATAAGTATTTATAACTAGTTCTAAGTAAGTATTTAGCTTTTTTTTAGGTTCCTAATGGTAGTTTATTGTGATCACAGTGACAAAAACTAGTGCAATAAGTGGAGATTACTCATTTTAGAACAGAATGTGAACAAAATGAGAATATGATCCTAGCACAAGTTGGCTCATCTTAATAAGTCTCCATTTTTTTCCTAAATTAATGATAGTGATTGCCAGTCAACATTTATTAAACTTAAATATAAAATTCTTACATTTAAACCAACAATTGTAATTCAATGTGAGGTTTTTTTTTGTCTTAAATCAAATGTTTTTGTCACAAGTATAGAGTTAATATGATTGTATCTATTTTTATTAATCATTTACTTATACCTTGATGCTAGCTTTTATTGAGATAAAACTTGTCTAATGTGCTTTTGAGAAAATCTCGGAAAGGTGTTGAGCAAATATAAGTTAAAACAACTCAAAACTTGTTAAAATATCTTGAATATCTAAAAACAAAGTATCACATAGTTTTTTCCACTGTTAATATTAGGTCTTTTTGGGTTTAGCTATGAAACTATGACTTTTTCAAGAACACTTTACCAACCTAAAGTTGTGTAATTGTACCATCATTTGCTTTCTCATATGTCTCTATATGCAAACACTGAAATTGCCTGAACGCAGCTTTCTCAAAGTGATGACATTTCTGCTTATAGTAGATACGTGCTCACAGTAGTGATGCTGCTTTTGGCGCCGCCGTCGAAAGCCTGACATTCAAGTTGAAAAAAAAAATACTCATTGAATTGCAAATAGTGTTGTCTGCATTTTGAGGAGCTTTTAGATCAGCAGCTGTTTGGTATAGATGTTCATCAACAAAAACAGCTGGTGCTGTTCAAGCACAGCAGCAGACAGTTTGTAAGCAGAGGGAATTGCCTGGAAACGGCAACGGTCACGTGACATTTTTGTTTTTATTCAGTTTCTGTTTGTAGGGAAACGGAGGCGCTTTGAACTGAGGTAAATTTGAAGCATCATCATTGCTATTGGTACTCAGAAAGATGTCACAACTGCGATGAAGCTGCAACAATTTTCGATATGTAAAGAGCACACTTAAAAGTTCAAATTGTTTATTTTTCATGGTATAGGCCGTTAAAAATGAAAAAAAAAAAACCTGTGATCATCACAAAAATAAGATCCAGATTATAGTATTGTTGTTTTTGTACATGATGCAACAGATGAACGACATTTCAAACTTTTATATAAATAATTAGGTTATTATATAGAAAATGCAAAGTATACCTGATGCATGGTTGTGATTTTATTCAAATTTACAAACTAAGATTTACATAAACTGTTATACTGGTCATTCTCCATAAAACAAAAAAAATGCCGGTGGTCCTGCCCAAAAACGTTGAAATAATGCAAAGTCTAAAGCTATCATTGACTTTGAATAGGCTACAAGATCAACCTAAAAGTTCATTGTTCTGAGTACATTCACTCAGATCTTCCTAAGCTGTGTTCTAGAAGTTCTCCTTCATTAGCTGACAGCAATAAGTTACTAGTGAAAAGTCATATTTTTGTTTTTCCAGCTCTGTGCAATTGTTTCACACCAGTGAACCGGCATCTCGCCTTATCCAATATGGCATCCAACTTTGTGTATGCAGCAAGCATACTCTACTACTACAACCACTCTAGCCTATATAGCTCATTAAAAAAACATGGTTCTAATCCTGAGCATCATATTTAAGGATTCACAGTTATGTTTTACGACAGCAAGAACAGAAGTACAGCAAAAAAACCATCATCAAACACACACTGGGAGCTTTCCCAACAGTGTCTACCCCCTGCCTTCACATGAAACCCTGCGGAGACTTTCAGCTGGAATAGAAGTTAAAGTTGAAGAGCCTTCTCCTCAGGCTGTCTTCTTCTTCTTCTTTTTTTTTTTTTAAAGTGTGGATTAAGTCTAACAGTCTCATATTTAAAGTTTTTTGTGTCTTGGAGAAAAGTGTGTCTTTTCTGAACTGGATCAACTTAATTTGTAACTTTACTTGCTTGTTTTATTATATACACAAGGGATTCCACAAGTCACTTTCACCTCAATTCAGTTCAAACCTCGATTTTTGGGTCAAGGTTTTATTTCAATTCCATACACTATTATTGTATTATGCATACGGTTGTTAACGTTAACACGTTAACACACGCTACTAATTAACATTTACACGTTATTATTTATTAACGCAGATGAATTACACGTCAGAGTAAAAAACGAAACATTCAACCAATATTTAGTACTTTATATTGGTAATTTTTGGGGTTTAGATCACATTTTCGCTCTTTAAAAAGCGGACTGTTTCATACATGGTCCATTGTCACGGTAACACGAGAACCACTGTTGGCTCAAGTAACAGGAAGTAAGCAGACATGTCAGCTTTTGTTTAACAGATTCGGCACAAAGCCCACAAATACTTTGTTGGTATCATATCTGTTTTTATGTTTCTTGATTCTCAGTGACTTTGCATCAAATAAGGAAAATAAAGCACGAAGTTCTAAAACTTTGTTTGGTGCAGTTGCATCTGAGTACAGATGCAGAGTGTAATACATGCTTTTCAACCAGTTCTAGTTTGTTATTTCATATCAACTTTGTGCTAAAAAAAAAAAAGAAAAAAAATCAAAATTAAAATAAATGCTCTCCTCAGACCCTTTACTGACTTCAAATCCATTTAGATGTGCCCTCCTCTTATTGCATTCAACCTGCTCAGGAGGAAGATGTTTGTGCTCACTTGTCTAAATTTGGCCTATACTCCGACATATAAAAGACTCACCTTGATCCTACCAAAAAAAAGCGAACCCCCCTCCTCAGGTTTGCCATTGCCGTTTGAAGCATTCAAGGTCAGAAGAAGTGACATGTGAAAAGACTGACAGCAGAGAAGCTAAAGAAGAAAAAAGTACAGGTAGAGAAGAAGACACGTCCACGGGGAGAGAAAGTCAAAGAGAAAGATGGAATAAGAGATGAAAGAATTGTTTTCACAGCAAGCATGATAGTCGCCTTTCATAACTTCAACACTTCTGTCACGGGACTGAAGGTTAACTAAACCTGAGTGCAGAGAATTGGAAAACACCGAACACTAGAAGATTGGAAAAGAATTGAGAAAGGTTAGATTCACCTGATAATCCGGAACAAATGGAAGGCAAGGACAACCACTGTGTCAGAAACATGCGCAGGGACACACACCTGACAAAGTTTTCTCCTTAAATTAAGTGTCTCGATTGGAACCTTTCTCTATTATTATTGATTATTTTTCATGATTAAGTTAGGCCCCCATATCAAGACAGAATAAATTGTGGTTGCTATGGAAACCAAGTGCTGTAGCCATTTGTGCAGTGATGGTTTTTGTTTTTCATTTTGAAAGAAAAATACCAGAAATTGGGAGGTTTTAAATATATGAAAAAAAGGGAGAGGAAGCTCAGAGATTGGTAATTACAGGTGTTACTGCTGCTAACTATCATTATTCTTCAGCAGCAGATTATTGTCTCTCACCTTCTGAAGAGTTTTTGGATAAAAGTCTAATATCTACCATTAATTTGTTTTTTAAGGTACAGACTGAGCTTAAGCTAAATCTAAAATAATTCCTTAACCCAAATCTTTTTTTTTTAGATATTATGTCATTTTTTGTTGAACCATTTCTACTTGATTAAAAAAATACATGTTTACTAGAGCTAGATTTGAAGAAATGAATTATTATTGGAATTAGATTAATCTTCACTTACATCATGAAAAATTAGTCATTCAATATCTAAATTGATTTTTCTTGGCAATTTCTTGTCCATTTTCAGGTTGAAAAACAAATTTGCCATTTGTTTCAACTATGAGAAACTATATTAATAATAATCCAAGTTCCATCTTTGCTCA
Organism: Oryzias celebensis; assembly: GCA_014656515.1. Taxonomy (NCBI): domain Eukaryota; kingdom Metazoa; phylum Chordata; class Actinopteri; order Beloniformes; family Adrianichthyidae; genus Oryzias; species Oryzias celebensis. Next base: position 12,009,353 of record BNCR01000004.1, on the reverse strand, counting down.
GTTGATGTAAACATTTTTTTTTAAAACCAATCAAAATTTGTCTTGCAAATTTGTTATGCAGTTGGAATTCAAACTGATTCATGAACTGATGAATGAATTCAGCAGTATGTCAATGGTACAGCTTTAATAAGGGCAGGGCAAGAAATGAATTAATCAAACCGCACAGAATACTATGACTTGAAGTACACCTATTTATTTTATCTCCTTTAGAAAGTTTTTTTTTAAAATGGTAAAAGATTTGAAAAATAAAAGTTTTATTTATTGCAAAAGACTGAATGTAGCATAAATATAATTTCTTAATCATGCTCAATTTTATTCCAATTTTATAGCTCTTTTTTTGCCATTTTCCCATAATCCTACGCTTTAATCTATATATATGTATATTTGTTCCCAGAATAAAAGTGACGTTAGTTCTACCAACTTGATTTACAAAAGAAATGTTTGAATCCACAAAATCATCACTTAACTAGTTTGATTTGAATTAAAAGAACAGGAAAAATACAGCACAGTTTTCATTAGCAGACCTCAGTAAAAATTCTCCATTCACTGCAGTAAGAAATGGGATTGCAGAAAGTCCTGCCAAAAGACTTTATTTATGAATGACTGAGTGATGGATAAAAGAAAAATGCTAACTTCATTCTGGCTCTTAAACCTCTGCCATTAATAATTCAAGAATGTTAGGCTGCTTCAGATTTGACCTCAGCTATGATTTAGATGTTGCTCAGGTCAGCTGTTTCAAATGCTGACACCACTATTTTGTCTGTCAATCCTATTTAGTTTAAGTAGAAAAAAACGAAATGTTTCATCATTGGGAGTGTTGATGTTGTTTTTTAACTGTTTGTCTGCTTTCTTTGCAGGATCGTATCTTCTGGACCGACTTGGAGGATGAGGCTATTTACAGTGTAAACAGATTAACTGGACATGATGTGGCGAAGGTGGCAGAAGACCTTAACAACCCCCTGGACCTTGTGGTGTTTCATGAGCAGAGACAGCCCAAAGGTAAACGTGAAGATAACGAAGGCCTTCTAAATTCATGGCTTGAGTCAGACCTTCCTTAAGTCAGTTTGGTAACTCCTGACAACAAGCCACAGGTGACATGTAATCGGACTAATGATAGTAAAAGATCAGAGGACCCTCTTAGGAAAAGTGTCGAAGGCAATAAAGGGCTAACTCAGTGAATGTAATTAGATTGGTGGGTGTGCTGCGAATGTACAATGATGTGTTCATTACTTTTTCCTCAGGATGGATGCATTCGTGTCTGCTTGTTAGTGCAGCTGCTGTGGTGAACGCTGATGTGTGTTTGGTAATGTGTGCCAGCAGTGCGTGTTTTCTGTGTTTTTCCGCTTTGTTTTCTCTGCTTACTCAGAGCAGACCGTGCGCCAGTTGGGAGCTAATTGCGTTCGTTCATTAATAAATCAAAAGCTCTGCTAAAAAAGAGATATATCTGAATTCAAGCACGTTTTTTGCCCCGCAGTGGTCCAACCACCAAACTTTCAACATAAAAAGTTGTAAAATAAGCAAATATAGATATATATATATTTATATAAATATAATATAATATAAGACTTCATCTATTTAGTTGCAAGTGAAATGAAGGCTATAAAGAACATTTGATCAAACAGGGAAAAAAAGCAAAGTTGCAGATGCTTATTCACTTCTAAGAGTGCATTTTCTCTCATGAAGGCTTTGCATCCTCTGATTATTTGTAGCATACATGAACAACATTAAAGTCCAGGCAGGATTATCTTAGATCTAAAATAATATTTTTCTGAATTATAACAGTTTTATAACTAGTTAACTATTGGCCAGAGACCACTTGGATTCAGCAAAGCTACAACGTTTATTTAAATTGCTTTGGTTTATCCATAAGTATCAATCCAATGGGTATTTATTTTTTAGACATGTTACACTGATCGATTGGGGGGTTCGGATCCCGGTTCCTGCGCAAAACTGCCTTGACCAAGTCTGCATAAAATGGACCCATCAAAAAAGAATGAATAGAACTGGTAAATGTGGATTTTTAAATGGTTACTTCACTAAAGTTGATGCCAACTGAAAGCTCTCTGTCGTTACAGTGTTTTCCCACTGGGATGCTCTTATCTATTGGCATTGTGGAATCCAAACATTAACTTTTTTTGCCAGGACTTTCCTGTTTTCCTTCCAGCTGTACTGTGAGTTTGATTTTATTTGAGATCAAACGATGGCAGTCCAGAGGCAGAGGAATGGGGATTGAAAACGAACAGCATTGTTTGCAAATCTTTCTCTATTTTGTTACCTTATTACTTTTTGGTTCTTTTTTTGTTATCTCAGTGTGCCTTGGTGATTTGATGTCATTTTAACCTGTTCAAATTCAATTTAACATTAGGTGAAGATTTCCAACCGTACGGTACTCTTATGGTGCCGGCTGCCGGTTCTGTCGTATTTGGGGCGATCTCCTCAGATCCATTAACTTATGATTTCTTTTCTTAATTTCATCAAGACAATATTAAAAAGATCCCCCAGTTTTGTGTTTATTTTTCCCCTTTTGGGTTAATGCTCAAACTGGGCCTCGAACAGACGGAAGCTCCGCTGCAGGAATGGAACACACTGCACCGGGAGAGAGTCTGGTGAACCCAGACACGGCAACATGCTTGCCGGCGCCTCTGTAGAGCTCTCCAACACATATAAACACAAGCTCCTCGCTCAACATCATCACGGTTTTCCATGATGTGGTCAACGAATGAAGTTTGTTGGCTGTTGCTATGTGGCCGAAGGCGTCAAGACGTTGAGCAGTAAATTTAACAAGCGTCAAAAGAGAGGCAGTAAGCAGGAATTTGACGCCTCGGCCACATTCGGTGTGAATGCACCATTAGGTAGCTTTTTCAATGGACAAATGTTGATCTCCCAAAACGGTTATTAATCATTCTTTTAAAAACTCTTTTTTTTGTTGTTGTTGTTTCCCCTACACAGCTCCTGATACATGTAATATGGGGAGTTTACCCAACGGGGGCTGTGAGTATCTTTGTCTAAAAGCCCCCCAGATCACAGACCACTCCCCCAAATACACCTGTGCATGTCCCGACGGCATGGAGCTGGGACCTGACATGAGGCGCTGTGCCGTAGGTAGGTCACACTCCCTCCCAGTGACACGCACACTCTGGAGACGCACCTAATTAGGAAAGACTGTGTTGGCTCATGGCCCACCACTGTTATCATACTTCACCATTTCAGAATATATATATATATATATATATATATATATTTTTTTTTTTTTTTTTGGTGATATTGCACAATAATATGTAAGAGTATTGTATTAAATAACAAAAAATGTGCATTCTTATTCTAATTTTTTATTTTTAAAAAAACAAACAAACAGTAATTTAAAAAAGAGAATGTTTTAGAAAGTTTAAAACATTTCTAAAAAAAACAAAAATAATGGCTCAAATTTTTTTTTTTTAAATATCTTGATAAAGCCCCAAAAAATCATCTGAAAAAGCATTTTAACAAAGCTCCAAAAAAATCTAAACACATATTGAAAAACTAAGAAAACAAAACAAACACAGTTCGTGTAAATGACATGGACACATGGACACAAAATTAATTCGGTCCATCTTAAGAACCGTGTCCAGAAAAATATAACTTTAAATAGAATCCTAGTATCCACATAATTCAATTTAATACCTTTAGAAACAGTCAAGGTTTTTTAAAGTCAAATAAAATCATTTTCCAGTTTTTATATAAATGGAAAACGTTCCAGTGTCAGCAGAGGGCTGTGTTAACATGTAATCATTTTTATTATGATGGATTCACCTTATGAAGAAATAAAGGCTGTTCCTTGTTCAACACCCTGCCAGGAAATGGGTCAGGGATTCTTCCTGCGACCCCTAGACACCTCCATTATTTCAGTTAGCTTATTGCACAGCTTCAACTGCTCCACTGCTTCCATTGAGTCACAGTCTTAGGAAAGTTGTCATCTTTAATAAACCTGCTGTATTGTTTGTCATAAATACCTTGAAACAAAAAGCTTAATGATTTCCTTTATATTTTTTCTTTATTTTGAAGTACTTTGCAGGGTCGGAAGTTGTAGTATATGTCCAATCTCGTTCGAACTATTCTACATCATCAGTTTTTTTAGAGGGTTTGACCAAATTAAATTGTATTGCTACTGTATATTTGCTCTTTAACCATGTAAAACATACTACATCAAAAAGAAATTACAGAAAATTCACATTTTTTGGAATTAGGATGTTTTAAATTCTTTGATGAAAAACACAAAAAATCCCTTTTTTAATCAAATACAGATTGTATTTATGATAATATTCTGGGAAATTTGGTAAGTTTTTGCTCACAACAATGTTACTTTAAGATCCAAAAATGAATGTTCAGGTAAAAAAACGCCTTGTTTAGCCACAGTCTCAAATTTAATCCACATATTTTTAACATAATATAACTGTGTTATAAAGAATTATTTATCAACACATTTTTCATTCTTTCAATACAGCAAGTCATCATTGAAAATAAAAAATATATATCAATAGATGATTTTGAAATGACCAGGAAAAGCCCTCTACTGCCCCTAGTGGAATGATAATGTACTACAGGGCAGACATTTTGGATCATGATAAAGTGATAGGGATATCGGAAAAGTGAATATTAAACATGGTGCAAATTAAATTCTACTTAAGTTACTTTTTTTTCATTACAAAGCTAATGAAGACCTTAGCTTTACAGTTGTATCACCTGAAAAACTATGTTTCTATCTCTTATCATTTTGCATAAAATAAGTAAATTGAATAAACGAACTGAATACATAAACACATTGATAACTGTAGTAAAACAATATTCTCATTGTGATTTATCTGATTGTACAGTTCGATTGAGGACAACTACAACAGCAGCACCAACCACAACCACAACAACTACACCAATCACAACCACTACCACAACTACCACAACTACTAGCACCACCGTTCGCACCACAACCCCCTCCACCACAACCACCACCACGCCTGCAGTAACCACACATAGCTCCACAACCAGACAAACGCTGCCTCAGACGACCAGACGCTTCACCAGCACGGTGCACCCTTGGAGCACCGCTGCATCGAGTACAGAGACGGCCGGCGCTGTCAGGCCGACGTCCATCCATACGCCACCACTGGCCCCAGCAGCCCCTGACAGCAGTCAAAGGGAGGCCAATGCCAACCTCTCCCACAGAGGTACGTGTCATAGATCTGTGCACAAAAATATATGAAAGAAGTGTCAAGTGTGTGTTGTCAGCCACGATCATCACTCCCTGCCAATGAAGCAGCAGGGAGCTGAAAACCAATACTTATTCCAGCTTCTTTCCCTTCACTTCTCCTTCTCACCATCTGTGTATCTCCTTAATGACCCAGTCCTCTTCCTCTCTTACCGTTTGTGCGCTCTCACATTTACCAGTGAATCTCCCTGTTTTCTTTCTCCCGCCCCTGGTGACTATCGTCTATTAGAGGTGTCAGGAATAACAAACAATTCCCTCCATCTACCTCTCATCACTCATCTTCACTTTCTGGCAGTCTCTCCTGTATTTTCCATCTCAGTTTGTCCTTTCCTCCACCTCTTTCCCCTCTGTTCATCCTAAATCCCAATCGAGCTGCAATTCAACGACACCTCACAGACCTGACAAACAATTACAGCAGAAATTGAAAGCAGCATCACTTGCTGACAAAGCTATGCTGAGGCTTAGAATTGATTTGTAATTGCAATTCTTATATATATATATATATATATATATATATAAGAAATCTAGCAATTGGGATACCATTTGGAAGAAACTAATAATTCACTATGACAAACTATCTATATTTTTCTTTGTATGCATTTATAAATTAACGATCATATAGGTTTTATATTTTAAAGGCTACATTCGGAAGGTTCTGTCACTGAAAGTGCTTGTGCACCATTTTAATCATTTTCATATTCTCTAAATGTTTCATTTAAATGTGTAAACAGTCTTCATTAGTTTTATTTACAGATGAGATATAAAACTTAAAGAGAACAATTATATAGAGGATGATGCAAAGCCATGTTAAAGTGATGATTCAATTCTAGTCATTTGTTGCAGACTTCATTTTCTTGTTAGGGATTCATGATACAGGGTTGTAAAAATGCCAACAAAGACCACAGAGAGTCAGTACTTTATAGAGTCCTTGTCTATTCTTTAAACATTTACGTACAAAAATGTAAAGTTTCATCAGCCATCTTGAAGGAGAGGGGGTAAATATGTTTTTTTTACATAAATAATAACACATAAATAATAAGGAAGAGCTTTAAGTCCCACTCAGATCATCTATTGATTTATTTTAAAAGCATTCCCATTGGTCTTTTAATAATGATTTTGCCAGGAAAAAGAGTTAATGATAAGCGGGAAAACATACAGATGTTTAACAGCATGTATTAGATAGACTATTAGGAAAATGATGTAACTGAGAGATAATTTGCATTTCCCAACGTGAGGGAAATACTTGCTGCATCACTTTTGGGGCCTGAGCATTTTCCATAAACAAGATGTTGCCTCATTTCTCTGTGGTCGTGTGCTACTTCAGCTCACCATAAATGTTCCAAACGTGAGGTGGAACAGGCACACACACAAAAAAAAAAAACGAGGCATGAACAAGACGTGTCTACGAACCCATGGGCCATGAGTTATCATTTTCGAGTCGCTGCGCTCTGTCAAGTCTGCTGGCATCAGCTGTTACATGTGCTGCATTGGCGCCGACATGGTGGTGCGCAGAGAAACCCCGTACTTCACAGAGGGTGGATAAAAAACAAACAACAGCTGGTACCAAGTCTTTAAAAGCAGCCATATTCATGTAGATTTTGTTCCATTTTCTCTTGATGGAGGTAATTATTTAACAAACTGTTTTTATGAATATTAAGACATTTTTGTTCTTGTTCACGCTGCTCTCGTTTGTAACATCACCCCTAAAAACAGTTTTCATCAGATTTACAGTATTTTTCATTGGAATGTGGGTCAACAAAGAACAACGGAGTTTTGTCGGTTAACACTGGCTGCAAGATGCAGATGTCAAGAATTCATTTGAAAATTTGCATAGTTATTCCAGTATTTTTTCTAGAGGAACTGTCATATTAGAAATTTTAACAATATTTTTTATGGAGTTTGGTCATTTTCACATTTATTTTTCATAGATTTTTTTCCAATCTAATAAAAGATTTGCCTGTTAATGACTTTTTTTTTTAATTCAAACAATGTACAACACGTCTTATGTGTTTCATAGCCAAACATAACTGTTTATGCAAAGAAAAAGAAATCTTCTTCTACTAATAATAAATCTAAAATATTAACTTTGAGCTTTTTTCTCTCTATTTTTGCTCTTTAACAACTTTTGTTAAAAAATTTCCAATTATCCTCTTTTAACATTTTAAAATAAACAAATGTAAAATATTGTTCACTCTTTTTTTCATCAAAATGTTTAATTTCTGATTTCTTTTGGCCGTTTTTGCTCTTCATAGAAACTTTAATGTTCTTCAAGATCCATTCAATTTAAAAGGCTCTTGTGGAAAATTTTTCAGGATGTAGGTCATTAAAAAAAGCTAAGCTTAAATTTGCTTTTCTGAGTATTTCTGCTAATCCTGAATCGGTAGTAGACAAAAAAATGTACTTGGAAAAAGCTTGTAACAGGTGTAGGTGCTACAGTCTGCAGGCCATCAGCTCCGCTCCATACTAACGCCTGGTTCACACCAGAAATGAAATCTCTGCGAAGCTGCGTGGAACAGAGGCCGCTTTCATTCAGCGCTCTTGTTAACCTGTGGTGTCGTTCACACCAGACGCGTAGCGCCGCTGTCCTTTGTGGCTGTCTGCGCAGCAGTCATTTCAGCGTCTGGTCTATTTTTTTGCGCGAGCCGTGAGTGATATTCGTGTCAATTCTGGCAGGATATTACGCCAAGACAAATGAGAAAATCAGTTTTCAAAATATTTTTTCACAATAAAATACAGCGATTGACAAATGCAATTTTTTTTTTATCTAAACAAACTCTAAAGCTGAAAATAAACACAACACACAATAAACAAACAGACACACACATACACACACAGATCAGCATAAAAGGGCTGACTACGGATGGAAAAAAAATGTGGGTGTAAAAACACAATCAACGAGAGAGCGGCAGAGAGAGAGAGAGAGAGAGAGCAGTGCGCGAAAAGTCAAAATGGACCTTCAAGATAGGTTAGGTTGGGACTGTGAGGGGCTGTAAGCTAGCGGGAGAGAGTGTAAACAAGTGGATGATGGAAAAGGGGGAAAGGCTTACACAGCAGTCCCACCCACAACTCAGAGGCAAATTTTGAATGAACTCCTGCCGCTTTGCAGAAACTATGTTCTAGAAAACGACACAGGTTTGATGGATTTTGTAGTTAAAAAGCAACAATTGAGTTTGAGCTGAAGGATATCTGGCACCTTGTCTCTTCTTTTTCTATAATCACAGAAACTCTGATCAAAACTTAGTTTTTGTCTCTTCTGATATTACAAAGCATCGCATTGCATTTTTATGGCATCCTGGAATCATTCTTTCCCGTTTAACGGCATCCTGCAGATGGTTTCTCTGTCTTTACATTATTCAAACATGCTCTGCTGGTAGAACGAGGTGCTTCTGTTCCATCAAACATCCTCACAAAGCATTTAAAGTGTGGATTCGTGTTAGAGTAAAAACCAAAACTTACAGTGTCTTGGTTTGATTTGTTTTTTCTCTGTCCTTCTGTTCCAGCAGCAAGTGATCACTACCTCATAGGGAACAACATCACAGTGGCTGTTTTGGGAATTGTCATTCCCATCGGTGAGTGCTCTTAACCTCCACTCGGTGTTGTCTTTGAGTTTTCTGCCTGCTGCTTCTCCCTCCTTGCTCCTCCACCTCTGCTCGCCTCTGAAGTGCTGCATGTTATTTGTGCATGAGTGTGTTTTGTATTTCCATGCAACAGAACTTGTGTTTTCACGGTTTTAGAATCGCCAAACAGAAGAATTAAAGTTGCACTCAACGGACAGAAAGATTCAAGTACTAAATAATATGTTAACAATTGAGAAAGTGCACTAAGCTATTATGCTGTCAAACACTATTATCATGGTTGGAAAGAGCCATTAAACTTGTCTGCTGGTCAACAGCCAAACTCTAATGTGCACATTATCGCTTCATTAATCCTTTTTGACCAATTTAAAATAAATAAATAACATTCCTATTTTGTCATCCCCAGCTGTTACAGCATTAACTATATGCTCTGTGATACAGTAGACAGACCGTCTAACCCTTCAGCCACCTGACCTACTTCTGTGAGCGAGCTGGAATCTGCTGAACTGAGGATTAATCAGATAACATGTCTGAGCCAAAGCTACACATTCACTCTGCACAAGCAGCCAAAAACAAGAAGCCATCACTTAACCACTCGTGCATTCAATACACACTCACCGGCCACCTTATTAGGTACACTCTGCTAATACCGAGTTGCCTTCAGAACTGCCTTAATCCTTCGTGGAATAGATTCAACAAGATGCTGGAAACATTCCCCAGAGTTTGGTCCATATGGACATGACAGCACGAAGTTGCTGCAGATTTGTTTGCTGCACATCCATGATGAGATCTGGTGACTGTGGAGGCCATGGGAGTCCAGTGAACTCATTGTCATGTTCAAGAAACCAGTCTGAGATGATTCCAGCTTTATGACATGGTGCATTATCCTGCTGGAAGTAGCCATGAGAAGATGGATCACTGTAGTCGTAAAGGGATGGACATGGTCAGTAACAATACAACACTAATGCTATCACTCATACCATTACACCACAGCCAGCAGCCTGAAGCGTTGATACAAGGCAGGATGAATTCATGCTGTTGATGCCAAATTTTGACCCTAATATCTAAATGTCTCAGCAGAAATAGAGACTCATCAGACCTGACAACATTTTTCCAATATTCTATTGTCCAATTCTGGTGAGCCTGTGTGAATTGTAGCCTCAGTTTCCTGTTCTTAGCTGACAGGAGTGGCACCTTGTGTGGTCCTCTTCTGCCTTAGCCTTCTGCCTCAAGTTTGGACGTGTTATACGTTCAGAGATGCTCTTCCGCAGACCTCAGTTGTAATGAGTGTTTTTTTAGTTACTGTTTCAGTTGGAACCAGCCTGGCCATTCTCCTCCAACTTCTAGCTTAACAAGGTATTTCCGTCCACAGAACTGCAGCTCACTGGATATTTTCCCTTTTTCTGACCATTCTCTGTAAACCCTAGAGATGGTTGTGGGGGAAAATCCCAGTAGATCAGCAGTTTCTGAATTAATCAGACCAGCCCGTCTGGCATCAACAACCATGCCACGTTCAAAGTCACTTCAGTCACCTTTCTTCTCCATTCTGATGCTCAGTCTGAACTGCGGCATGTCGTCTGGACCATGTCTACATGCAGAAACGCATTATGTTTCTGGCATGTGATTGGTTGATTAGAAATTTGCATTAAGAAGCAGTTGAACAAGTGTACCTAATATAGTGGCCTGTGTGTATTTTGTACAGTATTCACCCCCAGTTTAGTGACCCTGATCTGTTCTATTAGCGCTGTTTTGAAAGGAAAAGCACATTTCATGTAAATATTAAATAATGTTGCTCTCAGAAAATCAACGTAACCCACAAATGACTTTTCCGAATCAGCATAAAGTGTTGATTGAGAACTTTAGCATCCTTGCTGCTCAATAATTTCATGTCATAGAACCCTGAAAACATTCAAAAACGTGCTTTAACAGTCAAAATGTCAGCTTATTCAAGCTGCTGAGACTGTCTCCCTTTGTCTCTCGTTCTGGATTTGGTTCTCCTGCCATTTTGCCATAAATCTCCCCCCTCACCATTGTTTTATTACTGGCAGCTTTAAAAAAGTGATTATAATTGGGAGCCCACAAGGGCCGGGCCTCTTCAGCTCGGTTCTGCTATCACATCCAGATACACGCCACCCACAGCTCCGCGAGGAGAAGCAGCTCAGCAACGATTATCAGTATTTAGTGGAAGTCAAGCCGCTCTGCTGCTCTCTAATTGGAGGGAAACATTCAAAATGAAACAAAAGATTTTTGAACCATTGAGCGCATGGAGCACAAAGACGGGTTTTCCAGTGTAGCTGCGCTGGAATCTGTATTGTTGAGAGATGAAGCTTCAGTTCTGGGCGGGAAACATCTGGAGATGCAATATTGCTCACACAAAAGACTTGGTTGATGTTTTGGTTCTATTTTTTACATTTGTGGTTGGCCTGTTGGTCTCCCCTGTCGTACACAAACCAGGCCATTTGTAGATACTATTTCATTTTTCAGCTGAGTGCAAACCTATCAATCACAGCCCAAAGAGGAGCACTGATGACAACCGAGTGAACCTTCAGGGATTTATTTAACAAAAACAGAAGACAAATCACTGTCTGTAGGGCATTTATTGATTTATTCAAATATCTATTTTTATGAGTTGGCATTTACATGTGCAAATGTTGAAGGAATGTGTTCTTTTTCTTAAGTGTTAATACAGTGGTAAAAGAAAATGTGCGTGTCAGTTTTTGCATTTGTGTGTATTTGCTCTTTCATGAATATTAAGGGGAGTTTTTGTGTGAGTGTTTTTACTGGGGGTGAAGGCTCATTATTTTTGGGTTTTATTACAATTTCACAAAAAGTTACTAAAAATGTAGAGATCGCTCTCTTCTTGATCTCTTCTGCATACATTTGTCCTCCTGTTTCATTTAAAATCTTCATGGGAATTATTTTGAAAATAATGAGCCTTCCTGCAATATAAGAAGCTGTGCCGGTTGTGATTGTTTAAGTGCTTGAAGCGCCGCTCCGTGTCCCCTGGGCTGTGTTAACGCTCCCGCCGTGTGTTGTTGTGTGTGTTAAACACATGCAGTCCCTATCCTTGCCACAGTGGTCATTGGATTGCTCTGCACCGGCGGATACCTGGTTTGGAGGAACTGGCGGCGCAAGAACACCAAGAGCATGAACTTCGACAACCCCGTTTACCGCAAAACCACGGAGGACGACGACGACGAGATTCACATCGGCCGCCACAGCGAGTCCATCGGCCACGTCTACCCGCCTGTGAGTGGCAGCCACAGTCAGCCGTTTCTGGCACTTCCTCTGGGGGGCGGCATCTCAGACAGCAACTCTCACTGGTACTCGGGGGCCCCAATGCTTTCCAGTGGCAAGTAAGAAGAGCAGCAGGGAAGAAATGGGAAGACGCACAAGTTTGGCCTGGTGGAGAGGATAGAAACAGGCTTGCACACTCACACTTCCACATGTTCACTTATGTGTCTCACAGTCATCACTGAGAGCAACAACCGTGATCATATTTTATTCACATTCAGCAGCCATACACACATTTGTCACCACTGTTGACATCCCACCATCCCATCTACTTGTACATTGTGCTTTGAGTTTTTGAAGTGTCTCCTGAAAGATAAATTCCAATCCAATAATAGGAACTTTTATGACAAAACATTCAATGCAAAATGTGTTTTCGTAATCCATCTGAGTCACCAGATAAGCATTGGGAGGTGTGTGAGAGAGGAATTATTTTCTTGCTTTAAAAAAACAGTTTTTCATCTAAACAGGAGTAATGAGGCTTAAATCGAAACTCCTATCTTTATCCGAAACAATTGACAGACTATAGTTCAGTAAAGCACAACAAGGAAGCACAAATCAGGTTGAAGGACAAACCACATTTGCATTTTTCCTCTTTTTCTATCAGCTGTGGAAACCATGACTGTTAACAGACTATCTTCTTAATTTCTCACCCTTCCCGGCGGGATTTGAACCCACATTGATTATGTATCCAAACGCACTAAAATCCCTCGAAATGTGTATTCTATGTTAAAAATGCAAGGTAGCCAAACAGGGTTTATCAAAGGGAGGGGAGAGTCTTGTGCTTTGATCGGTTGGCATGGTAGCTCAGATTCCTTTGTGGTACTGAATAGTGAGAGGAGGGGGGAAAAAAACTGCAAAGAATTCTGGGTATCACTGGCACAATGACAGCTAAAAGCACACACACACGTGAAGCAGGTGCTCGATTAAAATTCAAGGTCGAAGGAACAGCCAGCTTTAGAGAAGGACAGGAAAGAGACTGTGTGTTTTTCCAGATTTTCTACTTTATTGCATCTACCTTTGCTCTCTGGGCTCTTTAACACTTTTGTCATTTTGTAGAGGGAGGCAGCCAAACATAAAAGTCATGTTGGTGTTTTTCTGGGTCACATATTTGCAGTGCTAAGCAACCTGCAGACCTCACCCCAGTGAAGGAACAGCCAGTGAAGGAGGGGAGAGCTGAAGAGAGACATTTAAGGAAGGTCAGGGAGAGGAGGGACACCAAAACACTCCAAGGAGAGGGAAAAAGAAAGCATAGCTGCTGTTTGTTTATTTCTTGGGGGGTCTACACAGACTGATCTGTCGTCCTGCTCCTGTCCTTTGCGCACAAGCCCCTTCTTCTCCCCTGTGGTAACCGTGTTTTTATCTGCTGTTTGCAGCGCGTGGCAGTCAGTCTGGAGGATGATGGGTATCCCTGATACCTGGCTCGTCTTCCCACCGCAGCCTCCACACCTGTACACAGAGGCCAGTATGACACTGAGGAGGCGAATCCTTGCTCTGCCTCCACATTTAAATGGGCAGATTCAGCATCTTGGGAATTATCTTAGTTATTACCCTGATTATTACCATTACTATCAATTATGACTACTACTTCTACCATTAGTGTTAGATTGCTGTCCTCTGCCGCTGTCTTTCCTCCACCTTTTCTTAACTGTAGTGGTGTGTTCAGTCCTGCTTGATGATCGTTCACACTAACCTCATTCTGCTGCCTGTGTGAATGGAAAGTGGTGGTTAAAAGTCTCTGTTTTTGATGATTTATTCAGTGGGTAAAATCGGTTTGTACCTTCTCAGAAAGCAGCAGGTTTGTTTCAGGATGCACCTTCTTCTTATTTTGGAAGAAAAAAGAATCTTTCGTCCTTTTTCAGGCCTTCAGTTTTGCCCCCTGACATACTATGAAGCTAAATATAGTCAAGACATAAGGACAAGAAAAGTGGAGACCTTGTATGATTTTTTTTTCTTGGTGAGTTTAAGATAAAAAGAGAACTAGACTTTCGTTTTTTGTTTGTTTTCTTGAAGTTGATGTTTCTAAAAGCAAACAAGGCAGAAATGGCAGTGAATTGTGTGCAAGTCGAAAATAAGACTCTGTCTGCAGTAAAAGGGGGGGAAATTAAATTTAAATGAAGACCTGAAGGTAATACAGATGGGTATCACCTTCAGACTTCAGCTCTGCAGCTGTAGTTATGCTGCTTAACAGAAGCCTTTCCCTTTTTCCCCTCACTCAGACAGTGACATAAATATTGATGGGTTTAAAACAGCTGCCAGAGGGGAGCTTAAACTCTACCTTAAGTATTTATGCTCCGAATCGATATCGCTCTTCTCTCAATTTGACATGATTGACAGATATCATCGTTAGCTGTTGCACAGTGCACACATTAACGGGCTCGTTGCTGCGGCTTGGCGGGCTCCAAGTGCTCGTCTCTCTGCATGAAAGCGTAGCCGGGTGAGATGATGCAGAAAAGAAAAAAAACCGCCTTCACAGGAAAGCGCTCTCTGCTGTCACTGAGGGTCCATCGTCCTGTTGAGTGGCACAGATGAGTAATTCTCCAGGGTTGACTGAGCCCAGCGCTGATTTGATTTCAAAGCTGGCGAGGAAGTGTGCGAGCCAGAGCTGATCTTCAGCTGACTTGATTCTGATATGATTCCAGCGCGGATGGGAGGGATTTATGCCTCACTGAAAATCGTAATAAATGCTCATATTGTAGCTTGAGGATGTTATAAACGGAGCCGCGCCATAGTCATCATTAACAAACCTCTACTCCAGACTTGATTTTGTTCATTGTTGGCCTTTTTGACATCCCCCAAGCACTTGTGTCGCATGAAATATGCAAGGTACTAAACAGTGTTTGATCGTGGATTCCGCTGATGTTCATGAGTCTTCCACTCTTATGGAACAGTGTTCAGTTTGTTCCTTCTGTTTTTCCAAAAACAGAATAAATCAACAGTCTTCCTACTCCACAACTGTTGGTTACTGATGGTTAACACTCAGCCATCTTGCTGTTTCTGCTCTGGCACAGGAGATGCAGACTGAGGCTGGACTGTTGGGTGTGACACTACCCCACATAAGAGGTTGTTGGGTATTTTTTGTAAGATGTTTCACTTCTTGTGTGCCGCCAGACAGTGTTGTGAAGCCGGACTTCTGTCCTACCTCTCATTTTCAGCTGCAAGTTAGGCTTCCTTTATTCATCTCCCCTGCACAATATGAGTCATACTAAGATGCAAAAGATGACAGAACAGCCTGGATGCATTGCTGATTTCCTAGTGTAACATTTTTGCGCAGGAACTCAATCTAACGGTCTGATTTTGAGAGCTTACACACACTGGGAGTGAAAAATCGGTTTGATACTTGCAAGATCAAGTCTCTTAGATGCGAAAGAGAGATGAAAAATGATAAGAGGCTAGAAGATGGGTTAAAGCTACAGAAAAAAAATCAGCCGCTGTCAGACTGACCCTCGAGTTGACTCGCTACTGCACCCCCCACCCACACACTTTGCCTCTGGTCTAATTCCATGCTGTGGGCTCGCAATAAATTGCTTATTTATTTAGGTGCCTGAGCGTGACATTGTGGGAAAGTTGTTACTGCGACAATGTGAAGACAGATTGGTCGGCCCACTTTGCACTCTCCTCCAGAGGCGCCGTCTTGGCTGAAGGACACCGCCTCAAGTCCAGACTCGGCTCCCGTTACTTAGAGGGCAGTAATTGTTGTGGTAGCAAAGGCCACGAGGTGACCTTATGCTCTCCACATCCCTGCTGTCGTTCTGTATTTACAGGGACCATTTAGGATCTAACCCGCAATCGGAGGCAGCCATTGTTATGCTCTGGAAGCAGCCTTCAGTAATAAGGATCAAATAAAGGACTGCACTTTGTTTTTTGCTGACGCAATGTGAAGGTTGGTTTTGTGTTAACTTATTCAAGTATTGGAATACTTGGTTGTGCCGCTACTGATCTGTCGAAAGTAGATTTGTATTCATTACGTGGACATTTTCAGTGTTAAATCTACTATTTGCTGCTTTGGAAAACCGTTGACACCAAACCAGCAGAAGTCAAGTCATTTCCAGCACTTTTAGAGTTTTGTTAGGACTACTTGTTTTAGTTATTTATTAGAAATGTGAGATCTAATGTTGTTTTATGTTGATGACTTAGTCCTGTGTTTGAGAAACTTGACATGTGATTAAGAAGGGTTAGGGTTATTATTTATGTGCTAAATAATTCTTAGCGCTGCTACCTGAATCTTCTTAAAGTCCCACTCCAATCATCATTTGATCTATTTTTAAAGCATTCCCGGTGGTATTTTATTGATGATTATGCCATTTTTAGGCAAAAATAAAATACGTTTTCTTGGACATAATTTCTGTAAAGTGTGTAGGTTGTGGTTGGGATTTTTTTCATCTGCTCCTGATTCACCATGATTTGAATAAAAAATACTCAAAAATGCAGTTTTAAGTTTACATTCTTTAATGTATGCCCTCCGTCATCAGGAAAATGCAACAGGAACATGTGAAAAACACCATTTTCATTGGAGTGGGTCTTTAAACCTTTCTGAAATAGTGAGAATGATCAAAGTTGAAAGCCAACAGGCAGAGCTTAAATGAAACAATTCTGCAGCATTTAATAATAATATTAAGAAAAAACACTGTTCTCGCCCAAGCATCAATGTTGTAAAATTTGAGAAACTAAAATCTCTAGACCATCAGAGATGTTTGTTGCATTTTACTTTGTGTTTTTAATAATTTAAGCTCCCTATGGGGAAAATGTTTTACCTTTAACATCTTTTATATTTAACTTTTCCTGATTTTGTGCTCCTCGCGTCGGCTGTCATGTCCTTCCTCTCTGCATTCTTAATGCTTCTCTGATGTGACTTTAACCACTAACTCCACTCACATCGCCCTGCTTCTTCATGCAGCATCCCATGTCGTACCAGCACTGAGTTTTTCAATATTTCATTGCTTGTCATTTTCCTGAATTTTAGTTTTGAGCAAAGCAAAACTGTCTGCATTTAGTTGCCCTCCCATCTCTTCGTCTCTGCCATCTTTTCTTCAGCAAGGGCTCTCAGTTTTCTTGTAGACAGACACACTGGATGAAAAGAGCGCTGGAGGAAATCCCTTCAACATCACAAAAAAAACCTCTCAGACCTGAGAGAGGGAAACACTTCCTCAAGAGAACCAGTAGACTGGCGAGCAATCGCAAAAAAGGAACTCCGCCCTCTAGCGACACTTTCCCGGAAAATGTCCGAAACTCTGCTTGGATGACATTTAGCTTTTTGACTCTCATCTGGTTCTCCTTTTTAACCATGTTTTGAACTGTGAAACTGCATGCGAGTTGTATTAGCTCCTTTCCAAACTGCTTCACAGTTTGCCCTGCTCCATGTTTGAATACTTGAGGTTTCAGTCGCCCTGCATTGATGCAAGATGAAGGAAGACGCCATCAAATGTGAAGGATTCGGTTTATGTTGATTTGGCAACTTTTTGTAGTAAAGCACCACAAACATTTCCTTTCATTTTAAACAATGCCACTTATTTTTGCAAAACTTGTGTATGTGTCCATTCCTCAGCCACATGACAGGCATTTTTTACGCTGTTTGTTGCACATGACTTTTCAAGAAGCCTTCTGCACTGTGTAAAGAGATGACGCTCTTGGTGGGGAAGGAAAACAGGGGGTGGGTGGGCGTGGTTTTCCAATCTTGTAAATAATACGTTTTCATACTGCAAAAAAAAACTTTTTTGATAATGTTTTAAATGTTTCTGTAAAAAAAACAAAACAACAAAATGTACATACAGTTCTGGGTAAAAAGGAGTGTAGACTATATATGAATTTATTTGTACACAAGCGCACTGGGTTTCTTTACTACTTGATTGTAACTAAAAATTAATAATCTGCCAAAGTGTTTTCACATTTTTTTTCTCCTGTTTGTACCGTTCTTTTGCTCAGTCTGAGTTTAGCTTAACATCTCTGCGGACTCTAGCGTCCGCTCTGTAATTCTGTTGCATTTAATTTTCTGGTTGTTTTTAAAGAGAGGGGGTGTTTTTAATTTATTGGTGCCTTGTTTTGTGCTCCTGTATACTTTTACACTTTCTGTTTGTCTGTGTTGTGTGTCTGTGAGGGTTGGGGTTTGGGCTGGGTGTCACTGTGTGGGTGGCTTAGGGTACTAAAGGGGAGGTGGGGATGTTGGGAAAAAAAAAAGAACTTAGCAACTTCTGTACTTACATGGAATATCCGTACTGTATGCCAAAATGGTCTCACTCACGTTTCTATGAAATCAAGTTGTTGATAAATATCTCTATATATTGATATATTAAATTTATAAAAACTCTGCAACCTTTAAGTGTCTGAGCTGTCTTTCTTTATGTCTCATCGGCTTTGTTAGTTCTTTGAGTTTTTCAAAAATCAAATCTTTTAACTTTATTTGTGAGTAAAAGGCATTAAAGTTCCACTCTGATCATCTTTTGATGTATTCTAATAGCATTCCCATTGGTCTTTAATTTATGACTAAGCCATTTTTAGGCAGAAGTTTATTAGAGATTTGCCTCCAAGTTGAGGGCGGAACTGTTGTTTTAGGGTAAGTCTGCCCCCATTTCCCAACATCCATCTGTTTACACTGTCAGGCTAGCTTACAGCCCCTCACATCCCTGAGCTAACATTACCAGTGCAACAAAAATGGCAAGAAATATTGGAGCTATGTACAGTTGCACCAGAAGGGAGCAAAGCGATGAGCTAGTGGCCTGCCGATTCACACCTACAAGCTTTATCCAACAACTTTTTTCCGTCTGATTCACAATGACTTGAATAAAGAAATACTCAGAAATACATTTTTAAACTTAATGTTCTTCCATGAGACAAATGTCACAAGAACATGTATTTTTATTGGAATTCTGAGAGGAGATTTGTAGCCTTTGAGGCAACAGGCAGTTAACAAAATGCACCGCTGTTGCTCCACAGCTGTTATTTATTTCCAACATCAATTAAAAGGGACACGCAGCACAGCTGCACCATCTGCCTATTGTTTGGTTCCAGTCTGCTGCCGTGTGTCATGATCTATCAGATAAGCTATAATGGTGACTGCACTGGTTTTTTGAAGAAACGCTTTATTACACCCCAAAGGAAATGCAGCTCTTTATGCTGACCAGTATCTCCAAAATTATATCAAGTGTTCTTTCATACACTTAAGATGTGGTTTGTGAAAGCAATATTTTATGTGATTGAAAAACTAATTTCACTGCTAAAGCCATTCTTATTTGTCAATGTATATAAATGCAACAGAGTAAAAAGCTGTCCTTTTTCTTTTTCTATGAAGATGTAACATTTATATATTCGCTGATAATCAAGTGGCTGAAACAGCCTGATCTTTCACTTAGCAAATTAGCATTTTTTTATGTTTGGTCTCCTATTTTTTTGTATTATTATTATTATTATTGTTAAATCCATTTTAGGAGCTGTTAGGAACTTTAGGATTAAGTCTCTCAGAATTGAGTCTGTTTTTCTTTTGGTAATGTTTAATTATCTCTTTGTTTCTGGGCCAAAGGGAAAAACAAAATTCCTCAAGACATGAACCTGTTGTGCATCTAATTAGATAAAAAAAAAAGACATTTTTACGCTTTAATCGACATCAATAGATACAGAAGTGACTTTGCCTAAAAGTAAAAAGTAAAAATAAATATCATTTAATCAGAAGCCTTACAAGGACTTGGTATCTCTTATGAAACAATAATACATTTCTCAGTATATTGAGCAACAGTGTATTGGCAATATATCCCATATATGAAAGTAATATATTTTTCAGTTTAATAAAATACTGCAAATATTGCTGTTTTCATCTATGGTAATTACTATGCAATACTATGTGATTTATGCCTAAATGTTATATATAACAATATATTGGCTTATATATGTATTGTTATAATATATTCATTATATATTCATTGGCTTACATTGTTCTGCTAGTCGGCAAAAAGCAACTTTTAAATGCTCTAAGCTGAAACCAGGATTGATCACAGTCACAGCTTTTTTAGTTTGCCCAAGATGTTCATGGTGTTAAAGGTTTTTTTAATTATTATTAATGAACACTGAAAATACAGGCCCTTATCAAGGGCACTGAAATGGCTTCATTCTCAGTCACATAAAGATTGCTGGTGCTGTGCAAACACAGGAGACGAAATCCTTCAGCACATCCTTCCAGATGTTTGGAGACGTGAGGAATTTCATGAGCTTTGAGTCCATCTAACAACCATCAGATGTGTGTTGGCAATGAAAGGATGACTGCAGAAACAACAGGAAGATGCCAACAGAACTCACATCTCATGATGACAGTCTGAATGTCTGCTTGGACAGCAGTTGTTGGAATCCCACTTCATTACTGCTGAATAAGTCGCACTCACTCTGTTCACATATGGAGTTGGTGGGTCAACTCCCTGCTTGTCAAGCTTTTCAGGGCCGGAGCAATACATCAGGTGAGCGTGAATACGTTTTACATTTACTATTGAGCTTTCGACACATGAAAAATCTCCCTTTCAAGTTAGCAAGAATGTAAATTTTTTGTGTGTTTTCTGCAGTTAGCTTTTAAATTTTGTTCCCACTTTATTTCAGACCTAGATCACAGTTTAAACTCTAAATTTTAAAACCTTGTGCTTGAAAAGATTTGATCTAAACCTGAACTGCATTGGAAATGTCAAAACCTTCTAAATAATGTAGTTCAATAACTCAAAAAGTAAGCATCCAACCGAATTTTAAGGCTGTTTTTTTTGTTTCTTTGCAGTAATACCCATAAGTTTACGACTTTGAAATGTCTGCAGCATTATCTGATTTTCATATTTACCTTATGTTGTTCAAACTGCTTGTTTGATTATTTAAAGAAAGATACATGGATTTGCCCTCATATTGTCAATTTCTTTCAATTTAGGTAATTGATTAACTTATAATGAATGATTTGGATCCATGGATTTTATCTTTTCATCTAGAAAAAAAGAAGAGAGCAGGTTTTATTATCATTTCTCAGATAAAAGCCAAAACTTTCTTTGAAAGTTTCATTGAAACAGTTTGTGTTCTCTGCTGCCCCTTGTGGCTGCATGTTGCACTTACACCCTCTCTTTTATTGCAATAAGGGGGCATCATGACCCAGACCGGCTGCTGATCTGCTCTGATGATCAAACACAGATCAATCTGCCGTCTTATTGTGAAATGACACATTTTATTGTGAATGACACAATCTTTGCTCTTGGTTTGCAGCAGCAACATCCTTCCGTCAATCATCCTTCATTTTTAGTTCTCTGCTTCTTTTTCTTCAAAGCAGGATTACAGTTTGCTGAGATTGAGCAGTCTTCCCATTAAATGAACACTCCTACAGTTTTACTTAGGATGCTTGAAATTAAACTTGAGGCCTGCATTTTCTGCCCCCCCTGCAGTGCATTCCCCGCCACATTTTCTCACTGCCTGCCTCTCTGGGTCCATTTCATTACACCCCTTATCAGCGCTTTCTCTCCCGCCTTTATATTACTTTGCCAAAAGCATCGTTTGTTTTAGAGAAAGTTGCAGCAAACAGCAAGCAGCATCTATTCCCACAAAGTTATTGCAACAGTCCTCTGTTTAAAAATGCAGTGGGCGCCTCTGCCTCGCACCTTCCTCTCACGGATGACAGTTTCTATTATCTCCTGGATAATAAGTTGCACAGATTAGCCAGGGGCGTCAGCAGGGGAGCAACGATATGGCGCTGGATTTGTGTGCTTGTGTGCGTACCCATTCCAGCCCCTTCTGCTCATAGTTGTGGATTCCACTATAACTGGGTTCAGCTTTTCATGTTTGTCTGCTTTAATGGATTTCTCCTCGACTGCATTGTGCGGTGACTGTCGTTGATTTAAATGTGCGTGCGTGCAGGTGCATGAGCGTGTGTTTGCAGTGGGACTCTCTACAGGAGGAGCTGATGGGCTAAGTGCCATTTCTGAGTCAACATGATGTGTCAGAAATACTTTTGTCCTAAAAAATGTTAATTTAGGGAATTTTGTGGAATACAAATCTAATTTTATATAACTTTTTAATTATTTTTCACTATGGAATTGGTCAAAAAGTTTAATTTGTTTGTTTTTTTTTTGTTTAGTTTTGTCTCCAAATAAATGCACAAAATCTGATTTAATCAACTTACTTTAGTTTATTCAAGCAAAATTTGTAAAGTCAAAAGTTTTTTTTTAATATTAGCATTTGAGTTGGTGCTCAGCTTCTCTGATTATTTGTAAAGTAAATAAGATAGTTTTGCAGTAAAAGTCTAAGTTGTGTTTAAATAGATTAAAATGAGCCTGCAGAGCTTTTAGTTCTCTTATTTAAATTGTACTCAAATTTTAATTAAGTGTTTTCTTTTTACAACAAATATTTCACATAACCGCTGTTTTAAAAGGTAAAGAAATTGCTTTGAGCTGCAGTTTTTTCTTCTTCTTCCTGCATCAGTCGTAGTCCAGTTCCTCAAAAGTGGCTCAAAGGGCCTGCCCTGACTCTTTGCTATAAGTGAACGAGAATCCATCTTAACTGCACCTTTTATTCATTCATTCTCTAAACCCTCTTGCTCCCGTTCAAGGTCATGGGGATGCTGGAGCCGATCCAGCTTCTGTGGGGTCAAGGCCAGGGTTAACCCTGGACAGCTCAGCAAGCCTTTGCAGGGTCACACAAAGACACACAACCACACACTTACATTCAAACATAAGGGACAATTTAGAATCAACATCAAGTTTTAAGTTATTATATATTTTGAGGTTACATTTTGTAACATTTAGTGAACAAAGAGTGACCTTTTGGCCCCATCCAATGTTTTTCTGCATCCAGCTGCAGACACACCCCAGCAGCTCACATTACCCATTTAATAAACCGATTAGAATCAGACCCTGAATTTGCAGCAGGGTTTGAACACAACTGATCCACACAGGGGAACGTCTTACTGGGCTTCAGTTAGCCACTTAAGAGAACTAAAAAGAGAAAACTCTATCACTTAGGGACACTCTAACCTACATTTTTGTATTTGAGCCTTCATTTAAAAATTTAATCCAATACAACTGCAGGACTCTGAATATATGCAATACATTTGATTTGGGTATAATTCTTGTAATATATACAGTGACAGAGAATATGAAAGTTCATGTCATTTGCAAACTTAAAAAAATGCACCTGATACACGTTTTTATTCTCATTTATTGTCTTCTTTTTCATGGATTGTTTTAGTTTTCATTGCACTCTGGTCCACGGGAATACGCATTTGAATAACTGGATGTCTTATTGTGTAGTATGAATTCAACCATAATATTTATGAGGAACATGCTCATTATTAATGTCTAAATGTTGTCTTGTGTTTAAGTATTATTATTATTATATGATTAAATCTTTATTCTCTCTTTACAGCAACCAGAAATTAGTTAACATGTTTTTTTGTTTGTTTTCCAAATATTTTAACTGTAATTTAAACAGTAAATGTGACATTTACCATCTTTCAATTTGACTAATTCAGTCGTTCTTTTTTTTTTTTAAACTATGAAGTCATAGCACCACCTAGTGGCTACCTCTACTTATAACAACTAAAAATCGTTTTAAACAATTAAATTGTCTGGAGTCACAATTAAAGCTGCAGGCTGTAAAAAAAAAGACAGTTAATATGATGGGGGGAAAATATTAAGTTTAAGAGATTAGTGGGAATTCAAGATGTATATCCAATCAGAATTTCAAAGTCAAAATTTAGAGTTTTCCTCTGCAAATTGACTATGTTTAAATTGAGGCAGTATATTTAAAGTTTACTTTTTATATGTTATCTATATATTGTTAGATAAAAATGTTCCAGTTTTGTCTGAAGACGTTATATAAAGACTTTATCCATCCATCCATCTTCTTCCGCTTATCCGGGACCGGGTCGCGGGGGCAGCAGTCTAAGCAGAGATGCCCAGACTTCCCGCTCCCCGGCCACTTCCTCCAGCTCCTCTGGGGGGACCCCGAGTCGTTCCCAGGCCAGCCGAGAGACGTAGTCTCTCCAGCGTGTCCTGGGTCTTCCCCGGGGCCTCTTCCCAGTGGGACATGCCTGGAACACCTCCCTAGGGAGGCGTCCAGGGGGCATCCGAACCAGATGCCCAAGCCACCTCAACTGGCTCCTCTCGATGTGGAGGAGAAGCGGCTCTACTCCGAGCTCCTCCCGGGTGACCGAGCTTCTCACCCTATCTCTGAGTGAGCGCCCAGCCACCCCACGGAGGAAGCTCATTTCAGCCGCTTGGATCCGGGACCTTGTTCTTTCGGTCATAACCCAGAGCTCATGACCATAGGTGAGTATTGGGGCGTAGATCGACCGGTAAATTGAGAGCCTTGCTTTCTGGCTTAGCTCTCTCTTCACCACGACGGACCGGTACAGCGACCGCATGACGGTGGACGCAGCACCAATCCGTCTGTCGATCTCACGCTCCGATTTTCCCTCACTCGTGAACAAGACCCCAAGATACTTAAACTCCTCCACCTGGGGAAGGAGCACTCCACCCACCCAAAGAGGGCAAACCACCTTTCTCCGGTCGAGAACCATGGCCTCAGACTTAGCGGTGCTGACCCTCATCCCAGCCGCTTCACACTTGGCTGCAAACCGTTCCAATGCATGCTGGAGGTCCTGGCTTGATGAAGCCAACAGGACAACATCATCTGCAAAGAGCAGAGAGGAAATCCTGTGGTTCCCAAACCAGACCCCCTCCGGACCCTGGCTGCACCTAGAAATTCTGTCCATAAAGACTATGAACAGAACCGGTGACAAAGGGCAGCCCTGCCGGAGTCCAACATGCACCGGGAACAGGTCTGACTTAGTGCCAGCTATGCGGACCAAGCTCCTGCTCTGGTCATACAGAGACCGGACAGCCTTGAGTAAGGCTCCCCGGATCCCATACTCCCAAAGAACCCTCCACAGGACACCTCGGGGCACACGGTCGAACGCCTTCTCCAAATCCACAAAACACATATGGACAGGATGAGCGAACTCCCACGAACCCTCCAGTACCCTAGACAGGGTGTAGAGCTGATCCACAGTTCCACGGCCAGGACGGAAACCGCATTGCTGTTCTTGAATCTGAGGTTCGACTATTGGCCGGACTCTCCTCTCCAGTACCCTGGCATAGACTTTCCCAGGGAGGCTGAGGAGTGTGATTCCCCGGTAATTGGAACACACCCTCCGGTCCCCCTTCTTGAAGAGGGGGGCCACCACCCCTGTCTGCCAGTCCAGTGGTACTGTTCCCGACTGCCACGCAGTGCTGCAGAGACGTGTCAGCCAAGACACTCCCACAGCATCCAGAGACTTGAGGTACTCAGGGCGGACCTCGTCCACCCCCGGTGCCTTGCCACCGAGGAGCTTTATAAAATGTTTATAAAACATCAAACTAAAGACGAGGACAAACACAAGAAATATAAAAATATGCTGGCGACACCTCTGAGAGAGGAATAATAGAATTATTACAGATTGTTGCTTGAAAAGTACAAATCTGACATCGGGGCAACTTGGAATAGGATTAAGGAAGTGATGCATCAGCATCACAACAATAACAGCTCAATGTTTGTCAGAGGTGGTTAGAAAATGTAAGAATAACAGATCTACAGATTGAGATGACATTGACATGTCACTGGTAAAAAAAAAAGCAATTCATTGTATAGTCACGCTTATAACATCTGTAACAAGTATTTTGCAACAGGAATATTTCCAGGCAGAATGAAACTTGCTAGAGAGATACCACTTAATAAAGATGGTGACAAAAAGGTGGTGAGTTATTACAGGTTGGTATCATAGCTACATTAGTTTTCAAAAATATTAGAAAAGCTTGTTTAAGCAACTCAACACACAGAGTTGTAAAGAGTAGCTGAAAAATATACTTGAGTAAAAGTACAGACACCCTTCTGAAAAAATTACTCCATTACAAATTGCAAGTCACCATTCCCGAAAAGACTTGAGTAAAAGTATTAAAGTATCTGATTTTAAAAGAATTGTACTCATACTGAATGTATGAAAGAACACCATGAAATGTGAAAAACAATAAACTGTTTATTTTTGAAGTTTCATTTCCTAATATTTATATAAATTAAATTTAACATCTTTAATCATTCAAAATGACAGAACAAAATAGATTTTAACAAATAGAGCAAAAAGTCAGTCAAATGTTCAAAAGAGGCACAAACGTTTTTTCATTCATCCCTTCATTTAATAGAAAAGAGAGTAATAAAACATAGTAAATGAAAATTCTGAGCTGACTTGGAGTCAAGAGTACCTAGAGCTGCAGGTAAAACAGCAGATGTAATGGCGGATAAACCCGATGAAGACAATGGATGTCCAAAACAAAATTTGTATTTTATCTAAAGGGCAGGAGTGGGTGATCTCTAAAACGGAAGAATTACTTTTATGTTAATATTTTTGTTTGTTGTTTTTGTTATTATTGATATCTTTTGTTATACTTTTAATTTTTTAACCCTTTGGAACCGACGAACGTCTGAGGGCGTCCTCCTGCCCGCAGCAGTGAAATACAGTGCAGTGAAATATATAATTATAAAATAAATATTTAACTTAAAATTAAATATTTACCTTGCTAGCTAAATATTTAGATAGTAAATGTAGCATTTATAAATACATAAATCAAAGGATGAAAAGCGAAACGTATCTTTTTTTCTCATAAAACGGGCTAAATAACCAACAATATTGCTGTTAAAATTTTACCACACAGATTTATAAACGGCACCCCATAGAGTAGAAAATAAAAGTTGCTTATATTTTTTCAACTCACTACGAGTACAAAGTAGCCAAAAAATTACTTAAGTAAAGTAACAAAGTCCATTTACGTAAGTACTTTACACCACTGTCAACAGCTTTGTTTAAAAGCATAACATACTAAATGAACAGCAGTTTGGCTTATGGGATAATAAGAATATTGAAAGAATATTGCAACAGCTTTTGATAAAGAGCATGTCTCAGGTGTTTTTAATTTATTTAAGATGAGCATTTGATACAATCAATCATTTACAAAAATGTAAGCATTTTGGTTTCAGAGGGGTGCTTAGGAACTGCTATGTAAAAGACAGAAAAGCTATTTAAAAAATAGATTTTAATATATTGAAATTGATGCATCAGAACAAAGGATAATAACTTGTGGAATTCTCCAAAGTTCTGTATTAGGAACAAAATTGTTCATATTTGATAATGCCAAAGTATATTAAAAATAAAAAATAGAGCTTGTTAAATTTGCACATGATACAAATGTATATTGTTCGGGTCAAGATATTTTTCTATTCAATTTTAGAAATGGAGAGTTTAAAAATTAGTTTGCGATTACTAAGTTATTTTA
Source organism: Oryzias celebensis (assembly GCA_014656515.1). Classification (NCBI taxonomy): domain Eukaryota; kingdom Metazoa; phylum Chordata; class Actinopteri; order Beloniformes; family Adrianichthyidae; genus Oryzias; species Oryzias celebensis. The sequence continues at coordinate 11,981,943 of BNCR01000004.1, read as the reverse complement.
AATGAAAGGGAAACAAAATTGATGGTTTTTGGTTCAGATAAAGCAAAGCACAATATAAAGCGTCATTTTGATGGAGTAGAAATTGAGCGTGTTTATGAAACAACGTGCCTTGGAGTCATTATTGGCTATCAGCTTACTTTTATAACCGCATGTTGAATAGATAAAAACCAAAATATCTGAAGCCATAGATACAATTCACTGAACCAATAGAACACTGAGTTTAAATGCTTGCATGTTTTATTTTCAACCCTAATCTTCAATAATTTCAGTATTGTAGTGAAATGTGGGGAAATATAGACAAAACAAATATTGATCCAATCAATGAAACTTAAAAAAAAGAGCAATTAGAGTGATAAAGTTGTTTTTTGTGTGTTATATATTTTTATCAGATTTGCCCAATTCCCCAAAAATGTTAAATCCGCTAACCAAAATTCTTGGTACATTCTAAAAAACCTTTGTCTTGATTCTCACAAACAAAAACAAAAAAAGGACAAATCCTTAGTGATCAAATAAATGTTTATTTATTAGAAGTAGCTATCTGGTTTTGTAAGTCACAAGCTTATTCCACACAGAATATAACACGAGAGGTACAGACTTTTTACATTTGACCCATGTACACAGACTCTGGTATTAGAAGAAGGGGAATTTTTACTCTCGTGATTGAATCTTCTTCGTGTCGTTTCCTGCTAATTTCTTCGGTAGCGTTAAGAGCCGACAATGCACCTCACCAAGTCACACAAAACATCCAACCAGAAAACAAGTCACATCATCAGGGAAACTGTTTGAAATCATTCAGATTCCCCTTGAGCAGAATGACTTAAATATTTGTCCATGCATACACACATCTGATATATATGTGATTTAAAAATAGAGCTTTCAGAATAAATACCTCAAATACCTTTTAGACTATTAGACAATACTTGTTATATAATTTCCCACAATACTGTAGTTTATATATGTGGCAAGATTTACAAAAAAAAAGTTATAATACATCATAGATTTTGTCAATTTAGTCAAATGTGAAACTCTTTTACATCCGATTCACACTGGATGAAATAATAGAATTTCATAGAAAACTAATGTTTAGGCACAGAAAACCAGATAAAAACAAAAAATCTTTCTTATTCAGCATCCGTGAGTCAAAATCTAAAGAACAGATCTTTTGAGAAGTGTAAAGCCTCTTGTTATATAATGCAGCTGGTATGTAGATAATGAAAATGTGTGAATTTATGTTAAAAAATTGGTAATGGACCAAAAAGGTAAACAGTTTCCAAAAAATAAAATACAATCTTTTGAATTTTCTTCTCCAAAAATGTCTTTTTTTAGCATATATTCTAGCATTTAGCCTTACAACAATGTTATTTGTTTAATATCAAAAAAAGAATTGTTATTGGCAGTAATTAATTGAAGAGGTAAAAGTTTTGCTCTATTAATAACACTGCAACAGATAAAAAGTGTCACTTGTTGAATTAAATGGATGCTTTCTTTTATTGTTTGAGCGTTCTGTCACCTTACTGCTTTTGGGCTGTGTAAACATACTGAAATGTTTGGCATTGGCTGTGATTAATGAGCGAGGAACGTTGTAAACATTTGATCAGACCCCCTTTTTGGTGCTTCAGAAACGCAGATTTGCAGTTAACATTAAAACAAAGGGGGTTCCTGCATTTCGGAACGTTTTAAGCGTTTTGCAGCTGAAAGCAGGAGGCGTCTTTTTACTTGGCAAACTGTTGTTTTACACAGTTTTTTCTTTGTTTTAGAAATATTTTAGGAGCGTGTGCAAATTTCTGGTAAAAAAAATGTACACACTGTCTGGTTAAGGCATTAACATTACACACCCTTTGCAGTCATATTGCTTTTTTGCTGCAAAATTCAAAAACGACTAATTTCTAAAGAGTTTAACATGAAAATGTAAAAAGAAAGAAACAATTCACCCAAAGCTAAACATTATAGCTGCAACATCCACAAGTGTTGACCATGTGATCCATGCCGGATTAGTTAAACTTGCTACATATTTCTTTTTTTTTTAATCTTTTTCTTTCTTAGGATTTGACATTCATTGTGCATGTTTTTTTTTAAATTATTTTATTTGACTTTATCATACATGTTTTGATTGGAGACGAGCAGATGAACAAGGCAAGAGATGGAGAGAATTCATGAGAAGGAGCAGTATTATAACACACTGCTGAGCAGGAGCACACATGAATCAGGGGGTGGGAACAGTTGGCATGCAGCTCCTCCTGAATGAAACTCTTTTTTGTTTTTTTTAATCAACCTAGCTTCCAAATGATTCAGTATTTTCATGAATGATGAATCCTCCTGTACATGATGACAGTTATCGCTTCTGGAGTTATATAGCACACAGATATAATAGCTGATTATTCACTGTACACGCCACAGTAAAAAAAAAAGTGCAGTAGAAAATACAGTCTTTTTAGGATTATAATTCATTAGAGTAACATTCTATGTTATAATATGTTCTCAACAATGGCTTAGGTTATAACCTAAAAAAATAGCAATGCCATAACAGAAAATAATGTATATTTAATACTATATATCTGAAAGGTAGATCATGTGCTTATTATTTTGCTTTCAGGGTTAGTCAATGAGAAGCAGCAGCCTGGAGTATGGTCACCCATCGACCCACCCTGTGTCTGAAGTCACTTTCATCGCCATGGTGATGTTCATCTGATTTTCCACCCACACTTGACCATTGAAGTTGATGCAGCATATCCACTCACAGGGCATGGTGGGAAGGCTATGAAAGAAACCCCTCGTGTCCCAGAAGTTTGAACGAGGTTCCCTCGCCTCTTTATTTTGTAGTAGTTACCTATTGGGGTTTCGGTTGAAGTTGGAAGGCTGTGGAGCTCGTCTGGGTTTGAACCAGCCCGGCTCAGAGGAGGTTGGCGCTTGACGTGGGCTCAGATTCATCGGTCTTCAGGAGTTCAGCTATGTCTTGGTGAGAGGCCTCCTCTGCAGCTGATAAAGCTGTACGACCATTCTGGGGAATAAAATGGGGAGAAGAAAAAAAAAAACAGCGTTCTAAGCAGACCTGTTGCAGGAACACCTGGTGTCCTCATGGTGGCAGTGTTGCAATACTTTAAACCCATTCTGATAATATTATTGACAAATGCACCTTCTCCTCCTTGCATTTCTGAAGTAGAAACAACTAAAAAACTAAATTCTGTCAGCATTAAGCAGCTTTTTGATCTGAAGACAAGAAAGAAAATAAATATTTTTGAAAAATAGTGAAAAGCAGGTTCGTTAAAGAACACTTAGGTCATGCAGGATTTATTGACCTAAATAAAATCTACTATCAATATTATTCAGTGTCAACTTATTAGGAATCCCAGATCCATTCAGAAAAGAGAATAATCCTTGTGACAGTGGCCTGTGATATAATACATTTGGTCAAACTGCATAACGTCTAGAGTTCTTGGAAACATATTTTAAACAATGACGGCAAACTAGCATATATACGATTTTTTTTAACTGTTGCACTGCCAATGACCAGCAATATCATCATCTGATGAAGTATTTCTCCAGCACACTTTTACAGAGCAAAGCAGGAGGATCGACAGTGAGCTGTCAGTCAAATATTAAGAAGTCTGTTTTTATGACTTTATTCATTCCTCTGATCACTACCTTTAAATGACAAAGAATTGAAAGATTTTTTCAGAGCAATGTAAATATCAATAATCAACATTCAGTGTTGTTGCTTTTATCCATGTATTTAATTTTGCCAGAGTTTCTGTAGAAAATCCACAGATGTGAAGAACATGGCTAATTCAAACAGAAAAGTCCCAGCTGGATTTGAACCAGCACCTTCTGGCATGGGGGCAAGAACACTAATCACTGCATCACCATGTATTGATGACAATAAAGCTGCAAAAGACTAAAACTTGCTTTTTCTTTGCATTCATGTCAGCATTTTTCAGTCTAATCAATACGTTTTAATCATTTACATTATATCTCACTTTTTGTAAAGATATTTCCCTGCAATAGTTTTATTCTTTTGGTCTTCATCGTTTAAAATAAAGGCATTGTTGAAGAATCAGCTGAAGTCCTTCAGACTGAATCCTTCTCTTTATGCACATCTCTCAGAAATGGACAGATCAATATGAAACTATAAAGATACTGAACCATTTTGTGGGTCAGTTGCTGGGCATCAGCCTTAATACAGTGAGTACAAAACACAAAATATCCAAAGAACCAGTGACACACTTTGCATTTTTAGTCAGAAAATACACATCTATGATCAGAAACCAGTTTCATGGAGCAAATTCCTTTTTGATTGAATAAAAAATGTGAATTAAATCAATCTGACTTCAAATAATCCATATATGAATGTAAAGGTATTCCCAGAAGTCAAATGAAAAAAAAAACTCCCACAAAACATAAAAAATAGATAAGATAAATAGCAGGTAAATGTCAAGACTAATAAAACAAAAATAATGAATGTATTTATTTTTTTACTTCTTAAATGTCACCGTTAGATCTTTGGAAGCCTTTGTCTCATCTTTTTGCAGTTTTGTTAATCTATGGTTACACTGCCCTCAAGCGGCCACTTCTAAAGAAAAGTCTGTGTAAATATGAATTTCAGGCTTTTGCGTTCACACAAGGGGTGTGTCTTGGCAGGAGTCTGGCGATATGTAGCGTATCACAAAACCCAATGCAGTTTTCAGGCTCTTCGTAGAAAACGCGCAGCCGTAGAATGCTCATTGGAACTTAAACCAGGTTCAACTTTGACCAATCAGGGACTTGGATTTGGTAGTGACATATGGATGGCACGTTTTTTAATTCATGGAAATGCCAACCGTTTAAAAATTGATCGTAGAGGAGAAATTAATAATTGCGGTTTGTGTCCATCTGGAATTATATGACACCAAGTCTTTCATTTCTTTGGCATTTTGCACCAAGCCTCTTCCATCTGTGGGCGGCGGACATGCGATAGTAAACAGGAGGAAAAGATAAAGAAGAAGGAGAAGCCCCTCCCAGCTTGTCCAGTGTGAACTCCATGGCTAAATGTGCATTCAAAAATGCGCATTTAGAGCACTGAACACATGTCATAGCTTTACAGTGCTGAAAATATAGTTACACTGAATTTCTACAATAATACCGCCACTGGTTTTAAAAACCACAGTCATGATTTCTGAGACATTGTAATTCTGGGACTTAAGGATCGGCTTCCAAAAAGTGATTTGAGAAGCACAGTTAAGGACGACTGATGATTAGGATTTACAGTATGTAGGAGCCACACAGATTGATTTCTTTGCACTGTTGACCTTTTATGTCCTGTTTTGCCGTTTGTTGGTGAGAGCCTGTCTGAAATTGGATCACAAAACAAGAACCCAAGAGCAAGTATGGAGAAAGAGGAAAAGAATCAATGTGTTGCAATGACATCAAAGCCCTAATCTCTGGAGATTACTCAAACAAATGCCAGCAAACCTCGTTGAACTAAAGTAACAACTCAGAACTCTGAGTCTGAAGATTGCTTTATGTTTTATTGTTTTGTTTGAAACTAAGTTTTCATTGATAATCACAGAAAAGGACTGACAAAGTTGAGATTAGTTTGGGATTGGGAAAAAAAAGAAATCAGAGGGAACAAATGCAAGGCGTCTTATCCTTGTAGCCTCTAAACAATCTGATAAAATCCCTGCAAACAGCATGATTTTTAGATTTACACAGTAACAGTCTACCTTATCTGTGAGACTGGCATCGCAGCGTCCGGTCTCCAGCAGCAAGCGGACGATGTGTGTGTGTCCGTGCTCGCTGGCACACATCAGGGCGGTGGATCCCTCGCGATCCTGGGCATTTACATCTGCACCACAGCTGAGAAGCAGCTTCACCATGGCAACACGGCCATGCCTCACTGCAAGCATAAGTGCCGTCTGGCCTGCCTGGAGAGAGCGCGAGGCCAAGATTGAGATTTAAATAAGAATTTAACAAAGGTCAGGTGTGAGAAAGAAAGAGATTTAAAAGAGGATTCAACTCTGGGGGGCATAGGGAAAGAAAGTGACAGTGGTTGAAACTATAGAATATAATCTCTGGGCAAAGCTTCAATTTTCAGTTTCCGTTTACCTATTTTTTGGGGAGTATAAGTCACGTGTTTTTGCATAGTTTGTCCAGGGGTGCAACTTAAGATATTTTCCACTAACAACGACTTGCCCTTTAGTGGTTAGTTCCTACTAACTACAGTTAAAGGGCACTGTACTTAACTATGTCAGTATTTGCTACTGACACCAATGCAGAAGAAGCGCTGTCCAAAACAAACATGGAGGAGAATCTAATCATTCTCCTTCTGAACTTGATGTTTTTTATTTATTTTTTGCATTGAAACATTATTATTTTTGTTTTTATTTTTTCCTTCTTTGGAAAAATGCGGGACAGCAAGTCATCAAACTGGGTTACAGAGATTGAAGTACCGCTGAAAGCGCCCTCAGTCAGATGCAGCTCCTGGACTACAAGGTAAAGATCTTTCTTTAAAAAAAGAAAGAAAAGAAGGATATCTTGACATGGAGACATGTTTACCAGTGCTTTTGTAGAGCTTTTCAAAATAAATAAATCTGATCTCTTAATGTTATCTGTGTCTTTCGTGCATTGTACAGATTTACAGTCAATGCTTTTTTTGTAGCGATGAGGCTAAAAGCTCGACGGTAGCCTCTCCCACACATGACGTCAGTGTCTTGTTAAAGGACACATTTTTGTTCAAAGTGTTGCACTTTTCTCACAAAATGGGACATATACTCCGGAGCGACTTAAATATGTTTTGGTTTTTTTTGCCTTCTGCGACTTATTCCCCAGTGTGACCTATACTCTGGAAAATACAGGTATTCAGTGTGATCCACATTAAACTACACAACTTTCAACAACAACTCCAGGTTTCCCTCAATCAGTTCATGTCTCTATCAAATCAACACAAAAACCTGTTGCAACAACACAGTCCTGGTTTATTTATTAAATTCAGGGTGATGGTTAGGTCGCTGCAAAAGTGTAGTGTGTGTTACCTGTCTGGAGCGTGCATTGACGTCCCCCAGTCTCAGCAGCTGATGAGCCACCTCCAGATCATCCGGACTCTCTGCAGCAGTCAGTGCAGCCAGCATCACAGGTGTGTAGCCTGCCTTGTTCACATTGTCTATTTCACACAGACCTGAGAACACAAACACAGAGTTGCAGACACAGAGGCTGTCACCCTCCCTTTCTGGGTATTAATCTACCTCACCAGTATCCAGCAGCAGTTTGACCACAGAGAAGTTGGAGTGTGACACGCTGTAATGGAGAGCCATATTCCCGTTGCCGTCTGTCAAGTTAACCACATACGGCAGGAGGGTAGGGGTTGTTAGTCCCACTTGCCGCAGGTATAACCTGACAGTATCAGCCTGAGAGTCTTTCTGACTGGAAACCCTGAACCACTCCTGGTAAAGAACCACCAGCACCTGACGCTGAGGAGAGAAAACGCGAGAAGAATTTAAAACAAAGAGAAATAATAAGAGAAAAGCACATTAAAAAAATAACTCAACAAAATGTTCCAAGCTGAAAGTTATGCTTACTTATTTTGTATTCTTTGATTTTTGTGGAACTGCTTATTCCTTATTCCTTATTCCTTTGACTATCAGATGTTCTACTTATATGATATATGATTGTCAGGCTTCATATTCAGTAAAATGTGCTTGCAGCACAGCTGGATAATTTTGCAACTTTTTTTTTTTTTGTTTTTAAATGTGTTTAACACAAAAATGCCCCTTAGCAGTGTATAATAAAATGAATTTGTTTTTCTACCATTTTACAATTGAATAATTGCAAAAACAATTTTTGGAGCCTTATACACACATATGATCCATGCAAAAATATATTTACCATTTCTTTATCTGGAGATGAAACTTCTTCCATGCGGTCTTTGACGTAAACGCAGGCATCAATGAAACCCTTGTCCACTTTCTCCCTGAAACACAAGAAACCCAACATCAAAAGGATTTTTTTTATTCTTCTTTGTCCTCATCTTCTTTTGCATATTTGTGCAAACAACTCACTAACTTTTCATTCAACCCCACGTTGCCAGCCAGCCTCCAAAACATTTGATGCAGAGTTGCTAAAGTTTCAACAGTTACGGTGCTTCCACCATAAAACACACACACAGTGCAGACACATACACACACAGGAATGAACAAACAGGTGAAGAACGATAAGTTAATGAGTCCTGCCTTCTCCCTTCTCTACGCTCATGCCCCCATGGCTCTCAGCCCTGCCTGCATACCTGAGACACAGCAGTCAGTATCAAGCTTGACAATGCTGTCAGTTACTTGTCTAAGTCTCAGACCGCGGGCACATCATGAAATGATGAGTGTCTGCACAGCACGAGTCCAGAACAGAGGCGAGAAGTGCTTGAAGTTTACAGTGAAGTTTGTAGGAAAATATGTGTGTGCGTGTGTGTTTTAACTGTTGTTTTGTGTGTTCCTCTGAGAAGTTCAGACGCCAAAAAACCTTAAACCCACAGACAGGTGAAGTGAGTGACATTCATCTTTTTTGCAGAGGTGCTTGGGGAGATGTTGCTTGCTGACATTTGCGTGGGTGTGATCAAAAGAATCCCACCAAAACAGCATTAGCGACCCCAAAAAAGCACAGCGCCCCCTACTGCATCACAACACTTGAGAGCTCAGGAAAAAAAATGACATCGCAGTCCCATGCTGATGCCCCCTTTTTCAGAGCAGCACACAGTGCTGAGAAGACAGCTTTGCAGTTGTGGCAGGTCTTTCTGTGTCAAATCAATCCTTCAACACCTGTCTCATTCGTGACGCACAAAATGAAGCAGCACCCAGAAACAAACTCTGAGTGAAGAATGTCATATTTTCACTCCAAAATGTATTGACTGTTGTTCAAATGCACGAGGGACTGATTGTGTATCTGCAAGCATCGCAAGTTTGGTGGGCTGAAACGTTCAAGCATGTTTCAACATCCTGAACACCAGTTTGATTAAGTATTTAAGAGTTACATTTTAAAACCTTATTTAGGATTCATTCGCTGATGTTGCATTAGTGCTTTCAGTATTTGTAATCCCCGAAAAGCTGAAGAATACAGAGAGAAACTATTCAAAATGTGAAGAAATGAGTCCTTCTCAAGTACAAAATCCTACTTCAATTCTTGTTTTTTATTAACTAAACCCAGAATTTATTGATTAATCCCAACTTTTGTTTAATTCTGTTACTTTTATATCATTAAATGAATAATAAATACAAATGTTATTAGGAGATAACTACTGAAATTTACAAATATATTTCTGAGCAACATTGCACTGATAAATGTCTCACCCTTCCTCTTCCTCCAGGAGCTCGTGTCCTCCTTCTGGATCCATCAGACCTCTCTCAACCTCCTTCTGGTCAGCCGAGGCCTCCCCCTTCTCAGCCGGAACCTTTGCATCTTCTTCCTGGACCTCCACTGCTTCCTCTGGCTCCTTTTCCTTCTCCGCCTTTAGCTCCAGACTGTCCTCCTCCTCTCCCTCCTCCACCTCCACTTTTGACTTCTCGTCTCCGCTGGACTCTTCACTGGATGTTGTTTCATAGCTGGAAAAAAAAAATCTGTTTTCTGACCCTGAATTTTACATAAATGACAAAGTTTCTCTTTAAAAAATAAAAAAAGCTTAGTAAACAGATGAAACGCGTTGTTTGGCTATCGCGGGATGCATTTCCTCTTAAACTAAACAGGTTTAAAAGAACACCCGCAAAAGTGACTTCATCTAACATGAAACATGAAGCTAAATCAATCAAAGCTCAAAGGTTGTGTGCCTTTTAAATGTTACATCAAAAACACTCTTGCTTTCTGCAGCTAGACGTCTAAAACATCCTCTAAATAATTAACCAAATACATCAACATCTAAAGGCATGTTTTGCATGCTCATTTAAAGATGTGGGAACAAGCACTTTCTTGTTCTTATGTTTAAGGCTAAAGAAGTCCTGCGTGTTTGTGTGATCACTGAGCATGTCAGGGAGGCTAGTGACCAGGTAAGTCACTGAATGCTACTGATTCATGCTTATTATTAGGTACACTGGGCTTCACAGGACATATTTTCAGGGGCCGCAGCATTCCCTGCATTCCTGAGGAACTCAAGGGAGAGCAAAGATAGGTTAGACCATCCAAAGAGAAGAAACAAAAACAGCAGCCCACTTCCTGGTGTGGGCAGAAGTCTAAAGATAGTCAGGGAAAACATCATCTGACAACGTTGTCTCTGGAGGAAAAACATCTGCTTGAACGGAGCCGTTGTAACTTGGCTGGATGTTTATCACAGAGTAAGGGGTAACATGGGCTATTTATACAGCTTATACAAAGATCATAAAGCATATTAATGCATGTTATTCCTTGCAGTAACACTGGTGGTGCTGAAAGTGAGTTGGGAGTGTGTTTGCAGAATCATTTGCAGTTCGAGGGGACTCCTGGAAAGGAACTGGAGGTAGTTTTGCAGAGGCAAGCGTGTTTGAAAACGATGCAGCACAGGAATGTCGGCAAGAAGGCAGTAAAGAAATGCACTCACAGCAGCTATTTCCCCCATTTGCAAAATGGTCACAGCAATTTAATGCAAACGTTTACCCTGCAAAGAGAAATACTCACATCTTTCATAAAGGGTAAGGTTTAAAGTCCCACTCCGATTATTTTTTGATCTATTGGAAAAGCATTCCCAGTGTTTTTTTTAGTTACAATTATGCAGTTTTTAATCAAAAAAGATAAAATGTTGTTTTCTAGGACATCGTTTCTACAGACCATCAGTAGTTAATTAGAAATTCACCTCTGAGTTGTGGGTGAGACTGTTGAGAGTAGAGTAAGCCCGCCCCCACTTCCTGTCATGCATCTGTTTACGCACTCTTAAGCTAGCAACAGTCCCTCACAACGCCAAACTAACATTGCAGATACAACAAAAATGGCGAGAAATATCAGAGCTTGTGGCTTGTAGGTTATACGTCACACCCACAAGCGTTTTCCAATGCCATTGTGCGACTGTTCCTGATTCACAAGGGTTTGAACGAAAAAATACTTTCAAATGCTAAGATTTTCTTTAAATTTGTCCTCCATCATGAGAAAAATGTTAAAAGAACAAGTTAAAAAGTGTGTTTTTAAAAACAAAATATATAAATGGACTCAAGGAGTCTAAACACAAAAGATTTTGCAAGGGTTAAGGGATTGCAAACTTTTTCCTTTATTTTGAAAGTCTGATTACAATTTAATTCTGACATTTTTTTTATTTTGAAAGTTCAGCAAAAAATAAGAAGAAAAAGAGAAGAAAATAACTCAAGTGTGAGATAAACTTTATTGCCTACGTTAAATCATAAATCAGCATGTTTGCATACCCACACCCAATGCATTCACTATAAACATCTGACCCAAATCTCAAAGAAAAGATACCAATACTCCTTGGAAAAATTGGCACCGTTGTTCTCTCCACTGCTTCCACGTCTACACCTACAATTCAACCTGAATGACAAACTCAGAGTGTACTCACACACCGCATTCAGCATCAGTAGATCCTGACATAAGCACACTCAAAAAAGCAGTGAAGGAAGAGGAAACAACACCTGCAGCTTCTTGTAAAACATTTTGTGCATGCACAAACACACACACACTGTCCCATTTTCAAGGAGGAAACACAGTCAGGCCAGCTGGTGTTAAAATGAGTGTCTGAGAACAAAAAATAAAGCGGCTTTGAAGAAATCTGAGGAATTCAAATGCAAAAGTGAATGCCATTGGTCATTTTATTGTGAATAAAGCAAAACAATACAATTACTTGAATAAATATATATATTTATATTTAAGGATAAAAACGGAAAACAACACCAATTAAGAATTCAGGCATTTTTATGCTTACATTTACGACCTGAAGTGTTAGACAAACGTATTGAATATTCTGCACAAATAATATATTTTTTATAGAATTTATAAACCAAAATCAACTCAGCTCTCTACTTTAATGAACTCTTGAGCAACCACAAGTCTGTCAAATCTAAGTCTTCACGTCAAGTGATAGATATCACATAGGAGTCCTAGCAGCTAGTATGTCGAGTTATTTTGGGACTGAAATGCACCTATGGAGTCACATCACCATGGAGGAATTGATTATTCTAAGAAGGTCAAGCATCTAAATAACAGGTTCTCCACAAAAATATGCGCATTTGACCAAAACTGCAACGATTTTTTTAGAATAAGTTAATAGCAAAAAAACTCCTGGACAGGTTAAGAATAATGATTCAATTACTTACTCATTGTTCCTCCTTCTGACACAAAACGTAAGGATTTATAGGTCAATGTAATTCATGACAGACAAGATGCAAGTATAAATTTTTATTATCATTACAAATTACTTTGAAACTCATAAAGTGATGGACAAATCTTTCTGGCCAAGTTACAATTAATAACAGGGCCAAAGTAAGCTTTACGGCGAACAAGCTGACATTTTACCAAATTAAAAACTGTCTACCTTATTGACTTTCTTTATTCAAATGATCAAGTATGCATTGCTGCAAACACTGACAGATATTAATTCAATCAAACTGGGCTAAAAGGCAAAAGTGCCTTTTTATTATTGCACTGCACTCCCATATGTTTTTGTGTAAACCGTCAAAACATTGAGATAAGAAAGAAGTTTTACCCTCCATTGACTCCAACAAACTTCAGGTTTTTCTTGGCTCCTTTGTTTCCTTGCTTGTCAGCAGCTCCCTTTTTCTTCATAATAGATTTGAGACCTGGTGAGGAAGAGGACAGAGAGAAGAAGAGTGAGGAAATAAAAGCTGTGTCAGATTTCAGAGGAACTGAGACGTGTGTTTGTGGGATGCTCGTGTTCTTGACAGGATGTTTTTTTTTGTGTTACAGCCTCTCTATCTGTGCGGTCAAGTCTACACAAAACAAAAAAAACCCAACATTTTTTTTAGCTTTAAACTAAGTTTTTAGGGTTGCTACATATGCAAATACTGAAGGAATGTAAGTGTTTCAGGAAAAAGCCCAAAATACAACTGAATGTGCTGCTAAGTGCCTCTTATATATTCGTCTTTTTTTCTATTTTTTCTTAATGTACATTTAAAACATTTGTAAAAATGTCTTGTGCTGTTGAAAGAAAGCATTTCAAGCCTCAAAGATATTCAGAGTACCTAAACAAATGTAGCAGGAAGCTAAACAGTTGACAACTAGTCATTTGAGGGCAAAGAAAGGAGAAGCTGAATCCAATCTTTAGAACCAAGCATTATATGACAAGAATGTGCTCCATGATATGAAGTCATTTAATTAAAATAAACATTTACAGGCCCTTCACACATTCCTTACAGCAATGAAGCATAGTTCAGTGGCAGTGTACAACCTTGACATTGTCAGGTTCATTTATGTATGTTCGACACCAATAACTGATCCAATTGGTCTTTTTTGCTGACTCCTTCTGGCTTCCGGCCCAGTATGGCTGTGTAATGTGTAATGGCTGACAGCAGACATAGTGCAGAGGATCTATGATGTTTTATGCAAGTACAAGAAAGTGGCTTGGAGCCAAAATAACCAGGAGTAAAAGAAAATAAAAGACGATCCAACAGACCACCGAGAAGAAAAAGGCTTCCAGATTGAATATTTTACAGGAGACAGCAACAGACGGGATTGCGTAATAAATCTGGTCTGGGCCGGTTACGAATACTTGAAATTTTAATTTTGGTCGTTTGTATAAATCACCAATTTAGAGAATTTGTTGCAATCACCCTTAGTTATAAAAACACTAAACATTGTGCAGACATTTTACAGATGTTAACACATGGATGGTAACGCTGGACAAATGCAGACGATCTGAAGACAACACAAATCCAGGGGATCTGCTCTCCACTTAAGAGCACTCCTGTTCACACCACTCCCGGCACTGAACTAAACATGAACTTTGAACACACTGAGTGTGTGTGAGAGTTTCTGAGCTCCTGGACAGAAGCTGAGTGTTGCAGCATCAAGGGAAGGAAGAGAGGCTTCATGTGTTTGATGTGCGTCTCAGAGCCTGAGCTTGCAATGCTACTGTGAGCTGGGAGCAAGATAAGCACACGTCCACCTGTGTGATTGTGTCTTTGTATATAATGTGTGGAACAAGATTAGTTCTTTAAGAGGCCACTAGACCCTGTTATTTAACCACCGCTTTGTAGCATGTGTTATTCTTTCATTGTACCAACAGTTGCCATATCTTAGAACCTCGCATTTGCTGCAAATATAAAATTCTTATTTCTACTTAATGCCTCCAATCAGTTGAGTCAGATGCATTACCACTGACTTTTTTTTTCAGTTGCATCTGAAACCAGCATGTTGAACGCACTCCACCTCATTGTAAGTTTGATCATGCTCGTGTCTAATATCAATTGAGAAATGTGCTCACTCGAAGAGATAAAAGCTCTACCCAAACATGAGTCAGAAAGAGAAATATGTCAAGGCAATCTGACAGCATTCAGCTGCTCCTGTCAGCCTTCAAGGGAGGTAAATGATACTCTGTGTACCCATTAATAATAAGAGTCCTTTGAGGTAAGAGATTACACATGATGTGCTTTAATTAATTGTTATGGCTAATACAACTATGGCGCACATGAAAGGATCATGTCGGTAAGTGAGAGGGATGGATTCGGCTCATTGTAGCTATTAGGTAAACAGCTTTCAGATGTTCAGATACATAAATGAACAGCATGCTTACCTTGTTCTTGCCGTTTGCTGGCAGCAGCTCCTTTCTGGCTTGGGGAGTAGAAGGCAGACAGAACACTAAGGGAGCTCACCAGTTGACTCTGAATAGAGCTCATTTTAGAAGGACCAGGTTTCCCCGCTGGTTTCCCCGTTGTCGCTGCTGCTGCTGTTTCGGCTGGAGCTGATTTTCCTGTTGGCTTGGCTGCAGCTCCCTTTCCTGCTTCAACCTTTTTGCCCACTGTTTGTTTCTGCACAACGGGGATCTCCTGTTGGCTGGTCGTCTGTTGAGCTCCAGAGCTGCTCCCCAGTTGTGCCCATTGCTCTCCAAGAAGCCCAGTTAGGCGAGTTACAACTTGGCCCAAGGCTGCAGGAGATGTTGGGGTGTCACTGGATCCTCTTCGAGCAGCCTGGGCCTCACCAGATTCTCTACGTAAGGCCTGAGCTTCACTGGAACCCCGACACTGAGCTGCCTCATTGGAGCTTCTTCGCAGGGATTGTGTCTCTCCAACACCTTTGTGATGGGGCTGACCTTCGCTGGAAAATCTTCGTGGGCCCTGAGACTGAGCATCAGACACTCGTCGAGTTGGGTGGGTTTTGGCATCCACAGAAGAACGACTCGAAGGCTGTGACACACCTGATCCCTTCTGTGGTGCTTTCATCTCTTTTGAGTCCCGACGGGATGCAGATGCTTGAGAATGGGATTGGGTTTGAATGGATTTGGGCCTAGCTTGAATTTCACTCTGACCCGATGAAGGTTTCTGAGAATCTGTTTTGGATTGTGCTTTAGACAGCTTCACTTTAGACTCTTCAGTCTGTTTCACTGTGGGACTTTGAGCTTCAACCTGAGATACTGATGGGACTTGATCTTTTTTAGGTGGTCCAGAGGACTTCATGGGGGATTGAGCCTTTTCCTGGACTACAGTCTGTACCTGGGGCTGGGTTTTAGTTTGGATCTGCTGTGCTTGAGCTTTATTTGGTTCTGTTTCTGTTTGAGAGCCCATAGATCCTGCCTGACTTTGAATAGATGGGTGTGTCTGTTCTGTTGAGGGTTTGCGACCTCTTTGTGGTCTAACAGGAACTACTGCCGTCACTGCTGAATTATCTGATGGTGCTGAGACATCTTCAGACATCTTGTTCTTGGCTGATGGACTCACATCACTTAATTTTTCTACTTCTGCTTTCTCTGTAGTCTGTGGACGTTGCTTTACTTTAGAGTCATCGTGTGCTGGGGTGACTTCAGTAAGAGTACTTGCTGTCATAGAAACTGGACTAGAAGTCTCTTCTGTACGACTGAAGGCCTCGGAAACTGTAGTTTCCACAAGTGTACTTTCTGTAATTGAACTCACCACAGAAGCTTCTGCAACCACACTTTTGAATTCCACTGCAGCTGCTTGATTTGTTCCTTCATCTTCTGGTCTTTTACCGTCCATAGCACCTACATCTGCCCTCTGTGCCTCCGTACTTCTGGCCGGGTTATTGTCCAATCTTCTCGCAGTCTCTGTCTCAGTTTGCTGGTCAGCTCTCTGTGCTACCTCTGTTTCTGTCACCCTGTCGACAGTACCCACTCTTTCTGTCTCTGTCCCTTGATTTACACTGTTGGCTCTCGGCCTTTGTGGATGGTCCGTCACCATTTCTCCCTCTGTTTCTGTGACTTGGTTTACCCTTTCAGCTACAGGCGTCTCAGTCATTTGATCCTGAGTGATGATGCTCTCTGTTATTGTGCCCCGTTCCATGCTGTTGGCTCTGGGGCGAGGTGGAATCACTGCCATTATTTCTGCTTCCATCTCTGTCGTCTGGTTGTGTGTGTCAACTTTTGTAGTCACCATTCCTAGATCTATGCTCCCGGTTTCGGGCTTGGGTACGCAAACTTCCACACAGATTCTATCAGTGTCGGTCCCTTGATCTATGGTAAAAGGTAATTCTGTCTCTGTTTCCTGGTTAGTGCAATCTATTCTCTCTGTAACTGTCCCCATGTCAATGCTTCTTCTCCTTGTCTGTTCGTGTGCTTGTGTGGTACAGATTTCTACTCTCATTCCTTCACTTAGTTGTAAAATTCTCTCCTCTTTTGCTTTGTTTTCTTGCATTTGCTGCTTCAAAAGATTGTTAGTTCTCTCTAGTTCTTGGCTTGCCTGAGTAAGTTTTGCCTCCAGTATCATTAACTTTTCCTGCAACTTCTGCGTTCCATCCCAGTCCTCAGCTCTTATCTCCTTTGCTGTATTGCTTTCTTTGGTATTGCAAGTCTCATTGTCTTTAATATTGACCTCAGATGATTTCATCATCTGTTTCTGAACACCCTGAGGCAGCTTCTGCTCTGCATGCTCAAATGTCTCTTTGTGTTTATCTAATTTTTCAGAAGGTTGTGTTTGTCTCCATGCTGCGGCCGTCTCCTGAGATAAATTTTTATCTGTTGCTACATCATCTTGTCTTTCTTTAACTGTAACTTTTTGTTCTAATACAGTTTCTGCAGCCTCTGAGCCTCCAGAGACTTTAGTCAAAAGAGACTGGTCTTGATCTGCTAAAGTTTCTTTAAAATGGATGATTGTAGCAGCATCTTGACTTTTGGCTGCTGCAGAGGATGATGTAGAAACGGGAATTTGGGTCTTGACTTTTAGTTGATTCAAAAGTTTTTCCCTCTCTTCTCTCAATGAGAAGATCTGAGCCTTTAATTCAGGGATGGTTTTGACCTGCTCCTCTAGTTCTCGGACTCGCTTTAGTGCCACTGTAATCTGCTGGTGAAGACCGGCTCGATCCTGCGGGAGGCACCTTCTTTCTGTGATGTCTGGTGAAGGGCGGAACATGTTCTCTGTTGATCCATTTTCAGGTGTTCCCGTTGTGCAGTCAGGGCTGCTTGAATCCGAACCTTTACGCTGTTGTAGGGAGATGGGCATGCTTGATGCTCTTAGAAGATTTGGCCGACTTTGACTCACAGCATTGTCTTCAACACTTTGTGTACCAGCACCCATTTCTTCTCTGGGTTTTGCAGAAACAAATCCAGTTCCTTGACTAGTAGGTCCTCTACAACTAGAAGTTCCTCCTTCACTTCCCCTAAAGTCAAAAATCTGTTGGACCTCTGTCACCCGTGATTTTGGTTTTGGTCCTAAAGTGGATGTCCCAGGCCATGCACTATCCTTTTCCTTCAGGGTAGGTCTAACACCGTGGCCAGGAAGGCTAAAATTTCTTGGCAAAGTGCTGAATTTAGCTGGGCCTTTAATCCTACGATGGATGTGTACTCTTTTGATGGTGTTTCCTTTTTCAATATCATCCACATACTTGAGGAAGTCAAGGTCCAGGTGGAAGCCATAGGGAGTCTCCACTGAGTATGGCAGCTGCTTCCTCTGAACACCACCCTCTTTGGCACTGGTCTGAATCCCATTAGCTGTAAAAATGACCAGAAATCAAAAGTTTCACACACAACCTACCGTTTAGACAACAAACATGGTCCTTTCACACTACATAGACAGGCTTGTGTTGTGAACAATCTCCTTCATCATGTAAAGTCACATCACTTGGATATATTTATTCTACACTTGCAAAGCCTAAACAAACAAACTAACATGTTTTAAAAGGTTGTGCCAGTGTGAGAGGGGACGGTGATTGTCACTTTACAGAGAAATAACCCTTTAGCTCCATCTATATGTATGATGTTCAAGCTATGTGTTTTACTTGTTATATATTAATTTGTGACACATGTTTTAAGCAAAGGTGTTGTACATGGGGTGAAGGACTTACCACTTGTCTTGTCCATCATGAGAGGCAGAGTTCTCAGTCATCTACTTTATTTTTACTGCAGTTGAAGTGGGCAACCTGGAATAAACAAAAGGAAGAGTTCTATAATCCAGATTTTAAAAAGTGAATCAGGAAAAAAAAGAAAAAAAGCGGAAGGAGTTTTAATTGAATGCATTCCAAAATGTTCAGTGAAAGTTTTTTAAAAAGTATTTCCAAATTAACAGAAAACCTTAAACAATTTGTCAATTTTTGTATGTAACTACAGCTTGAATCTGGTTAAAATGGCTCTTAAGCTTCTAAAACAAAATATAATTTAATTTAGCAAATAGCAAATCACATTATTTCCATTGAAATTTGTGTCGCAGAAAAAAACGAAGCTGCAGTTTGAAAATTGATTATCCTCATCTTCTAGGAGACTATAAACATTAAAGCTAATGTTATATTTTATTGTATATTCTTCTTTGGGTGGTATCCTCACTGTCATTTGTCCTTTTGTTCTCTATTTCAAGATCACTTTTACACTCAAAAAAGATAAAAGTCTTGTCAGAATGCAAAGTCTTATAGGAGATAGTTTTAATTTAACATTTTTCTTTCATGTCTTTATTAAAAATGAAAAAAATGCACTTGGACACTAAATTGGATATGCAAAAAATAACAAATAAATGTAAAAAGACTGTTGATACAAAAAACTAATATTTTTGGAACAAATTAGTTGACTGTTTCATCTGAAGATGTTTTAACTCTTCCGACTGCAGCTAGCATCACTTAAAGTCACCTGAATTTTTATCAACGTTAGAAGCTCTAACCTATTTGAAGTGTGAAATTGGGTCTACATTCTGAGACGTGTGTTTGAACTCCATGCTGCTAGGATTATTTCCAGTGGCTTGAAATGAAGACAGTCATGTGGTGTGTGGTGTCGAGAAGGGACAGACTGCACGGCAAGTGTTGCACGAGCGGGATGTGTAATCAATCAAAGGGACAGTCACCCCACTCTGGGACCTTGGCAGGAAATGTGACAAGTTCTATTGGCCCCTGTCCCGCCTTCATAGATTGAGCCCTAACAATGAAATAAATGGGTGACCTGGAGCAGAATTGTTATCTCTGCCACAGATGAGCACATGAACATACACACGGAAAGATACACAAATTAACCAACACGACGTGACATTTAGCGATCGTTTCCATGGCAACCATTACCAAATCCATTTTTTCTCCGGGTCCCAGGAGTGAGGAGAGCCCAGGCATCCCTAACTCCTCAGGATACTTAATGCAACTATGATCAGCGCGCCTTCTTTGAGGATTAATTAGCCAATATGGGAGCAAAAGAATGCTGTTAGTAATTGCTGAGTAAAGCACAGGCAGATCCTGGTGGCAATGATACACAGTGGGCAGGCAGCAAAACCTTCCTTAATTAGATCATTACTAACAGGAGCCAGAGAGTTAAAGCTGAGAGAAGGGACAAGGGACAGCGATGAGCTAAAAAAAGACAGAGAGGAAGAGAGAATGAATGGACATTTGTGAGGTGAATGAGACAGAAATTGAAATGTAGCAGACAGTCATGACAGCATGGAACTATGTGGATAGAAGAATACTGCCGACAGAATAAATGAAGTCAGGATCATCTCCTTAAACTGTCATTAATTTCTTGAATGAGGCACTCCACTTGCATTTTGAAAGCAGCATTATATGTTTTTAAAGGATTCATATTTTTGTGGCGTATTTTTACTGCATTCTGTGCAACAGAGAAGTCTGCAAAGAAGCATCAATTCTGCACCTAAGAAAGTAGCTCATTCCTTTGGGAGATACTGCTTTTGGATTGCCTGGAACTTTTCTTTCTTTACTCAATAGCATCCCCATGCATAATAAGAGATACGTTTGGCACACCTCGCACAAAGAGGAGAAGGCTGCCTTGCATTCTAATTCTGACCACAGATGGGGCTGCGCAAACAGGAGCCAGAGTTAACCAAATAAAGTCAAGATTTAAAAAAAAGACAGAAAAGAAATGTAGATTTTGTATTTATAAATAAGCATTGGCTCTGTTAATAATCCTGTGTTACTTAGCATTAATTCTACCATTGGTAGCTAACAAAGGGCTTCAGGGCTTAGCAAGGTAAAAGGAATGATAAGGAGTGGCTATTAGATCATTTAGGCTAGTTATTGATCACATTTTGTAAGTCTTTGTTGTTGTCAAAGCATTATTCATGCTGAGCTAAAGTTATAATGACAATGAGACATCAGCTTACAAAGGGTGTGCTAATCCAAACTGAAAGCATTAGCTGCAGGCTGCACCACTCCGGTCACTGTCTTTCTAAGCTCTTGTTGTGGTGCTCTCTAACTGACTTTTTTACGTGAGAGTAAATATGCATGTTTTGACTCAGCTATTGTGCTTGAACATGAGAATAAAACCATGATTCACACAAGCACATAACAACCTCCTAAAGGACACGCCGCAATCTGTCAGCAGCAATCTAATAAGTGTGACAGCTGGGCGAGAGGCCGCGGCATCAGTAATGTGTTGCCCGGAAGTCAGAATGACTCCATAGTAAACAAGCTGATACTGACAGCTTCAGGTTTTCAGACTCAGACATAGAGAAGCAGTCAAAAAAATGTCCACTACCCAAGTATCCATTTAAAATGATTTCAATGAGGTTTTTATTTTTGACAAACTCTACACCTACTTCGGGAATACACATCAAAAGAACATTAAATACTGCTGAACCAACTCACCAAAGCATTAATTGAATGTCATGGGTCATTATGTTGGAGTGCCTGTTCGCTGGAGATTGAATTAATCTAATACTCTAACACAGAGAATGGTTAGACAAAACACAGACCAGCAGGAAATAAGTCTGGAAAGAGCAGGCAAAGGACAAGAGGTCAGCCAATGTGAGATAAGGTAAAGAAAAATGAAAAGGCACTGTTGGAAGTGGCAGCGGGTGCTATTATTTATCTATTTCTTCCTATTTCTCAATATTCTTGAAGTTACATTTTAATTTTGGGAATTTCATTTTTGATGTAAATTGGGCTGCAGCTGTTGGTCTAAAAATGAGTGCTTGTTAAAGAACTAAAGCAGCTGCCGATATGACCATGGTTAACCGAGTCTCTAAATGAGGGCCTGATGTTGTTATCACCTTCACAACATGAAGCCAGCTCTCTGTGTACTCTCGTGTTAGCCTGAGAAAATAAGCAGGGCTGTCAAGCCTAATGTTAACGATCAGCAAACAAACTCAAGCCATAGCCAGACAAACAACAGAGGAACAGATTAGACTCCAAACGCACCTGTTGAACATCTATTGTAGAAGCAAAGAAATTAGAAACAATCTAAGACCTTATTTGTAAAGTGGTGACATTTGAGACAAACTTCTAGGCTTATTTGAATAAAAAAAAAAAAGCTTATACGTCTTAAACTGATATTTTTTTACATCCAATCTGTATCACAGCTGCTATTTGCTTAGCCAACTGTGTCAACATATCTTTTTCTTTAAAAGACAAAGTTTGTCTACGTTTGTGTCTACATTAAAATCCAGGTGATAAAAAATATATACCTTATTTTTAGCACTAAAGGGCATACTGTCAATGAATGGTCTACCGCTAAACAAATGCTGTAATGATTGTTAACTCTCAACCCTGTTAGTAAGACGTAAAACAACAAACTAATACCGCTAAACAAACGTTACTATGCTAGCTCTCAACTTCTCAGTGTCATGTAAAAAAACAAACAACGCTACATGCTAGCTGCGTTAACGTTTTCACAATAACACCCAACCTTGTTTCCAACTCGTTAAAGAAACAGACTGACATTTTGACAGACTACCGTGTACTTCTCAAAATATCTTTGACATTAGTAAGCACAACCGCAATTAATCCATAGCTATTTAAGACCCTTCAGATTTTAAGGCGCACTGTTGTTGTTTTTTTTGTTTTTTTTCATTTATGCTTTTCAGTGCACTTTATAGTGCGGAATATACTATAGATACTGTATCTGTATACATATATATGATATAAATATAAAGCAATTTATAAATGGTATTTTTACCACATTGGGCTGTTCTGTCTTTCATGTTTAAACTAATTTACATCATTTCAGTCTGAAAAACTGTTTTCATGCAAGTTAGGTTTGAAACGGACTTTTGAAAAATATTTCGTTCAGACACAGTTTTCCCTTTTTCCATGGCCAACACTCCTTTGGAATATTTTCATGTGGAACCAATTCTAGCTTATAAAAAAGCCTAGACAGAGCAAATTCCTATTTTATTTTCCTGCCCTGCATCATCACTTTTTACAGGGAAATTCATCTAAGGAATGCATGTTGGTAGCCACAAATATTCTAAGTACAATAAAATGTGAAGCTTTAGCAAAAACAGCTAAGAAAGCTTAAATTGTTGGAAGGCAGTAACAAAAATACAAAAAGGATTCAATTTACAATGTTTTATAGTCTCTGAATGCTTTTCCTAGAGCTACAAAGCACTTCTTTTATATTGTTTTTGTGCAAAGTGAAGGTGGTAGTGTCATAATGTGGGTTTTTTCTGCTGACAATGTCTTGATATCAAACATTTGTCAAGTTAATAGTTTTAGTATTTGGAGATATGGATACAACTATTGGTAATGCAAATAATGGTCCCTAAAACAATATAAAAACTGACAGAAGAAATGATGAGTTTGTTCAAAATTAAAAACTAGTAAGTGTTGTAAGACTATGAGCATTTTCACAATTGGGCTTCTTGTTCAAAACAGGCTGTTTTCTTGAAAGCAAACTTTGGTCCCCCTGAAAATTAGTGTACAACAACTGTAGTGCAACTCTGTAAATGCAGACAGACTAGAGGTAAACAAAAAGACTAACACTACACAAACTAAATTTGAAGAAATGCAAACACAAAAAGGTTTGAAAAATATCTTTTGCGTATGAGATGGTTAAGGTGCTCACTAATATGTGATGCTCAGAAGACCAATGGTGTGTGTGAATGGGTGAATGGGACGGTGACTGTAAAGCACTGTAAGGCATTCCAGGAAGGTAGAAAAGTGCGATACAAGTATACGCTGTTTACCATTTACGAATTGAATTAGCTGTTTTCTTCCTCATGTGTTTTCTTTTTTCTTCCTGGTTAGTTGTTATTTCAGATAACTGTTTCCCCAAACTGGTAACAGTTGTGACACCAAAACTTTCAGGCGGCTTTGTCTCCTCTTGAGACTGCAGTGTGAAAACAACCCAAACCAATGAAGCTGCGAACTTAATTTCCATTTGCATTCATTTAAGCTAGGCAAACTGTTCTATTTCTTCCTCATTGTTCCATTTTTTCTCATCCAAAACAGGCTACTAGTTCACTTGGTTTTAGAAAATATGAGTTTGGTTTAATTAGAGTCTTTCATGTCATTTCCTGACTCATAAATCCTTTCTTAGTCAACAGAGTTGATGAAATTTCCAACTGTGCTCACAAGAAAGGAACACAAACAGACTGTTGGGCCTTTGGCTGTACCACCAAAAACCTACAGTACGCCCTATTTCCAATGAGTCACACTTCATATGTTTTATGCTGTAAAATTCTTTATCAATTACAGACCCACAGAGCTCATGTGAAATGGAGATTGGTGTATTTTTATGCTGTTGGGTTAACAACTCTAACTTGGAGCCCTCCTCCCTCTTATCTTTATCCTCAGAAGCCGTTTGCCTAAATAAACAGTTCACGATTTAGCCCAAAATTAAGGCAGCCACAGTTTACTGTAGCAATAGGAGCTAATCCTTTATTTCAAGCATGAACAAGGGACGCTGCTGCCGGCTCTAATGGCTCAAAGCAGTGGAGTTGCAGGTGTGGAGAGTCAAGTTGTATAATGACACATTAAAGAGCAAAGATAAAAAAGAAAATGAGGAAAATTCACCAACGAGACAACTGGGAATAGGAATGTTTATGATTACTATACCCAATCAAATGACAGACGTTGTTATTATCCAGACCGTAAAGAAAGACCTAGGAGACATTATCTGATATGGCACAGCTCAGTGTGTGCGTTCTGCAGGAAGAGATCAATCGCTGCTCTTACAAGAGCTATTTGGGAACAAGTCCTTTACATTCCACTCCTGTCTAAGATTATCTCTGGATACTATACGCAATAGTGTCCGACAAGAATACATCGTGTGAGCTAAATTGCCTTTAATACATCTCATTTTGCATACAACTAGGTCATGCAGCATACAGTTCACATTTGAGCCAGCGTGATCAGGTCAAGTTCATCCCGACTGTCTATATTCAACTGGGATCGTTCCCTTTGTGCCAAATAGCATCTGGTTCCCAAATCTACAGAGGAAAACCAGAAAGGGAGCCTCTGTCTACATGCTTCATTAAACATCGTCAGATTATCCCACAGGGCCAGAGTGAGTCGAATGTTGTTCTATTACGGGAGTGTTAAGGATGGAGATCACATGAAACTGCCTTTTCCTGCAAATGAAGAGGAAATAACATATTGACTTTATCTTTTTTTCTTTTTTGTGAAATGTGTTCACCAAAAAAAAGTGTTATTTTATATTACCAAAAGTATTTGCTCACCTGCCCTGACTCACATATGAACTGAAGTGCCTTCCCATTCCTAACCCATAGAGTTCAATGTGATGCCGGTTCACCTTTGCAGCTATTACAGCTTCAGCTCTTCTGGGAAAGCTGTCAACAAAGTTCAGGAGTGTGTTTATAGCCATTTTTGACCATTCATCCAAAAGTGCATTGGTGAGGTCACACATTGATGTTGGTAGAGAAGGCCTGTCTCTCAGTCTCCGCTCTAATTCATCCCAAAGGTATTGTGCAGACCAGTCAAGTTCATCCACACCAGACTGTCTTATGTCTTTGTGGGCCTTGCTTTGTGGACTGATGTACAGTCATGTTGGAAGAGGAAGCAGCCTTTTCCAAACTGTTCCCACAAGGTTTGGGGCATGGGATTGTTTAAAATGTTTTGGTATCCTGAAGCATTCAGAGTTCCTGTCCTTGGAACTAAGGGGCCAAACCCAAATCCTGAAAACAACCCCACACCATAATTCCACCTCCACCAAATTTCACACTCGGTACAATGCAGTCTGGAATGTATCGTTCTCCTGGCAACTTCCAAAACCAGACTCATCCATCAGATTGTCAGATGGAAAAACATGATTCATCAGTCTCGAGAACGCGTCTCCACTGCTCTAGAGTCCAGTGGTGGTTTGCTTTACACCACTGCATCAGATTCTTTGCATTGCACTTGGTATGGTTTGGATGCAGCTGCTCAGCCTTGAAAACACATTCTATGAAGCTCTCTGCACACTGTACTTGGGCTAATCGGAAGGTTACATGAAGTTTGGAGCTCTGTAGCAATTCACTGTACAGAAAGTCACCCACCTCTTTGCACTGTGCGCTTCTACATCCGCTGACTCCTCTCCGTCACTTTACCTACCCTACCACTTAGTGACTGAGTTACTGTTGTTCATAAACTCTTATTTTGTTATGACAGAACTGACAGTTAACTGTGAAATATTTAGGAGCAAGGACATTTCCCCACTGGATTTGTTGCACAGGTGGCATCCTATTATAGTTCTACGCTGGAATTCACTGAGCTCCTGAGAGCGGCCCATTCTTTTACAAATGTTTGTGAAAACAGTCTGCATGCCTGAGTGCTTGATTTTATGCACCTGTGGCCAGGCCAAGTGATAAGGACACCTGATTCTGATCATATGGATGGGTGACCCAATACTTTTAGTAATGTAGTGTATCTAACATACTTACATTTTATGTACGTCATTCTAAAAAAAAAAAAAAAAAAGGTCAAATATTCTGAAAAGTGTTTAGAAGACGTTTAAAAATGTTTCAGTTTCTCTGGTGAGGTGTTGATTTGAGCTGTCTTACTTCTGCTTTGGTCCAGATAACTCTTTCACCAACGCCTTCCTAACAACAGTTGCTTATCTCCATTTATTGCGGGATCTCTTCATGCTTTTGCACAGAGAAAGCATCCTGAAACAGACTTTGGCCCTCACACCGTCCTGGTATTTCAATACTAGAAGCAGCTGCTTGATCTCATTAGTGAAAAAGGAAGTGACACATCATCTATTATTCATTTGAACACATATCCCTCTCCATCTGGCTGATTCCACCATATAGCTTTATAGGTACATCCGGTGATTAAAGTTCACCAAGAGTCGACATCTAGGATGTTCTAGAGGTAATTTTCTAGTGAAAATATTTGAATCTTAAATTAAAGTTTCAATTATTTATCTCTAGTGAACACAACACTAATCAAGTAATATTGTGGAAGCTGTTTTCAATAAAAAACAGAGCAGAAGTTTTTGCTAAAGCACCCAGATGTTTCCGGTGAAACCTCTAAAAAGACAAGAGTGGAACAGTTATTTTTTAATACCACAGTCTATGACATTCTTCTGAACAGCTTGGAAGAAACTAAATTAGCATACAACTGGCAAATTCATCTGTTACTTTTTTCTGTAGAAACCAGGCAGACTGGCAGACTTTTCTTTTACTTTAATGAGTTAAATTCGTGGGGGGGTTTTTTTTGGTTTTTTTTACACTTTCAGTGTGTCCTTTGCCGGCTGCAATGGTTTATTAACTCGCTCCCGACCCCATCAGGATTACACATTACTTTTCTCAGACGCTCTGATGAAATGAGCCTTTAGGATCAGAGTTTGATTGATCATTTACTCGTCGAGAAAAACAAGAACAGTCACACCTGAATGCCATCACACTTATTGAAAGCACACTGTAATTTCACCTTCAGATTACAAATGTCAGCCCAGAGTAACAACCCACAGATATGTAATATCTAGTTGCCAGACCGTTTAATTGCGTTTTCATCTTTTTTTTCACTACAAGGTTTTAAATAGAAAAAAACAGATTTTGTGTCAAGTTAGCAAGCACCCCAAGGTTGCTCTCCATTTCTTCTATTACCAGTCTTGTTTTTTATACCTAACATGCATTCAAAATTGAATAGAAGTCACTAGAAGAGGATCATTGCACAAACAAACCAAATACATGACCAACGACAGCACTATCAATTGGTCCACCGCTATCTATTCTATATCTATCGAGAATAAACTAAGAGGATCTTAAAATTTTCCCATCTCCAAATCCAAAATGTATGTAAATTGTTTTTTAGAAAAATTTTTTTTAAGTAATCCCAAACAGTCAGTTATGTCCTGCTCATTAGAAGTAAACCAATAGTGTGAACTGAATAGTAGTGTACATCTTCTCATTAAATGGTCCAACTTGCAAAAGTGATACTAATGAATTGAAAAAAGTTTTTTTCCCCACAAATAAATATTTTTTCTTTATGTTTGAGGTTTAGCTTGCTACATGATTTAAAAAAAAAAAGATTTGTGTTTTAAATTAATAATGAACCACAATTGTATTATTCTTATTTTAATAATACAAGGAATATTAGTTTACATTTGTTTATCACCAATAGACCTGAGATAAATAATAAACAAATAAATATGACCAGAAAGTTGTCCAGTACAGGAGGGTTTACACTGCCATATTTGGCAAAAAAGTTAAAAAATATATATATATATTAAAACAACTTTAAATAATTGTCTTGAAATTGTGTAAAATACATTAAACTTTCCTGAAAACTTTCTTGAAAATAGTCAATCTCTTGGATTTCGGGTACAGACAGACAGCACTTTAGGTGGTGTTAAAAAAAAAAAAGACACACAAAACTAGCACAATATTTAGATCAAATAATTTAACACAAGACGGGAAGTATTAGTTTGTGCATGCACACATATTCAAATTACTACATTTTACAATTTAAGACTGATCACAACACTTTAATTCAGCCTTAAAAAAAACAACAGAAATCTTGACTGACATTCGCACTAACATCGACAGAACTGCTTAAAGATTACCACATTTAGTTGCTCAACACTTGCTTCATTATCTTGTGAGTGTGAAAGCGAGAATATGCACTGCCAGCATATGAAGTAATCCTGCACTGTAAGCACTTAATGCAACGTGGGAAACAGTCAATTTTTATCACCAGAAAACACCAATAATTCTCCATTTTTGTTGAATGCACATGTCTTGTAACCACATTAATTTGAACCCACAAAGCTAAGACTGAAATTATGCATTTCTAAGGCAACCCAGCAATCTGTGATAAAGAAATCTAATTATTTATAAGTAAGAGAAAAGGTAACAAGATAAAAACATTAGGGAAAAGTTTGAAAAAGGTAATTCACACAAAAGGGAGCAATTTGCTTCTAACCTGCGATGGAGCTCGTCTCACCTCCTACTCTATGCTACTGACCCTTTTCTGCAGATAAAGAAATGAAAAAAACAACTGAAACAGAGGGTGAAAGGGTGGGAAAGTGCTGTCATGCTGCCAGATGATGCAGAAGAAAAGTGCAGTTGATAAAACTATCAGCCTTTTCGCTATGATGGATCACTGGCGCTCGCATTACAACTGAAAAACACAAACGCAGTAAAAAAGAACTCAACCACTGACTGCATTGATGCTATAGTAACTTTAAGTGTGAATACAGCTGTGTAAAGTGCATGATTTCCACAAGTAGTTCTGAAGGAAACATAATGCAGATTAGTCTTTTTTATTTTGATGTGTGACCCTTATGTAAACATTTGCATAGTTTTCAGTGTTGGCTTATGCTGCTGCACGGTGGCAGTGTGCAGCAGTGTGCAGCAGTGTCAGCGCATTTGCCTGCAGGGATGAGAACTGTCCTGCAGTGAACTCCCACCATGCACCAGTCTAAAACCTGAAAATCAAGCTTGTACTTTGCTGCCACGGGGTCTCCTGAGACCAGCTGTGACCGGGTCGAGCTGCAAGCTGGATCAAAAACTACTTCTATGAAGCACCAAGCAATCAGGGAAAAGGTACCTATTTATGTTTCTCTAACAAGTAACCCCCTCCCAAGATATCTCAGACTGGCTCAATAACAGAAAGCAGTCTAATGGTGTGGCCCCTAGGCTATGTAATGTAAATGAGGTAAATAATTAACTGCCTTTAAATAGACTAACTGCTCAGACTAATGGCTCCTTTTTCTTATCTTCCTTCTGAACCAAGTTTTCAGACAACCAATGATAATGTCTCCCTTTGCAAAAGTGAGCAAACTCCCACCTTGAGAGCTATGAAATAAAGCATACAAAACACTCAATTTATACATTTATTTGGCTTGTCAAGTGAGTGCCCATGTAGGCAGCCCCTCCATTGTTCACAAGGATGTGATGCAAATTTGTGTTATTTGAATCTTGGCAGGGAGAAAAGTATTATAAGGTGCTGGTTGTTTTTCTTTTTTTTTTTTTTGGTAACACTTGTAGCAACAGATGTAAGAGAAGCAGAACAGGGAATAATTGGACAGTTTTTTCAAAACATCCATATCCTACTATTTTTAAGCTTTTCTGAGTAAACTTTATTCATAAATATGATAATATATTCCCTTTGGCACACTGAAGAACATTTTTTAATCGAAATATAAGTTGTTTTTGCAATCTCCTTTTCCTACATCGAAGTAAGATGACTCAATCTCTGAGGCACCACCTTTCACTCCTTATGAGCGTCGCATATTTCATGAAGTCAACCTAGAGTCGCCTTGGGCAGTGTGTCTGTGTTTCGCCCAAAAAAACAAACAACATTCAAACATTTGGAAAGATGGATGTGCATACTGTATATCTTTCAATTGTGTTTTTGACGCCGGTTTCCAATAGCCGCCGGGTCTAACAGGCACTTGTTACAGTTGGACACGGATTTCTAATAGTGGCCGGGATCCTTTAACATCAACCCATCTTCCTTGAGTCGTGCACAGTCGTGCAGACGCTGGGTGTCTGTGGTATTTGTGTTGTGGTATTTGTGTTGTGAGCAGAACATGGTGAGAATTCTGCACTGCATATTTGGGATGGATCTTAAACGTATCCAAGAATGGCTCAAGCAGATGGATGATATAAAGACGGAATGGTGTGCACGGCTTCAGGAAACTAATCTGCATGAAAGTAAAGAGGACTTTTGACATGGAGATGGATGATGTTTCACGAAAAAAAGAAACATTCACAGCCAGTGCTAATCGGAACAGAATACGATGTTCTCATCATTTTGAAAAATCCAGAAATGTTCATCTGTTGTTGTCTGCATTTTGTGAATGAATTTCACTGCAAAACGAAGCCATTAGCCTGTCTGTGATGGAATAAAAGCCGGTCTCCAACTGATGCCTGTCTCTTATGTTTGGCAGGCTGCCTGATTTTTGGAGTAAACGTCCAGGCTACAATTGGAAGATATAAAGTATTGTGCACATAAAATAAAAGCATTTTGCTGACCTCGCTAGCCAGAAAGTGTGCGTGTGTGTGTGTGTGTGTGTGTGTGTGTTATCCTGGGGGTGGGGGTGGGGGGTGATGCTGGCAGCACAGACTCTTCCTGAAAGGGGCTGTTCCCCACTTTTATGGATTGTGAGGGGCTGGTGCTCAGAGAGCAGGGTTTTAGAGGAATGCTCAGTGATGCGTGAATGAAGCAAAATACCACTTTGGGGTTGTTTTACTTGAGGAATTAACATTATAATACACCTAAAAGCTAAAAAAAAGTTTATTTTGCATGATAAATATGTTAATAAACTTTAATTAAAACTAAAATTTTCCATCTTAGTGATTCATAACAATAAACAGAAATGACGTTCACTTATAAATCCTCTCCTCTGTTGATAGATCAAATGCAGCAAAAATCCGCTGAACTCCTTTAATTTGAGGCAGTGGGCTGAAATTGGGTGTGATGCGGCCTAGGGGGTTTAGCTTATCTGGCTGATCACATGAGCCTTCTCCTGTCAGAAAAGATCAGATTCCACCTTTAGACCCCTTTGGTCTTCTACAAACTCTCTTTGTTTTTCATTTGTATTTTAAAGTAAAACAGAAATAACAAACACATATGGTCTTTCTTGAGAAATTATGGATTTCCATGTATTTCCATGGATACAAATCAGAAAGAGTGTTGAATTAGCATTAAGTAAAGCAGGTACTGACCCCGACCCTCTGAGTGGAGGTGGTTCTCATGCCCCAGTGACCCTGAGATATGTGGGGGAAAAAAAACCTGACGAGGATGTTGTGTTGAAAGAGAAATGCAAAGATGTTAATTGCAAGCTGCAAATCTTTTCAACAGCAAAGTTAACTTGCAGTATTCAGATAATTTATGTCATTTAGTTTGGAGAGTAGTTGTGATTACTAAAAAGTTAATCAAAAGGAAAATGTAAAAAAAAAAAAAGCCTAATTAACTTTAAAGATGCAATGCATTTGTTTTATCCGAAACTGCTTCAATCTTTTCTATATATCTACAAGATAATTTGGTTTATCTTTTATTATGGAGACAAATCAAAGTATGTGTAATGGTATGGTGCTTTGTGCTGTCCACACCAGAGATAAGATGGCAATACAGCATTTGTTCCATCATTAAAAATCACAGCTTTGGCGAAAAAAAAAAAACCCTCCATGAAGCTCTGAAATAGTTCAAGGTATGCAACCTTGAAGAAAAGGTTTTTAAACATGCAATTACTGATGGTTTGAGGTCATTATAAGGTATAGCTTTTATATTTAGCAAACCAATGTGAATGCACGAGGCATACTGGTAATGAAATAGTGTAAATTATGCTGACCCTTTTCCATGTTTAGTCTAGACAAACACACAGTTATTATGTTAAAATAGCAACAGCTATATGGAGTCATGCATCCCAGCATTCACTGAACGTCCCCATATTTAGGTGTTAAAACGTTGAAATACTGCGTCTCACATTTCATCAGCACATCATTTACTGTAACAAGATGGAGTACTAGCATGTTTTTACAACAGTCAGCACTATATAAAAAATGCACACAGAAACCTACAAAAAAGCTGCATTTCATTAGCTTACAGCACAAACTACAAGTCAGAGGAGTTGCAGCTAACTGTCACCATAAGCTTTTCCAAATGCTGCATTCGCACGAATCATGAATCGCACACAAATGCACGTCCTCTGTCTCTGTTTTGATGAATGGCAAATTTGTTGCTCAACACTTGTCCAAAAATGTGTTTGTAAACCTGACATTTCTGCCAGATGTAGGAGGAGCTACTGTCCAAAATTCTCAGCCTCATTGCTACATGGAAGGATTGACTCTCAATCTCATAATACAATGCATGGATGATGTTGAGAGAGCAGATTCATTTTTGAAGAGCTCTACAATAGCATTGGTAAGCACGACTTCATGTCTGGGTTCATGAGATCATTCAAAGACTCTTGCTGTACAGTGAGCTTCACATTCTTCTGTAGAAGCTATGTCTGAATGACAGAAGCTTTCAGCTGCACTGGTCTCTATGTGATGACTCTCTGTGATGGATTGTTGCTCTGTATTAGTCCAACGAGGAAAAATATGAACACAAGAATTAAATTAGAGAATCATTTCATTATTGTTTTAATGGAAAAAAAGAAAATATCGTAATGTTCAAGAGAAGAACAATCAGATTTGCCTCAACGTACATTTTAGACTCCACCCGCTGATCACATCATCAACATATCACGAGCCAAAACACAAACTCTTCACCAAAGTTCAGAAATTTGAACTTAAGATGTGAAATCTTTGCGAAAATTAGAATTTTCTCCACACTGCGTGATCCACACTGCTGCCAAACCGCCTGACTTTCAAACCATGCCTGACGCAAAAACTGCTTTAGGTGTGGGCGCAGCACAACACAAGCTCCACGTGAAAAAATGTTATTTTAGCAATAAAAAACCAACAATTCTTCAGTTTAGTTCAATCAATGGATTTTTTTCATGGCTGTGTTAGAAAATATGAATTTGTTTTTACAAATTCTAAGGGAAGCAGATCATCCACACAAACCAATACAAGGTTTATGTTCTGGGTTCATAATTCTAATTGGACTTTTAAACATGATGGGTGAAGGCAGACTTAAACATAAACAAAGAAGGTGGTGAAGGGAAAAATTTTACTGGAAAAAGGAACTGTGAATAAATCCAGTGGCCTAATAAATAGAAATTGATGTAGCTGCAAGAAAAAAGCAGGTGTGGTAGACCTAAAAATAAACTACTCAAATAACCAAACTAAAGAAAAACACGACATTTATTACAAGATACAAATATTAAAACTATTTTATAAAAACTTATGAGGTAACACAGAAAACAAAGTGCAAGACCTACAGACCAGAACAGAAAATGAGATAAAACTGTTGAAACGTCTGCAAATCTAAAATTACAAAAGCACAGAAAAATTGTTTTTGGCAAAGGATTTTGTCTGTTAGCATAATTCTTTATAAATGGGTCCACATTATTCTTCTGGTCATGTTAGAAATTCTATGGTACAAGGTCTACCGCCGTATTTGTTTTCATGGCACCACAGTGGAGTCATTAATCTTACAATGGAGAGCCAATGTGTTTTCTTAATGAACCGACATGACTTTTTTCATGTTTAAAATGCGTGACACGTGTGGATAATTTAAGTCGTACATTATTGCTAGAGTAAACGCAGTATAAAGCTCAAGTCCATATATAGTTACAACCAACCTCACAGCACCAGCTGATACATCATAGGCCATTAACCCAAGGAAAAGGAATGTGAGCTGCATTTTTCTATGTTTTCACAGTTCTGTTCTCCCATTCCTTCCATGAAAGCGCAAAAACAAGAATAACTCAACATTCACACATTGAGAAAGTGTTGCGGCTGCTCTACAAGTTTCAGCTCTACAAAGCACCCTCTTTATGTATGTGTCTGATTTCACCTAAAAAAGGAGTGAAAAGAAGCGTGAATAGATTTGTACAAACACATATTTGTGACTGTCTAATACAGTTTATTTCAATTTTTTAAAAAAAACCTGTACTTTTGTCCAGACGACTACAACCCAATGAACATCATTTCATCTTTATTGATCGGCATGTTCTAGTTTAATTACTAGCTGCACAGTGGGTGTTTTAACAACTGTCTGGTTTATTCGAACCAACTGTTTGGTTGCCCATTTTGACAAGTCGGGGTTCAGTGATGCCATATCTAGTCAATGTGATGACAACCGTAGAAAACAGGACAAATTCTTACAATTTCTTCTGTAGAAACTGTTGGGTCATGTGACCTAATCTTGCAAAACTAATGGTGGTTTAAATTAGTGCCAAATCATTGTGGCTTGGCCTGGCTTAAGGCATTTCCACTAGGTGGCGTACAACACAGCGGCCTTTAATTTAGTCAATTACAGAACTGGATTGAGCCAGTGGGATATCACCCTTAAAAAATGACTTACTTCCGGTTCCAATGAAATGAAGTCAATACAGTTGCCATTTTTCCACGATATGTCCGCTATGTTGGAAGCAGACATCCTCAGTAAGCCATGATTGGTCCATGTTGGTCTTAGTTTACATTTCCATGGCAAACATTCTCTCAATCAGTAGTGAGCATGTTAGAAAGCCACACCCCTTCTATTGAGAGCGGACTCAGGAGAATCTGTCAATCAAACACTTTAAACGTTCGACGCGAGGCCACCTACTTTTATTACGGCATCTGATTGGTCAGTTTGTAACTTGTGCTACAGCAAAAATATGAAAAAAATAGGATTAGACTCAATACAAGTCTATAGAATTGTGGCTTTTTTGGGACCAGCAGGTACTTACTATTTTGAATGTGGGGGGTGGGGGTGGGAGTGTCCCTCAGTCCAGTTCTCTCTATACAGTCAATGGTTGCTCCTCCCTGTGGGTCCAACGTCACTGAATCAGAGTGGTTTATAAACAAAATGGGGAGAACTACAGGAAGTGCTCTAAGCTTAACCTCTTTGTAAGGAACACAGTAAGATAGTTGTTACTCATGTTGTAATGGTACTCAATTGTATTGAAGAGCAAGCTGAATAACAATAAGTCGGGGCAAGTCAAAATGGCTGAAGGAAATGTGGCATTTCAAAAATGAACCAAAAAAGACAATTCATGACTAGACATGCTGATTTACAGCTACTCGTGTTTAACATAAGATAATTAAGTTCTTAAAAATGTATCCATAGTGCAATTTGTAGGAATATCAAATAAATCCACAGAGGTGAGAAAATGTACGTTATTTAGATTTTTTTGTTGTTGTATAAAATATATATTTTACCCTTTTAAAGTTGAGCAAAGAACAATTAAAAAAAGTGAATTGAACCGGCAGTTACTTTAAGAAGGGTCCTACAAGTCATTTAGTTTTTAAAGAGGCTTCAATCTGGAAGTATAGAAGCGACTGAATTGCTCAGTTGGCTGGGAGTAGGAAAACCAGGTCTTGCTTCCCAGGGGGGCGCAATGAGCTGAAATCAGCGTGGGTCTCAAAGCAAGACCCTTTTTGCTATTTCCTAACTATGTACCCTGTACCTGTCCCCAGCCCGGATAAAGTACAGGATTGTGTCAGGAAGGGCGTCTGGCGTAAAACTATCTGCCAAACTGCCTGCAGAAAACAGTGTAAGCTGATTCGCTGTGGCAACTCTTGACTGGATGTGCTGAAAGGTGAACAACCCTTATTCAGTGGTTTGTTCGGTGGTTTATCCAATTTCAACTGGTAGTTGTACATGTTTTTAACCACTGATAAAAAGTTCTGGGTGGTTGATATAGTTGCTAAACAAAAATGGGCAGCACTAGTTGAAGACAATAAAAAATTCCACACTCAATCCCTGTCAGGTGGTATTTGCCAAATAGGACTGTCTGTTCTTCTTATGTAAACTGCATGATACAATTCTTCATCTCCATGCTGTTTGTTAAATGACAGCTCACAGTTCAGGCTGCAGCGCTTTAAAAATGTTACAGGTATAAGAAAAAAACATATTGTTGAATACTCCTTTCTACAAAGATCAGTTCTTTTTTACTCATTCCAGTTTGCATTATCGAGATGTAGACATGATGGTAAAAAGAGAGAAAGGCTATTTCTACTCATTCCATTACACCCCCCCCCCCCCCCCAAATAAATGCAGCATTATATTACATTATTCAATATCATTAAAACTGCCTGATATTCATTGTAATATTATTCCAACTCTAAGATATTCTAGGCAACTATTGAATCAACACACAATGTCTGGCACAGATGAAGTAACACTGTACAAGCTGGTAACATTTGTCATTAAAACTTCAAATCTATTAAATGTAACCTTTTTAAAATAAATGTATTTATGGTGTTGTTAAAATATGGAACACAAGATGCCTTCTTGATAATAATTGGAAAATGTAGACCAAAGTGAATCAAAAAACCCAACAAGGCATAATCAGGGTTTTCCACCTTAAACTTCTGTGTGCTGCTTGTTGGTGCCTCACAGACATCCTGAGGAAGACCAGTTACTGATAAGAGCTTCAGGCAAGGAAAACGTTGTTTATACAAAGACACAGACGCCTTCAGAGCTAACTTAGGTACAAAACTCACATTGGAAAAGACAAAGCAATGTGATTTGTGTGTAAAACAAAAGGATGGATCAGCAAGTCAAAACACTTTACAACTAACAACACCCAAATGCATTCTCTTCTGTATCATAAAAGGATTTCAGCACCAAAAAATGATTTACAAAAAATAACTCTTAAACTCCTTTTTTTGCTATCCTCGCTCTTGTGTACTCAATTCTAGTGATTTTGCTTTGAGAATTAGAAAAGTTGTGACAGCTCATGTTGACTCATTCTACGACTTCTTAAACTTAAAACCAACTGAACCAGTTCGATTTTCTGCTTTTGTAGTGCGCGGCACGGAAATGAAGCCATGCATCAGTGATCAGAAACATAATCTGGGAACATTTCAAGCTTGGTCAGGTGTGACTTAATGCAGCAAAAGCTCAGTCACCGTGACGACTCTAAATCAGGAGTCTAAATCAATTTTTTTATGACTTTTTGTGACTCCAGAATTTATTTTTCACACATTTAATTAGAGTAAATGATGCTATATGTAAAAAATTGGATAATATTGCAAAACTCATACTTCATTTTTAATTATTTATAAAGCCAGCTAAATGTGCAGTTTTCATGTAGTGAAAGTAGTAGGAAAAAACTGGTACACCTGTACGTCTTTGTTCAGTGAAGATCACTGTCTTCACCAGCAGGCTGCCTCCACAGAAGCAATCTTGATTCTGACAGGAAGCTACTTGGGGTCACAACCTTGTTCGAACAAAGACGCTCTCCTTACAGTGAATGTCAAGGTTTGGGAGGGGCCAATAGAGTACACTGTGCAGATGAGTTGTAATACTGAAGTCACATGTTTTTATTTGTCATTATGCGCCAGGACTTTGCAAAAATAACATTAGGATTACCATCAGGCGGTCTTAAACAAGTCAGACACGATTCATGCAGCACAGCCATCTCGCAGCATGCAGTAGTCCAAACCACTGAGTACTGCTCACAAAAGGCAAAGCCATCTCTTCTGCCTCGAGGGAGCTCTCTGTGTGACTACAGTGTTTTCCTTTGAGTTAAAAAAAGGAAAAAGATTAAATCTCTGTCTACAAATCTTCCTGAACCAAACTAAACCATTTAAATTTTTTTTAGAATTGGAATCATGTGGTTCAGATGTCTTCAGAGATTTTCATTATTTGTTGATGAGAATGGAAATTAATGTTTTTGAACGGATAAACTGTCTTGTGCGGGAATTTGTTCCTGGATGAATTCCAGCTAGATGCAAACAAGAAGGATATTGACTTTGACACTTTATCGCGACACGTTTGCCTGTTTTCCCTTTAAAAGAATACTAGAAATTTTTAAAAATCTGAGAAAAAAACGATTTTAGCGCACAGCCCTTTTAGCAGATCTTAGTGTTTCTGACTCTCTATCTATATGGTTCTTCATAACAAAAGCTGTCTGATTGTCAAAGTAATCAGCAAGATAAACCCAAGGTGAAGTTTTAGTAGTATCATAGAGCAAATGATGCCTGTAGCAAATATATAGCAGGTTTCATGCTCTCCCCACCTTCTCCAGTCTTTGTCTTTTCATAAGAAGCAAACTAAATACTGTTGTGTTGTGCACAAATTGAGCCGCTGCGAGCAATAGGGGTCCTTCTGTTATACTGCAATAGCAATATTGATCTTGACTGAGTGTTGGTGTGGAGAGGAAGGAGGGGAACTGAAAAAATGCACAGTACGAGAAGCAAAAGGAATAATTGCAAATTGCACAAGACAAACACAATCATTTACTCAAATCCACAATTTTTTCTGATAAACCTTATTAACTTAATTTCCAAACCTAACCATTAGTTAATGATTTCTTTTTTCAAGTCGCACTCCAATCATATTTTGAACTATTGTAAAAGTGTTCTCAGTGGTCTTTTAATTTTGATTATGCCGTTTTTAGGAAAAATTACAGAAAATGACGTTTTCTTGCATTCAGTTTCTGCAAAGCAGCAGGAGTTCATCAAAAATGTGCCTGTGTGCGGTACTGGAGGTGCGGACTAAGCCCACCCCCACTTCCCATCATCCATCTGTTTACACGCTCTCCTGCTACAGCTCCAAACAACCTAATGTTACTGGGGCAAGCACTATTGGAGCTATGCAACTGTAAAGTTTTGAGCCGAATGCCAGCGCACATGTCACAATGATCTGAATAAAGAAATACTCACAAATGCCGTTTTAAGCTTAATTTTCTTAATATATGCCCTCCATCGTGAATAATGTGCGAAAAGGAGATGTTAAAAACATCAAAAAACATCATTTTCATCAAAGTGGGTCTTAAATACAGGAGAAAACACCCCCCTCCAGTCTTTATGGTTGGTTGGCTGGTTGATTAAGCGAATGGTTTTGTGATTTTGCGTGTTTTCAAAGAAATGCAGTTATCTGTTGCTTCTGGGAAATCATAATGTCTTTTTTTCTCTGGTAATGATTATGGGAAAAGAGTTGCAAGGAGCCAGGAAATTAAATGAATCGGGGATCGAAAGAACCAGGTGTTTTCTGACGAAGTAAAGAGAAGAAGGCTTGAGAAAAAAATCAGTCAATCACATCCTGAAGAGATGGAGCTATATACTAAAGAAGAAAAGCAAAAAGAAATGACCCAGGGTCAAAAATGTTGATTAGTGACCATGACTGTCTTCCACTTTTCCTTATTTTTGATAGATTTTTTTATTCCAACTTCCTCCAGGTGAAATAACATTCATACGTTGTTAAAGGCATTTTCTAAAAGTTTCAATCTCTCAATCATGTATTGGTTTTGAAATTGTTGAGGAGTTTGCTGATTCGCCTACCTTCAATCTTGAGATAACACAAATAAGATGGTTTAATTAGAGTTTTAATTGCATTTTGTGATTTGCTCTGTAAGCAGTTCCAATGAGCTTTGCCAACATTTTTTTCACTGCTGCAAATTAAGCTTCTTAATTTTAATGTGGACAGTGCTTTAGTCTCTTTGCCTCAGAGATGATGTAGAGATGCAACGTCTAAATCTGCCTTTTTGCAGCATTTTAAGCAGATGGATACAGTTTTTTTTTTCGTTTTTTCAAAATGGTGCATAACTTTTGTCTAACATCGGGACTGCTCAACCTTGGCTCTAGAGATCTACTACCTCTCTGGCAGCTATCCCAGTTCCATTCACTGCTGATTTTCTGAATAAGCTACGTTCAGTCAACCATCACCTGATCCAGACCAAACAGTTCGTTGAACAATTGAAGCCTACATCCAAAACGCTCTACAGGGGGAAAGAGGTGCAGCATATCATGCACATGCTGCCAGTTTGACAAAGAGTAAAAGCAGACAGTCAAAGCTTTACCTGTGCTAACAATCTACAGGAAATGGTGTGCACTCTTTGCCTGAACAAATGCAACATTTATCAAGACAACTTGGGATGAGGGGGAATCCTGATTTTCAACATGTCTTATGGCAAAGTCTTGGTGATTTTCCTTTTGGTTAATGGCTAACCAACTTTTTAATCATTTTATCACTAAAACCAAAAAATTCTAAAAGAAATGAATAGAAGACAAAAAATACACATATTTTAATTGCAATTTTTTTGGACACCAAAAAAAAACATATCATCAGAACCCACAGGAGGTTTGTGTTGTCTTAGAAAAAACAGGCTAAGCTTAAGTTTATCTAATTTTCATTAAACCTTATGAGGGACGATGTTTTAAAGTATATAAAAAGTTGTGGCCAAAAACAGCTCATTGTACAGTAATATTTGTACACGTCATAATATGATTGCACACTTTCCAGTTTCTTTATTTGAATAAAAAGGCAGGAGATTCATTCATTCATTCATTCATTTTCTGAACCGCTTTATCCCTTTCGGGGTCACGGGGCTGCCAGAGCCTAACCTGGCTAACCATGGGCGAAGGCAGGGGACACCCCTGGACTGGTCGCCAGTCTGTCGCAGGAGCCAGCAGGAGATTCAACCATTCAAATTGCAAAGTTTTACTTTCAGACTGCAAGGATTCTTGGTTTAGTTTGGGTTTTGTTAAGTTTGTTCATGTTCTATGACGCCCTTGTCAGTCAAACCAGTTTCAGGTTAATTATCCACAGTTGTCCTCATTTAGTTTATATACCTCAGTGTATTTAAGTGTCTGGTTGTCAGTTCGTCAGGTTATCTGCTTTGTTACGTCACTCCTTTGCCTCCTCATGGTTTTTGTCACATTTCAGTTTCGATTTTTTAAATGTTTTAAGTTTCTGTCACAAGCCTTGGCTCCTGTATCGGGGGTCCTCCATCACCACTCCCTGACACAGACTCAATAAAAGAGGAAAAATGTGTAAAGAAAATTAAATCTTTCTAAAAATATTGATTATTCTGCATCTGCATGGATGTTCAGTTGGAAGCGTTACAGTTTGTATAAACACCCAGAAAATAATCTTAAAAAAATGAAAATGACAAACTGTGTAATTAAACTATGGTGAACTATTTTTTTTTCTTTTGTGTT
This sequence comes from Oryzias celebensis, assembly GCA_014656515.1. Taxonomy (NCBI): domain Eukaryota; kingdom Metazoa; phylum Chordata; class Actinopteri; order Beloniformes; family Adrianichthyidae; genus Oryzias; species Oryzias celebensis. Next base: position 11,940,763 of record BNCR01000004.1, on the reverse strand, counting down.
CTTATGTAAAAATATGTTGAAAAATTGAATTTTTGTTATATGCAGCTTTCAAATCAAACCTTTTTACTTTGAAAAGTGAAAAGCAGCCATATCGTTTGGAAAATGCCATCCCTTTCTGGGTGTACAGATAATGGATGCCTTCTAAATAGTTGTCAGCTATCAACTTTAGAATTTTTGTAAATTTGACTTTATTTAAACGATGTAGGTTATAAAACAAAACTACAAAAATAGAACATAAGAAGCTCTGAACTGCTTTTCCCCGTTCAGCCAGCTCTTGTCTGGAATTCTGCTTCAATTCTTCTGGGTGATTTCACTCTGTTAGGTACCTTCCAAAGCAAAAAAAAAAAAAAAGCATTACTTGACCTATCACTACATCTAGTAAATGGAGGGAGTAAACCTTTTGCAGGTAGACCTTTGGTCTTAAAGCAGCCAGAGGCTCTGGCAGCCCCGTGACCCCAAGAGGGACAAAACGAGTACAGAAAATGAATGAAAAATGAATGAATGAACTAACTCCCATAATTCAACTCACCTGCTGCTTATTTTGAAGTAGATTAATTTTGTTCTTGTGTCTCTGGACTTTTTAGTCTGAAATACTAGAATCTAATTCATAACATCAAATTCATTTTTACCACAGCGATTAACGCCTTTATATCCCAACCACCTTAAACTACGAGCGCCAAGTTCTTTGGAGTGATCACACTCATTGATTCAAATATGTCCTGCTAGCAGCGGCAAACGCGATGCCTTGGATCTGCACCCTGTGTGCTGTGGGAAGAGCGGCATGAGTATTGCTGCAATGATCAGATGCAATCTGAAAAATTGCTCCCAGGGTGCAGGCTCCTCAATTCCTGCGCCAAACTGGGCAACTGCCCAGCTGCCCATATGCTTAATTCAGCCATGCAGACGAGTAATAGAGGGGACTCAGCACAGGGCAATGGTTGAAATAAAATTTAAAAAACACTGTTTTTCTGACCAACAACTTATAATGTCCATTTATATATCAATTATTAAGGTTTGACAGCTTTTTTTTGTTTATTCTACCACCCTCCTAGTTTTTTTGTGTCTATCTTTGAAGCTACTTTTTAAAAAATGATTATAACTTATAACATGATATTTTGATTACAAAAGAGATTTTTGAGCAGTGCAATCCAAACAGTGGGGTGCCGGTCAAACTCTGCTCAAAATAATTGCTTGTATTGTATGAAAACTTTAAAAGATTCTTAAAGTCACATTGGCATTATTCACTTTTCGTAGATGAGGAGCCTTCAAAAATGCCTAAAGCAGCTCTTCAGAAGGCTTGGAAAAATACCAAAATACCATAATTGGTGCGCTAATCTCACCTTGATTCTACTTCCCCAAAAGCTTTATAAAGTAAAAGAAAACCTCCAACCACATCATATATGAATACCATGTTAATAAAAACAGACAAAGCAAGCCATTAATTCCAAGGTCAACTTTTATCCTGCTGTAAACCAAAAAGAAAGGCAGCTGAATCGAAAGAGGAAGAAGAGAGTATTCCCTGAACACAGGAGAGATATCAAATGGAATCAGCTTGTGAGCCACTGCTTCGTACTTTACTGTAGAAGGAGGAAATACAGGGCTTTTCAGTTTATTATCTCTTTGACTTGTTCATTCTAATTAATTTTTAGACCTAGTTTTAAAGACGTGATTATATAGAAAGTGTCTTCAAAGAAAATGTCTCTGAAGCTGCTGGAGGGGATTGAAGACAGAAGGATGTTGTGTAAGTTACAAAACATGTTGGAAAAAAAAATGTAAAGTCTTATTCCAATCATTTTTTGATCTATTGTAATAGTGTTTCCAGTCTTTTAATTATGATTATGCTGTTTTTAGATACAGATACAGATTGAGCGGCTGTAGTTTTTACGTCACTGTTACAGGCTTTTTTAACAGCATCTTTTCATCTGCTTCCAATTCACAACAATGTGAATAAAGAAATAATCAGAAATGAAATTTTACACTTAATTTTCTTTATATATATATATATGTCCTCAATCATGAGAAAAAGTCTACAAGAACATGTTAAAAACACCATGTTTATTGGAGTGGGTCCTAAGACCACATAGCAAAGTCTGAAATAAAAAACTCCACTAGAATGGACAGTTTGCATATTTGCACACAGAGCGTGGTCTTTTCAAATAGACAAAACTGAATTAGCTGAAAACAAATAAATGTAAAAAAAGATCTAGCAACTCAATGTAAAAAATAAATATTAAAAGCCGCTATGACACAAATAAACAACATTATGTTTTGTTTTGTTTTAAAACAATCTTACACTGTTCTGCGTATTGTTATTTTTTCTCTCCATCTGAAGTAAAAGAGAAAAGCATCTTACGCTGTATCCTCCCTAACCTCAGCTACCTCATTTCAACATAAATCACTCGAGAGGGAACACACAGACGGAGTGAAAATACTACTCTTGCATCATTTTGTTTTCAAAGCGTCCCAAATTACCAGCTTCCTGAAATAGACCTCCTTCTGTTAAGATGCACTCGTCTATCTTTTCTGGAGGACAAATAGAAGAGAATCCCAATTGATACCAATATTCAAAGCTGTCATAACCTTTCTGAAAATAACATGTTTGTCTGCTTCTTACCACGTGGATATCCTGCTTCTGTGCTTTTTCTGCACCACATTGTTAACCTCTTTAAAGTCTATGTAACTTTCACAAAAAAAAAAAATGCTTGTTGCTGGAGGGTTGGCTCTGTCACCAGCTGTCATCTTGTTTTTTGCAAGACGACAATTTGAATTTGGCTAAACGGGCTGCAGCTTCATTTAAGCTACGGTGAACCTGATAGGCCGAGACATCTCGGAATCGAGCAGAAAGTTCCCCGCAACTGCAGAACACGATCCCCAAAAAGTTAAGGCTTATTGGTTGGTTCTGTAGGAGCTCGTGGAAGCCTGTCATAGGTACAACACGAGCAATCAGTCACACGACCGACCACCGTCACAATGCAGCAAAAAACTGACATGCTGCTGCTTCGGCCTAAAGGCAGCTCATTTAAAAACACAGACTTCAGTTAGGCAGCAGAGACGACTTTAAAACTAGGCTGGTTTGGCAGACGTGCTGCCCAGACCCAGTTCAAAGGATTACTAACGCTGAACATGACAGATGAGAGTATGCGAATAAAGGACTAACAGAAGCATCTCACAAATTAAAACTGATAATGTGCAATGTAATTTGTTGATGTGTTAAATAAGTGGTGATGCTGCCAATGAGAAAACAGAATGAGCAGCTTTAGCTCGAAAGTAGAAAGACTTTTATGAATACGGAAAGGGCAATTTTTACAATTTAAATTAGAGTCTGGCAACTGAGAAGAAGCTTTCTGTTCTTTCTGGGAGGTGAGTGCAACAGATGACTCTCGGATGGGGGGGATAGAATTAAACGGAGGTCTTTGAAAACCTGCTTGCAGTGTGTTCCACCCTCAGTGCTGGCTGGGGAGACAGTTTTGCTTATGCACGAGTTCTCCAATTTGACTGGCAGTCAAAGATGGGCTTTCCTTTATTTTCAGCTAAACAAACTGATTACACTCTGCACACATAGAATGAAACAAATGTAACATAGTAGTTGGTATTGGATAACACTTTTTATTGAGCTTGGGCTTTTTTATATTAACATTTTTGGTTGCAATTTTAAAACATTCTAAATTTGTGCAATTTCTTCTTCTGCTTCCTTTTCTGTACAGAAAGAAAGACTGCATGCTATTTTAAACAACAATGACCCCACTGGTGGAGTTTGGAATTGCAACTTCATTGCAACATCATTAACTAACCTGTTTCCACTTACTTACGTTCCCCAGGCAGTTTTTTGAAAATAGTAAACAGCAGACTCACATTATTCATTTAATATCGATTTGTTTGCACTTTTGTGTGGATTTAAAGTCCCACTCCAATCATTGGATCTGTTGTAAAATTGTTCTCAGTGGCGTTTAATTATGATTATGCCTTCTTAGCCGAACCCAAAAAACCTGTCATTTTGTAGGACATCGTTTCTGCAGAGCAGCAGGAGTTCATTAGAAATTCACCTGAGTTGTGAGTATTTGCGTGGAGTAAGCCAGCCCTGACCTCCCATCATCCTTTTATTTACACACTCCCCCACTAGCTTACAGCCCCTCATAACCCCAACCTAACATTGGCATTGCAACATGAGTTTATGCTTAATTTTCTTTATGTATGTCCTCAATGAGAAAAATGCCATAAGAACATGTTAAAAACCCAATTTTCAAGATGGCTGCATATGTTTTTGTGACTTGAAAAATTATTTATGAAGACATTATATGAAATGTGAAGCAAACATGTTTTTCCAAACACCCTTCAGAACGTGTCCTTTAATATTATTGCTTTTTTTTCTCTGTTGACACTGAAATACGAAACTACGTACGTTCTGTAACAAGTCCTGTGGTTTCTGACTATTGAAAATCAAATCCTTAATCTGCTCACAGACCACTGGAAGTGCTATTTAAACCACTGAGAGGCTACAAGAGAACAGATGGTCTAGACATACAGGGCTGATGGCTCAAAGTGAACTCTGAGACTGAGGTCAGGCCGTCTGAACATGAAGGGAGCAAAGATTCGGTTAAAAACTCACACAGACAAGGGGAACCTCTAAAAAAAAAAAGAAAATGGAGATGGATGTCATAAATGTAACTTCTTTACAGTTGTTTTACACACACAGACAGACACACAAAGCCAAAAAAGAAAAAAAAATCTAATCTACAGCTTTGTCTTTTGCTTCGGATTAAAACATATGGGCCCACACAATCCCCAGTTCCAGGCTTAAAGTGTTTCCATATGTCAACACACCAATCCATTGGGTTGTTTACGAGACATTAATATCTACAGAATCTGCATCGGCCTCATCTCTCCTGGATGTAACGGCAGGCATCATCTCCTGTCTTGTGTCTCTATTATTCTCCCATGATTGATTTCCTCCCCTGTTCTTTGTCTCCCAGGGTGAGATGTGGCCAGAAGAGCTGCACTGATAGCACACAATTCCTTAGCAAATGGAAAGATAAAACATATGATAGCTAGTGGATGAAATAAAAAAAGAACTGGAAGGGTGATAGAGGTACTGGCTCTAATAAATGTGTCAGTATGTTGACACAAAGGGGACAAGAATTGCATAGGAGATGTTTTGATTGCTACATTCTCCTCTCGTTTTCATCTTCCATGTATGATAACTTCATTTTTCTCTCATTAGTTTGTGATATGTTGAAACTGCAGAAAATATAACATAAATAACAGAACTAGTTTCTTTTAAAAAGAAGAAATTTTCCAATTGTTTTTTGCATTTTATTCCCATGGGACTAAAAAAAAAATGTATCTTGATTGTAAATATAGTAGATGAAACCATCCTGTCCGTCTTCTTTTCCTGGAATGCCGGAGAGTTTCCATACTCCAGGCTATCATGTGAGGACTCTTTGGAGCTTACAGCTTTCTTCTCCATCATGTTGACGCCTCAGTAAACTTCTATAGTTGCCCTCCATTCCATACCAGCAGTGCCCCTTTTAACACATGCGTGTTTATGTGTTGAGGCCTGGAAAAATGGGCACAATTCTGTGTGACCACATATAAAAAAAGTTGTCAAATGTTGTGCTGAAAATGGTGAGAGGAAAGAGCGACCCCCAATGTTGAGATGTAAAAAAAGTCAAATATGAAAATGAGTCTTCTTTATTTTTGTGAAAGTTGTCTTAATTAAATAAACTTTTTGTCCTTTTTGTACATCTTTGCTGGCCTGGCTCCAAAGCAAATGTTGGCAAGAAATAAGCTCCAAATGCACTACATGCATAATACACTCTAGTTTTTTTTTTAATGCTTTGTAAACCTTTCAAATATTAAACACTCTCTAAGTCTTTTGAAATTAAATTATTGAAAAGTCATATTCTAATCTCCAAGATGTTTATTTTGCATGACAAAGCCTTAAGTCTAAATTTCAGCAATCCAATCTTAATTCCCTTATGCTCAAAAATGCAAAGTTTGACATAGGAAAAGATTCCTTCTAAAGAAATGCAAATATTTAACATTTCTGCTGCTCAGCCACTTTCCTGACAGATTGACACAATAAATGCCTGTTAATTACATTAATGTAATAATTTTGTTTTATGTCAGCCAAAGCTTTACTCATTAGAAAAGTGAGAAATGTCAGTTTTTCCTCAAATAAACAAAATGACAATTTTTCTATTCTTGCAGAAACCTTTATAAATCCACACAAATGTTTGACTTTATTCATTTAATTTAGGAAAAAGGTTCAAATGTTTGCACCAAAAATCAAACAATGTGGATGTTAAAAATAAATTAAATGTAATAGATGTGATAATTAAAAAATTGACACAGTCAAATGCAACACAGCTGCTAACACATTCACTAAATTTGGGGGTGAAAAACACATTTAAAACAGCATCATATAATGAGAAGTCTAAGAGTTTGTTTGTTTTGTTTTGATTTTAACTTTACTTCCAGCCATTTCCTACCAAATTCAAGACAATTTAGTACATTTTTACCCATTTTTCAAAGCTAGTATTTGAAAAATGTGTATTTTTAATGTTTTCACTTTCTCCCTCCAAATAAGAAAATATTCCAAGGGCCTCTTTAATTAACTGAACAAGTCAAGGTAGTTTACAGTCAGTAAGTGTTGTTGTTAAAAACTGGCACATATCCAGAGAAACTGGAGCATCTGATTTTGACTTGGAGAAGCAACATGATTTGTGCTGGAAAAATGAAGGTGGACGTTCTTCTGATCGCCTGCCAAGTGTCTTTAAAAAAAAACAGTGCCAGCTCTTTTCCAAGCAATGTTTTCACACAAAGTTTTCCTGATGGGCGTGTGTTGCAAACCAACTGACACATCAATTTGGAAATTATCTGATAAATTCAGGGAACAAGAACGTCTGCTGTTTATAAGAAAATTGCAAACTAATTAGAGACTGTGGCGTTTTGTGTCTCTGTCCACGCAAACAACTAAATAAAGATCTGACGTGGCTGAAGATCTTAAAACGCTATCGCTGACGCTCTATCTCAAAAACGAAACCTGAAAATGTCAAGACAGACATTTAATTTTCAACAAAAATGTGTGAATGAAGCTCATTTTAGGGGGGATATTATATGAATGACAGAAATCAAGGGTGCTGAGAGAAAATACTCGCCCCACATGTCACATCAGGAGGCGTGATTACCCACCAGGATTACACTTTAATCAATCTAAAGCACTAGTCCCTGTTTGTCACTGTACTAATCCCATCAAAGGAGAGCTCTTTCTGCCTGTCAGCTTATCGTCTGCCCATTCACCATCGTGTTCAACACCACAGAAAGCTGCATGTCAAAAGTCAACTTCTCCAGTGACTGTCTCTTTTCAGAGTGTTGCCTTCAGTCCAACATTTCCGTTTCGTTTGTAATGACATGGCGATAAAGTGAAATCAAACGGAGATGAGGTGAGTATAATTGGGAAGCCCTCAGGGTACTATTTATCCCATTAAATAGCAGCTGTACAGCAGCATAAACTGAAAATATAAGACTCATTCAATAAGGGGATCCAAACATCAGCTTAACTGTTGGACCTTCTCGAATAAAATATTTTTTCTATTAGTGTTTTAGTTTTATTGCGCAAAAAAAACATTTGATAAAGGATTAATACAAAATTGAAGCTGGAATTACAATACTATCTGTGTGCTTGTAATGCTTTTTAACAATGAAAAACAATTAAAAAAAATAGAAAACACACTATGCTTCCAAGTGCTAAAACACATTCACATCCTAAAATGTAACTGTCTCACCACTACTGTTTTGAGAGACACACAAACAGAATCAAGGACACACCTAAAGCAAAAGGCAAGATTAGGAAAATCCAAAGCACTTTGATTCTGGACAATATTTATGGAGAATGTGTGCTTCGTTTCTGCTGTACCTTAAAAGGTTCCTGTAGAATATGCATTGCTGCTCATCAGCCCTTCCTCAGTGCTGATGGAGGATTCCGATAATGTATGTGCTGACCACTTCAGAGTTGTGACAGAAAACTTGCTCTGCTAATGTCCTATTACTTGGATGGGGTCTCAGAGGTGGAGGCACTTGTTAGAGGTTCATTGTGTGTGTGGTGGGTGTGAAGCGCTCAGATCTAGAGCACAGAGGAGCCACAACATCAAGTCAGGACTTAAGAGGGACCTGGCTGCAGACAAGATGGCGCCTGACATCCTTGACTGGAAGTGGAAATTATTCAACTTACCCTAACCTTACACCAAAAGTGTAAAAAAAAAATTAGAAAAGAAGTTATTAACGCCTAAATTGGGGGAAAAAAAGTAATTGTTAAAATAGATTAGCGATATGGGTATTTCTGACTCTGGTCAAGGACTTTCGGTTCTGGAGGTTCACATCTGCCCATAAGCAGGACTCTACATGTACCTGAAGGTACAACGGACATTGAAGACCATCTGTATCACGTTCTGGACAAAGAAGATAAACGATTTGAGAGGAGAGTTAACCTTTTTACATCGGAGCTTTAGCTCCAGTGCTGACATTCTTTTGACTACCATAACTCTTCAAGTGTTCACGCAGTTAACCTAATTCTAGCAAATTCTGAAGCAAAGAAAAGCTGCCTTGTGCTGCTATACAACACTTTACATTAATGAAGTGTTTATGCAATCAGCACAAATCAGCTGATTCTGTTACAGAGAAAAGGCATTGCAACACTTTACAATAGTGAAGTGCTGCATATCGGTGCAAAGCTGAAATAAAAAGCCACTTTTTCAGCGTCATAACAAGCGGATTCACGCCGATCACGTGGACAGCCAACGAGTTATGGTATGTCAAAAACAGCGTATGTTGTTTGGGTGTAAGCGGCGAAGTCTCCGGTGTTAAAGAGTTAAGGAATCCTATCTTTGTCAAAATGGAGAAAGCAGTCAGCAGTAAAATAACCTGAATTCCTCAACAGCAGTTCAAACTTACCATGGTGTGCTTGTATGAGGAGCCATTTAAAATGCAGCTAAAGAACAGAATCCTGCTAGAACCCACCTGGATAACGGAAAATATTCACAGACACAGTATTAAGAAAAAATAACATCGAAAGATTAAAAATTGTAGGACAAACAAAAAAAATGTAGGTTGAGAAACATCATGTAGAATGCAAGGCAATCAGGACAGCTTTTTAAATGTATCTGATACCGTCCTCTGGTATCTGGTATCACTCTTATTTTGTCTCACCCTTTCTGGATAAAAAGATTTATAAATATGAATGCAAAAAAAAAAAAAAAACTACAGACAAACAGGAACATTTGAGAGGAAAACAACCAAGAAGCTAATAGGATTTATGTATTTCCTAGTCTATCATTCTGATTGCATTGCATTACGACACAGACAAAGCTGATCGAAAGAGGTTTTAAAAATGTTAATAAATAAGATTTACAAGCATACATATGTACAAACATCAGGGCACCTTGGCATATAAAAGACCAAAGAACAATTTAGAGCAACACAGAGGTTATATTTGACGAATGGACAGTTCCACTTTAGATTAGAGTGAACAACCTTAAATGAAGAACATATTACAACTGAACAAAATGAGGTAAATAGTTGGGCTTCTAGTGATAAATTGCATTTTTACTTTTTTTAAGACAAGTTTGGCCCATTTGAATCTGTCAGGAAAAATCTGGGGCTCTGGGTTGAGGCCAGATAGTCTTGTTGCGTTGGGGGATATGAAGAGGCTTAGTGTGAAAGGACAATGCAGAGTGCCCACATCATGACACAGAAAAACAAAGCAACAGTGGCTCTCCGGTGGATTGTGTTTGTGCCCCAATCCAAGCTGGCATTGCATGTGTCGACTTTGTCTGCAGTCTTGCTATAATACCATAACAATAGTTCTGGTTCTCAACGTTATGAATTTAAAGAAAACAATAAATGAATTACAGATTTGAATTCAATTTGAAGCTGCATACATCGTTCGGCTATTTTTTATTTGCAATATTAAGTTAAATCTCGTAAACCTTTCATAAAATATTCACTTTAAAACGAAGTTTCAAATGTGTTTGTTAATGTCCAAACATTCTGGATGAACAACATGATTTAAAGTGTGGCCATAAGACTGCTAGGAAACTGTTAGCAGGGGCTAAACGAAATGCTAGCATCAGATAAATCCTAAAAATGGAAGCTGAAAAGTATTAATATAATACAACCAAACGAAAAGAATGCCTGCAGACAAATGCAAAATGTACAGTGTTTGAAGTGAGAAGTTTTCCTCTTAATTCATAGTAGAGTAAAGTTGAGGGGAAAATAATCGGCAAAACAGAGTACTGAACATACAAATGGAAGTCATTCTGTTGTAAGGCAATCTAACTTTCAGCATACATCTTTACACCAGCATCATTTTTTTTAGATGTCATGGAGCTCATGTGTTTTGTAAAACAGATCACTTATCCTCCTCGTGGACCTGCCCGTATCTAAGTGCAGCAGTGTCAGGTGATAGTTCAGTTCTGTTCTGACAATGATACGAGTCTAATCGAAACCATTTACTTCATGTCGTCTCACTGTTCATGAGGTGAATCAACCATTTTTTCTCATATAGAAGCACAAATGACCAGTTAAGATTATTAAACAAGTACAAATATTGAGGAATAAGTTGTTCTGCGGTTTCTAGAACAACTGTTTTTCTACAGTTCTCGCTACACATCTCGATGAAGTTGCACCAGTCTCTCTCTCTCTCTACATCTGTCTTTTTGCACAGCTCTTCCCTGCTGCGAGTATACTGAACTACGACCCCCCCTGCTCCTGCAAAGCTCATTGAGGGCAAATGAAGTGACCACTAGTCACGTGCAGCTTAGAGAGAAAATTAAAGTAAGAATTATTACAGAAAAAACCGTCTCAAAGGAAGGAGCCGACTCTTCACACCCAAGAGCAACTTTAGAGTTGTTTCATTCGTAATCGACAACCCGGGACAGGTGATGTATGGATGGCGTTCCTTTTAATTCACAAAACCGTTTGACAATTGATCATGCAGTAGAGATTAATGATTGTGGTTTATGACCCGACTGAGTTAAATGACAATGAGTCTTTCATATATGGGAATACAGGTGTGAAAGTCTGGAGCAAGAACTGCAAGATTTCGACTGCTTCGACATTTTGCACTCCAACTGTAAGGTGGCAAACAAGCTGGTAAACACTAGCAAAAGAAGAACCCGAGTTTAGTTAGTTTCTTGAACGTGCCTCACGTGACTGGTGTGTACGTAGCTTAAGTTAAAATTGAAAGTTAAAATTTGATTAGTAACAGACGTCACTATTTTTCCTAAATTGCTTAAATCCCCAGACTTGTGAGCCCAAAGCCTGAGTTCGTTTATACCACCAATATCTAGGAGATTTGGTTTGTTTTATCAAGACTTTTTGCACTTCAAAACATGCATCTAATGCTTTCTATTCATACAAACAAGTTTATTTGATATCTTTACTGAAAATTGATCCTTAAAATATAGTAGTTTTGTGTTAAGTGTGATAAATCACTGCCAACAAGAAAGAGAGAAAAGAACTACGGTAATGCAATGACGTGGTTTTGTTTTTTCTTCCTCAAGGTTGTTTGCTGTAAGTTTCCTAAGTAACACGCCCCATCTGCACGTGTGTTCTCCTTTGCATCTGCTCACAAGACTGTTCAACTCCATGTACAGCCTGTTTGATATCTTAAAACTGAGTTATCCTAAAATGCTCACTGTAACAGTAGAAAATCTAATCTAACAGAATGCTAGCTACCCTTGCATCTGCAGTGATGCTCAGATGTTGCAGTCTTCTGCTCTGTATCAATGAAAGTCAAAAGCGAACTGCACACCGTTATTCTCTTGTGCGTTGTCCACTTTGAACCAAAACCTTGAAACATTACTTAGAAATTACAATTAGAGGGACTACGCTGATGGACTAAGGTGGCTATTTTGAGCCAACATGAGCAGAAACACCTTTTCTTCATCGCAAACGAGCGGTATAACCACCGATCACAGGAGCTTGGAAACTAATTCACCCTGCAGCTCGGCCTGAGCCCGGGCAGGTTTCATTAGTGTCTGCAAAGCAAAGAAGAGTCAGTGTGTTGGCACTACCCAAACCCTCATTTAAGATGCCAAATATATCCACCCATCTTGCTGTCTCACTTCTCAGCCATTCCTGCTGCCTCCTCATCTTTCTCCACTTTCTCATCCTCGCTCTTACCTCCTTCCTTCTATCCCTCTTTACACTTTAAACAAGCGGGGGGGGGGGGGTCCTCTCAGTCCCAAGCACTCATAACCATTCATACAAATATCTGATTTCAACCACATGTAAAGAGGCAGACATGGCAGAAAGCATAGGTCCTGGAATGCTGCTCTGGCGGTCCCTCTTTGTCTCCTATAGCATCTCTTCATCAGGCCTCCTTCTACCTAACAGGAGGAATGGGAGCTGAAAGAAGGTTTCTGTCTTCTTCCTCTCAAGACCCCTCCTTCATCTCAGCCTATGCTTTCTATTTGTGTCAACTCTTCCTGCCTTCATCTAATTACTTACTCCTCTCCTCCCTCTATTAATTTATTCCTCCATCTTTTAAATTAACTTATCCATTTTGGGGTTTTTTTTCAGCCCCCCTTCCTTGTGTTGACTGATACTCTGGAGTTATCTTCCAAGTTAAATGCTCTCCAGCAGCAGGATGAGAGATACAGTGCTGATTCAGAATCAGGGGCTATCTGTTATCTGATTGGCTGACATGGAACGATGTCTGTGGATTTTAGTTACCGGGGAGAATAGGGAGATAATGGCAGCTTTTCAGCAACCTCTGGGGCTGCAGGGGCTAAAAGAAGGTGAATGAGGGTGTGCTAAGTCAAAACACTGCTGCATTCTTTTATTTTTTGAGGGTTAATATAAAAAATGTTATTCTCCTTTATATTTGACAATAGTTTGGTAAATAATTTCCTTTTTTTAAATCTTTTTTGAAGAATATGTTCTTTTAACCATTGTGAAAATGTGCATTTTTTTCACCAAAATAAGTCATCCAGCTTAGTTACGTTTACACTAATACTTCATGCAATACAGTCCTGATCGCTGCTTATTCTACATAGGGGGGATCTCTGGCAGTGTAACTGCTCTCAGAGCCTGTGAAAGCTGGAAGCTGTGGCTCCACAGGGTCACAGCTCTACATTTGTCTGGGTGTGTTGTAGCTATCTGAATCTACTTCACGATAACCACAACTGCAGCTCATCTCAGTCTGTCTGAGTAATGTTTCAGCACGAGTCCATGTGAGATGCTGCTCCTTTGCAGCAGCCGAGATGAGTCTGAGCAGCTGACGGTGTGACTCACTGAAAAGACTGGAGATCACTGTACAGTAATCCCATAATGTAATGGGCTTCCCACCCTACCAAACGTATTTGACAGCTATCAGTGATTCTAGTAAATACTCCCCTATCTGACAGCCTCAAGTTTATTTTCTTTATATATTTTCCCAAAATTAAAGCTTTTGTTTTGCAAAATTTATTTTATACTATAGATTTGTTTTCATTTTAATGGATGCAGTGTAGAAGATAAACTTGAATATGCATCCAACTCTTTGGCTCTGACTGACAGCCACAAGAGTTAAAGAGTTACCCCTGATGGTATTCAATCTCCCTGATTGCTGTCATTCATTGTGGGTGTGGAAGATCAAGTGCAGCAATCTAGCTTGATTGTATCACAGACACACTTGCACTTTTCCTTCTTCCTCACTTACAGAAGCAGTCGTGTCTCTGCAGATTCCTGAGTCAGAAGTATGCTCAGACTTTTAAAGATGCTTCTTCCAGCTGGAAATAAAAAAGAAAATCAGACATAGCAGTTTTGTCCTTTAAACTCTGAGTTGCATGCTTCAGGAGGCGAGTCCTGGATACAGAAATAGCTTTCATTGCATCTTCTGCTTTTCCAAATGTCATTGTGGTGGTAGGTTTCCTTGAACTGCAAGTAATTATGCCTGCCTCCTTTCTCCAGCCTCGCTGACTTCCATGTTTAACCTGCAGAGTGTGATGCAATTCTGTTCAAATCTGACCGAACTGAGTTTTCCTCTTTTATCATTACAACCTTAAGTTTGAAAATCAAAGTAACAAGTAGTTGTGTGATTGCTGAAAGCAACCAGTTATGGTTATCCTACTTCTTTCTTACATTTTTTTTATATTATTTTTATATTCTTATTTGGTCGTGAACTTTCCTTAACAGATGAACATAACCTTACCATATTTGAACTTCATAGACACAAGCTGAAATGCCACTACAAGTATTGTGACTTGTTATATAGGTGGTATTGCAAAAAGTGCTACTGTGTTGAGCCCAACATCTCTCAAACTAAAGGAATGGAATTAGACATGTGGATTGTGTAAAGGGTCACTGTATATGAGAACTGGACTGAGTGAGTGTGATATTATCCCACAGAAAAAGATCAATAAAAAAATACTATTAGCAAGAATATGTTACAAAAAAAAGTAGCAGAGCAAGAATGGTTATTGTGACAACTGAGTAAAAGCTGTTTATTTTTCAATGGAAGTTTATGTGATTTGGCATGTTGGAGCTAGTGGGTACTTCCTGTTTGGAATGCCAGGCAGGAGTGGTCACTCAGTCCAATTCTCTTGTATAACGTTTAAAAGCATTGCTTTCTAGAACCACCTGGTTGTGACTTACAGTAGATTTTCACATTGTGATTGCTCTATTGTATCTTCTGATTGCTAAGATCAAGTATCTGCTTCCTCTTATCGGAACATAAGCAACAGTTAAGCTCCACCCACTAAACTAATATGAAAATTTTGGTTTGTACTGTTTTATATATTTGTGGAATACCAGTTAGGTTGATGTAGCAATAAACGTTGCAATCCAACAACTCTTTTAACAGAGCAACCCAACTTTACCAAATTTAAAACTATTGGGTCTATTGAGGCGGGTGCATGGCGGCGCAGGGGTTATAGCGAGAAGGCTCAAATACAAATTCTGGCTGAGACCTTTCTAAGTGGAGTTTGCATGTTCTCCATGTACATGTGGGGGTTTCCTCCGGGCACTCCATTTTCCACAGATTGTCAAAAAACCTACTTCATAGGTTAATTTGTGACCTGCTCACACTATACCATGCCTTCACCCAACAGTAACTGAGTTGGTTCCAGGTTCTGAAAAGGATCCATCGAGTTCTAAAGATGGATAGAGTCAATTCAGATGATAATTGAGCTCATTGGCCAATAGGTGGCACTGCAATTAGTTTCATGAGCTTTGACTCAAACAGAAGCCTTTGATAGCAACAGCTCCAAAATGATTATAAACAGCATGCTTTCAGCAATCAGAAACAATACCTTCAGTGAAATTAACTTCTAGTTCTTTAGTTTAGTGTCCAAACAAAGTGAGATAAAAAAAAAAATCCTGAATTTTTAATATTCAAGTTATTTTGTAATAAGACACCAAAATCTGAGCGGACAGAACCTTTGATGACTCGACATTGATTTTAAAAATTCCTCTTGAGGAAACAAGTGTGTTTGCAGCCTCAGTATAAAGGCTGTAAAAATGTTCAAGCACACTTATCCACAAGTGGAGATGGAGTCAGAGTTTAGACCTCATTAAATCCTGGTCAGGCAGTTCCTCAAAACAGTCCAATTCAAACTCCTGGTACCTTAAAAAGCTAACTTCACACACTAACAATTCCCTGCAGCTGCCACAGGGAATTCATCTGCCAATCTACATTCCTGAGCTTTATGTAACCCACCAGGGCAACATGTCTCACCACCAGCTTCTCTGGAAGTAAGGAAAACTTCAAATACCTGTTTGAACTGCTCTCTTGAAAAGCAATCTTTTATCTTTCCCTCTATCAATTTACCCTTTCCCCTTTTTCCACCGCTCTTTTATCTTTCTCCTTCGCTGCCATAACGCCAAATATGTATGCTTCGACCTCTGGGAAAGCAGTATTTACCTTAGAAACATGATAGATGGGCATCTGTGCTGTGGGTTCGTCTGTGTGGATAAAACCCAAACACTTGCAAAGGGTCTATCCCCCACTTCCTTTAGAAAAGTTGATGGTTAAATAATATATGCTTTTCAGTTTCTTCACTTTGTGTTTGGGGTTCAGAAATACACACACAAATAATATATCTCCAAGTCTCATGGGAGCACAAGCACAGAGGTAGATGCCAGAGCGGTGCACAACACATACAAACAAGCAAATATCCTGCAAAATAACTAAAATAAACATGCATCTGAACGAGTGGGAAATACAGAAATGTTGAGAGATGGCAGCTGCTTGCATTAGCAGAAATAATCTTTAATAAATGTACTACACCGTATATACTCTGAAAGGATTAAAAAGAAGATGGAGATAGGAAGCTGAATCAGAAACCTGACATGATTTAGAAGAGGAGCTATAACATGAGGATGAACCCGTAAGTGCACTTTATTACAATGAATGAAGTGTTGAAAAATAGTTTTACTTGTTATAATGCCACATTTTAAATGTAAAATTTCATTTGCTTGATGTAACTTTGAAAAAAAAACATAACAATCTTGAGATGATGCTTTCAAATGTGGAATTAAAAGGCCTGAGCAATTGAGCTTTAACAGAAGATCAGAATGCTGCGATAACGTGACCGTGGATGACTGAGAATCTTCACAGACATTCATGATCTGGGCTTGAGTCCCACATTAGATTTTCTGGATTGCAGCAAATTCTCTAAAGTTTAAATTTTGTATGCATACGGGTAAAAAGAAAAAAAAAAAAAAGAATGAAGATCTAACAGATGTGATTGAACCACGAGGGGTTCTTGTGGACAAATAGACAAACATATTCCATCCACAAAAAAATGTTAAATCCAGATAAGTAAAGCAAGATTTTTCTGGATAAAAAGTTACTTTGGATTTCACCAAAAACTTGGAAAATGTAAAGAAAAAGAAGACAGACTGTTATTAAAAAGTCAATTCTGACTTCATTTTAAAAATCTGACTAGGTTTGGATGCCATTTTTTTTTGTCTTGTGGTCAATTTAGAGTACACATTTACCGGCCACTTTATTTGACACACCTTGCTAGTACCAGGTTGGACCCCTTTTGCCTTCAGAACTACTTTCATGGCATAAATTCAACAAGGTACTGGAAACATTCCTCAGAGAATTTGGTCCATAGTGACATGATAGCATCACACGATTGCACATCCATGATGCCAATCTCCCGTTCCACCATATCCTAAAGGTGTTGACAGCTGGAAGTAGCCACCAGAAGATGGGTACACTGTGGTCATGAAGGGATGGACACGGTCAGAAACAAAGCTTAGGCAGGCTGTGGTGTTTCATCCATGCTCACTTTAACCTAAAGGGGTTATTTGAGTTACTGTTGCCTTTCTATTGAACCAGTCTGGTCATTCTCCTCTGACCTCTGGCATCAACAAGGCATTTCCACCCACAGAACTGCTGCTCATTGGATATTTTCTCTTTATCGGACCATTCTCTGTAAACCCTAGTGATGGTTGTGTGTGAAAATCCCAGTAGATCAGAACTTCAAATCCCTTAAATCACCTTTCCTTATTCTGAAGCTCAGTAGGAGCTGCAACAGATCGTCTTGACCACATCTACGTGCCTAAATGCATTAAGTTGATGCCATCTGATTGGCTGATTAGAAATTTGCGTCGCTGAAAATGAAAAAGTCAATTTGCATTGAACAGGTGTGCCTAATAAAGTGGCCAGTGAGTGTAGTTAAACACTTTTTTTTAATCATGAAATGTTTTTCAAGCAATTCTTGAGCTTGACTTGAGATTTCACTCTAAATATTAACTGCAGTGTCTTTTCTTGAAAAACCAAACACCAAACAAGAAATATGAGTTTTTGATATGGGACTTAAACAAAAGTACTAATCCTCTCTTTGAAGAATCAACAAATCAAACAGTTGTCTTAAACAAAAGCATTACCAAAAAAGGTAATAGTTTGGCTTTTTTAACCAATTCTAGCCTATTAAGGTTAAAAGAAAAACTTCATAAATTCTGAAATAATCCAAGGAATGTGGAGTTGTGTACCTAAAACTGGTTTAAGGCAACACTTAACTCAAATTCAAACTTTCCATTTTTGTCAAGCTGAGTTTTCACTTTCACATATCAGTGTGGTTTAACCACAGTCTCACCTCGTCACTCCAGCTGCCAGCAGGAGCAGCAGGAGCCCCTGCAGACAGTCAACCCAAATGAAATTGTGTTTTTGTGGCCATTCGGTCAGCACGCTCGCTGAGCTGTGGATGTGTGTGCGGCCCTGATAATGGAGCTCTAAGCACTGGTTTCATCACCTCCTGTAAGCATCCATTAAGTGCAGCTCATCGGAGGCTGGGTAGCGCCTGAACTCTCATTTAAGGACAACGTGTAATCAGAGCGCGCAGGTGGATGATGGAGTGGAAATGAGATGGAGCAAAAGATGAGGGCGTCTGCTTAAACTGAGCAAGTTTGTTTGTGCAGCACGAGATGTCAGCGTTATTTCATCTTTACACAGGAGGATAGAGTTAAGGTTAATTAGATTGTAATCATAGTGGGAGAGTTATGACGCCTTTCTTTAACCTTTTTCCTAGCAGTTCATTCTAGGGCCAGGAGTGAATGCAAGGCAAACATGGCTCAGAAGTTACACAGCCAATCCAACAAACCAAAAAGGTTGGAAGTTTAACGCCTTGGGCAGGAGTCTACATAACCTTGTGAATCCTCACTGGTTTGTGTTGTTTGTTTGAATGCCAAACAGATTTTAGCAGAATTTTTTTTTTAAAATGGACTAACATACTGTACTGTAGACAGTTGGTCAGGTAGTAGAGACATTTGAAAGCAGGAGGTGAGGGGCATGTTCCTCAGAAGACAACATACTTTTTTTTCCCTCCGTGTCAAGTTAAAGAAGTCATTTTAAAATCAACAAAAGTTCTCCTATGAATTCCTTTTTTGTTGAGAATTCTTGATAACATTTCTTAAAAAGATCTCACACCAGTGGAAGAAGTTACCATGATCAGAATCTTCCTGAAATCAGCTGTGAAGATAAACATGAAACCTTTTTCTACTTTTTCCTTCATGACCCATCTTGCAGTGTGATGAAAACTTTAAGTACTGTACCAACATTCAGCCTGGTGAAGGTAAATGTTTGTGCGTGCAGCAACACCTGCACTGGAGACTGATTTAATAGGAATATGATTAGCATCTGATACGTTTATAAAGAACACGGTAGAATACCAACAAAAAAACTTTAACTAGTTAACTCTACTCTTCCTAACAGCTTTCTTACAGCTTATTGGACTGTTATCAAAAAAAATACTAAAAGTAAGGATAGCTCTGATAAGGGGAAGTGAAACAGTTAGCTTCTGGCCAGGCCAGTGTGTTTTCTATCTCACAAATAAACTTTTTTTTTTTTCAAATTGCATTTTTTTCATCTGCTCCTGATTCACTGGAATTTAAATAAAGAAATATTCAGAAATGCAATTTTGAGCTTAATTCTCTTTATATATGTCATCCATGAAAAAAGGCCAAAGAATATGTTAAAAACACCAAAAACACCATTTTCATTCAAGTGGGTCTGTAAGTCCATCCTCTCAACCTACCCCTTGACATCTAGTCGGTCTGAGCTGCTCTGCAACAGTTCCTAATAACAACAACAACAAAAACCTGCACATTCAAATGTTCTATAATGTCTGGAATACTTAGATATACACGAACCCAATAAGTGAACATACACTCAATAGGTTCTGTCACTGGGAGTGGTCATTTCCAATAACATGGAAACAGGAAGTATCAGCTCCTGCATCCAGCCAATTAAAACACAACAGTTTGACGACGAAAGGTTCCATTAAGGAAGTTTAAGGTTGCCCAAAGCCCCTTCAACTCTTCTCACAACAGACTCTGTTTTTTCCTGTCTGTCAATGCCAGGAACCCATTAAGGAAACAATGCAAGGATGGACCAGGCCATTGTTCAGCTGTTTTCCTATACTTGAGAAACCCATGGCTAGGTTGCTTTATTTTGGCAGAGAATGACTATTTTTCAAAGCAAAATCCAACTGTATGTTGAATAAATATCACAGACTCTGAACCAAACATGTTTCTCTTATTAAATAAAGATAGATTTCACCACAGATGGATGGAGAGGCACAAGTAAAACATACCTCCAACATGATTTGATCAAAATTCTACAGAAATATGGAGCAAAATTACTACTTTCAGCAATTTTCTTCATACTTGAAGTAGATTTCAGCTTATTTTGATGGCTTGAAATGTCCCATTGTGCTACTTTGGTGTCACACAGCTTTAGACAATGGATTTTGGGTTGAGGATAAAAAAAAGACAAAACATAAATGGGTATAATTTATTTTTAAACGTTACCACCCTAAACAAAAAACACTGTGTTGTTTTAGAGATTACAAACTAAAAAAGAAAAATCTCTCAAATATTTCCCCTTAAGGAAATTAGATTTTAAGATTTCTTTCCATAGCCATCCCTTCAGCTTGCATGTTATCCATTCCCAGCTGTCAATAACAACAGTAGCAACGTCGCATAAAAATAAGTCGAGTCAGGAAACATGCAGAAAATGTTGTAAACACCAGGCGGTACTGTCAAGTGAACACAGGAGAGTGGGTTTCCTGCAATCTGAGAGCAGGGCCGGTGTCCACCCAGTCTGAAACCAAAAAATAAAGGAAAGTCTTGCAGTATTGTTCCACAAATCCTCCCCTCTCCCTCCCTTGAAGCGGTGAACTGCAGCCCACCACAGTGACCCCTGTCCGGTGAATGTCACCCGCCCACATGTGCACGATCCAGCTCCACAAAAAAACACACACAAACCCTTGTGGAGCTCAGTCACAAGGCAAATCTGTTCAAGCAGCAGATTCTGAAAGACATTCTCGAGAAAGTAAAGTATGTGATCAAGCTGAAGGTGTTTAATGGCCAGTAATGTTCTGAAGTATGCAAAAAAACTGCAATGGACATGACATTGAGTAAATCTACTCCAATAATCTTTTGAACATTTGCAAAAGCGCTCCGATTGGTCTTTTAATAATGATTATGTCATTTTTTTTTTTTTAAATGTGTCTTTTTCAATGATAGCTTGTGCAAAGCAGCAGAAGTTTGCCTCTGAGTTGTGGGTGGGACTGTTGGCGCAGAGTAATCCTGCTCTGATTTCCCATCATTCCTTTGTTGACACTCTCTCCCACTAGCTTACAGTCCCTCACAAGTAACCTAACATTATTGGTGCAAAAGAAATGATTAGCAATATTGGAGCTATCCAGCTGTACAGTTTTGAGCCAGATGCCAGCTCAGATGAGGAAAATGAAGACGAACCTGGATCTGTTTGTGGATGCTTCAGAATGCAGCAGAGCAGAGAGCTTGTGGCCTGAAAACTGTAATGTCTACATCACAGCTACAGGCTTTTTCCAAAAGCCTTTTTTCTGCCCCATGATTTGAGTAAAGAAATACTCAGAAATGCAATTCTAATCTTAAGTTTCTTTATATATGACCTCCAATGTGAACAGAATGCCACAATAACATGTTAAAAAACACAAAAATACAATTTTTGTTGGAGTTGGTCTTTAAAGGTGCTAGAAGGCTGTAGCACAGGATGTGCTGATATTAACTGATATGAATATATCAAGATAAGAAGCAAAACAGCTGCAGCTGCAGCTTTTCAAGACGTCAAAGTGTATCCGGGAACCATGACGATGCAATGTCTTAATTTAGATACAAATTTCAAGCGTGCTGAAATAAACAACTGCCTGCCAAAACGAATGGAGGGAAAAAATACTCAGCGCAGAGGATGATGTGCACCCATTCAAGGCAGCTGACATTTTTAGAGCACAAAAAATGCTTTCAGAGCAAAAAAAAAAAAAAAAAAAAACACCCCTCACCTGAGTTGTGACATCACTCCTGCCTGGCTTCTATCCATTCTGTCTAGATCAACCTCAACCACATCCAAGAAAAAGAACACAAACGGTCTGAAACACGAAATAACCCAGCACTATAAGATTCAGAAAAATGTCACATTCATCTCTTTGAGATTCTATCCAAACTTCTAGAACAGCTGGAGTCCCTGTGAACTTTTCCTTCTGCTGACATTGATAGGAAGAAGCACCTCCGGCTTCAGGATCCGAACACTGAGGAAGGAGCTGCAAATGCACAGAACAACTGATGACGAGGGTGTCAGCAGAGAATACGATTAACCGTGTTTCAGCTTTAGACTCGTGTGTGTTCTTAGTGAAAGGTCTTGGCTTTTTGATTGACAAAGACAGAACATTTAAGCAGACTCACAACAGAGCCAAGAACCACGAAAGCTTCTTACCCCATTGCCAGTCATTTCACAAAAGAGTTTTTATTTAATTCCATTTACTAAAAATCAACACCATTTGATAAATAAAGCTTTATCTTTTTCTTTTTTGGCTTTAATTAGACACCTATAGCATTTATCGACTTCTACACGGTTTCACACTGAGAAGGCCAGCTCAGACATTTACGGGTTCAGCAGGCGAAGTCCACGGAAGTCTGCGGAACATGAACCACATGTGAACACTGGGCACACCGCCAGTCCACGCCGAGCGCAAACTGGCATCTTCTGGCACCGACCTGCACACACAAACGCACTCACATGCCTGCCCATGTCAGCCTTGAAAAAGCTGCTCATGCTAAACACTCACATACAGAGAGCTAAGATGTTGAGGAAAGACGCTCGAGCCGCTTCACATGCTGGCAGCTATATTTAGAATGACAGAGTCGAATAATTAATGTTGTGGCAATTACAAAACCAAAAGCCAGAAGTCACAGTGGGGAGTGCCGAGGCAAGAAGCTTGGCCTGCTCACGGTGCAACAGTTTTGTTCTTAGTGTTGCATGAGAGCAGCCACCCTAAAATGCTCAGCTGAGTGGCTGCAGATTGTGGGTGGGCAAAGACTGTGTCCACGTTTCTGCTTCAGTGCTTCAATACACTTTACATCTGATTAGGCTGCTAAGTCTGTTCTTTAGTACAGTTCTGCCCATGCCTCAGGTCTCTGATGGTCTGGGTTTTCACAGGACAGTCAAGACGGAATGACTTAAAATTTGGATTTATAAGTCCTTCTTTAATGTAGCTTTTGATTTGTTTTTACAGAAAAATATTATTGCATAATTGCTAGGCGTTTGATTCTATTTGGTTCAAGCATTGAACCCTAAAGATTCTAAAATCTTTTTATCTAATAATGTAGATTTCTTTTTTTTTACATTGGGTGGAAAACTACTAAAATAGTTGCCAAAAGGAATCGGATTTCCTAATATTCAAAACCAGTTAAGTGACAGTTTTACAGCTTTTATGGATTTTCCGTTTTATTTTGGCATAAAAGTCTTTTTATTGGGTAAAAAAATGCTGGTTTGGTGCAGCTCTGGAAAGGAATGAAATAAATCTGACAAATGATGGTTTTTAAGCCGTCTGCAGACATTTTTTTTTACTTTTCTTCTGTAATGAAAGCGTGTAATTGCAGAGCAGCAAAGCAGAAGAGGTGCTTTCCTCTTGATCAACTGCAATGACTTCTGTAACAACGCAAGACTGTTTTAGCTAGTAAAATGTAACTATTCTTTTTGTCCCTGAAGACACGTTATGTCCTTCTCCGCAACTTTGTCTTCTCTCGTGTGAGAATCAAACTCTTAGGTCATTCCCACACTTTATCATATCCTCCTTTTATTTACATTTATTTTAATATTTCAAAATAAAATGGGTAAACATTTGGTTTAAGTCAGTAAGAAAAACAAAAAATATGGGGAAAAAAGTATCAGATTTTAAATTTGCAAGCGTTACCAAGCGCTAAAACGGGCTTTTGATGCTTCAATGCTGAACTCTGTAACCCGTTTTTCAAAAACCAAGGAGTTTGTGAGCAATTTTACAGAATTAAAAGTATGGATGTTGGGCTTTACTCAGTCTGGAGTGAAAATATTTCAATAGCACCACACAAAAATCAATAAAAGCTTTGATTTGACATAAAAACATATATAAAAAGATATCATTTATTCCGTTTTTTGTAAATTGTATTTGATTTCTATCCAGTAAATACCTTTTGAGACTCTATTACCCTTATGGTAGGTGGCATTTAGGGTATAACCCACATGACAAACTCTTTATTTCAAAGAAATCACTTTTTTGTTTGCTTGGAGAGGAAAAAAAATGAAAATTAACACTTAGTTTCAGGACATTCAGCAAACAGATGGCTGAATCAGATAGAGGTATTAAACAAGCAGAAATAGAAAATTGGATCACAATGCTTGTAAAATTAATCATCAGCTAAAAGGGATCACGACAGCCCAAACACACTCCCACGCCAAACACGGGTAAACCCACGAACACAGCCTCAAGTGCAACAAACACATCAGAAACTGAAACAACGTGAAAAACGGGCTAACTTTAGTTCTATTTGCTGCTTGAACTTCACACAATCTGACAGAATGGATTCAATGTACAAAAAGCTGCATTCAAACTATGAATGGGAATCAATAAAGCAACAAAAACAGACGTTTTGCTTGTTTTTTCCTTGTCTCTCGTAGCGTTGACATTTCACAGATGCACTGCTTTCCATCTGACGCTCTCTGTTTGCAGATCACAAATCAAAATATTGTTAGGATGACTGCCTCTGGCAGCAGCCAGCACTTGGGCTGGTGTGAGTCACCTCTCGGAGTAAAACCCCAGTGACACAGCGAGGGGCTGCACACAAATGCAGGTCACCCCTATCTCAGAGGATCCTGTGCATTTCTGTGTGAACAACCTTTCCACGCTGAGGATCGATGGAGATTAGAGCTGGGGATACAGCACCGAGTGTGCCCCCCTGTGAACCATGTAAAAGGAACTTGTTGGTGTTTTAATATGGAGCTGCGGTTAGCCGGCCAACCATGCCCGATGGTCTGTGGCAGGAGCAGCGAAATAAGCTGAGAGTCTGGGAGACACCCATGCAGAGCATGAAAAAAAGCACAAGTATTTTCTGTTTCTCCTTGACATCCACTTTTAAAAGAATGTCTAGTAACTGCATGCACATGTGCACGTCAGCTGCAGCTGAAAAACATTAACCAAGACAGAAGATTTTTTTTTTTTTTACTTCAATCCAGCTGAGCTAATGAAATACTTGGAGCAATCATCAGCTGGTACAAAGAAACTGAAAAGGAGACAGCAAAGTTTGGGCTTATTTTTGCATATTTGCACACATTAGGTATGCATGTGCACGTCTGGCTTCCATCACACAAATGCAGATGCCTGCAAAGCTCAGGGCACAATGGCAACATTGATTAGGAGAAAGAACAAAAGGGGATTTAAAAGTTAGATAAATCTTGTCATTTGAATCTACTGAGTTTGTATCTGTGTAAATATGAAATTAGAAGGAAAAAACAGATGAAAAGGGTTTTTAAAAATGCAAAGAGAATTCTAAAGAGGCGATAAAAGGAGCAACTAGGACAAAAGGTGTTGGAGATGGCAGTCAGGAGACACCTCTAGAGTATGATGCACTAAGAAAAATCCATTATAAAAAAAGGCAGCAACATCTATCTTTGCTCTTACCTTAACGGCGGTGCCTCCTTTGACAAAGACAGTGACAGTAAGGGAAGTTCAGTAACAGCCCCACTGCTGTTAAGTCCCTCCTTTTTCAAAAAGTTTTTTCACAAGTTAAATCCATGCAGTACTTTATACAGTCTGCCAACGTGGGTTTGTGGAAATCCACCCTGGGTGGTGATGAACGCTGCACTGTCAGAGAATACTACTCAGACAGGCAGGATGAAATGGGAGAGCATGGAGACAGGAGAGCAGACTGAGTAGGATGCAAAAAGCTATTCTTTCCTAACATCAGAGTGGCCGGGGCTGGAAACACCCACCTCCTCAGAATGCATCAAATGGGAGTCCGCTCCACACCGAGAGGAAGAGAAAGCAATCCTGTGTGCTGCCCGAGCTCTGATCTGACCTGAGATCTGCACATGCAAGGTTGGACACTCATTAACTTACTTCTAGTGACACACTCACACAGAAAGCTGGTCTGTTAGCTGAGCAAAGGCGAGCACTGACGTCTACGGGGATTTAAATGAAAAAGACAAAAAGCTGATGGGTTCTCAATCATTGTTTAGAAGGTGCTTTTATTGAACAGTAGCTCCCATAATGCACATGAGCAGGAAAAATACATTTCAGAATAAAACGCTTGTTTTTTCATTTAAAACGTCCTTTTGATGTTTTGACTAACCCTCTTTGCATATTTCTTTATATTTAATGTAATGCTTAAGAAGAACCTAATATCATTATAAACTGCATGTGAGTGAGATTTGTTTTCTTTTTACCAAGGGGTAAAAAAAGTAAAAGGTTTTCCTGTAAAAGGGTCTTCAGGACATGCTTTTCATTCAACATCAGAGCCCGTCGCTCAACATGCCTTCATTACCACTGTTTCCATTTTTCTGGCTGACAGAATGGCTGTAAGGTGCACGTGTGTTAGTGTGAGTGCGCATGTGAGTATGTGTTTTTGAGTGCTCAGTTTTTGTTTTTTCTTAGATTCCTCACTATACACCCCTATCTCCCTTAGATAACAGGATTTATTATATGACAAACATCTCTAAAATTGACACAAATGAGTCTGTATTTGAAAATTACACTGAATTAATTGTTTGAAATTGTTGAAAAAAACATTCAAGTAGAAAAAGATGTTTCCAAATGAGGAACATTTACAGTCTGTGATAGTATTTTACATTTCTAAAGTTTATGCTTTATAGTTTCAAATATGAGTCATTTACTTGAGGAAAATTGTGTCATACGGAGGTGATGGGAGTAAGTCAACCATCACATTGTTGAGACTTTACTCACAAATGTGATACAAATGTTGCAATTCAATGAAAAAATGTTTAGCTGGACCTGATTTAAAAGAGAAGAAAATATGTTGCTATGCTCCACCAAAGTGAAAAAATGTACTGGTGGTCACTCTGGTGCAAGAGACTGAGAAGAAACCCCCCAATTATGAGGCTTAAAACCGAGAAATATAAATGCAAGCAGTCCCACAGGAAGTGTTGTACCTTCAAAGTACTCCAATCTATTACTGTGTTAGCATCATCACTGCAACATCACTCCGATTGCCGAGCCAAGGAACCAAAGAGGCTTGTGGATGTTTATGCACAGTTCATCAATGCATCTTTGCTGCTGACCAAGCAGCCACTCTGCAGCAGCAGCAGCAGCAGCAGCGGGTCGTCCAGCGCACATACCGCCGCACTGACACATGCATCCGGGCTTAAACGTACGGATGCAGCGACGCACCTGTCGTTCACCATTTTTGTGCAGCATTCAGGAGCTCCAGCCTAGTTGGGGGGGAAAAAAACGCCAACCACAACACTCCGTAGCCCGGTTAACGTAAACGTAGTGCAACTGATACTATTCAGCGGCAAGGAACGGCAAAACAGATCGAATTGACGACGAACAAATAAAACAAACGTCGGTTTGTACGTCACATCCAAAAACCAGAAAACTGGAATCGCTTCTTACCATTAAAATTGTAGAGGAATAGTGTGCTGACTGTCAGATGAGGAGATGGTCCAGTGGAAGATGGTGATGGTGATGCTGGACAGTTCATCAAGCTTTTTCTTAGAGAAATGTCGCCCCCTGTAGCTTGTAAATGGGAGTGCACATGGGCCCAAATGAATCACGGGAAATGCATAATTGAGCCTTTGAAAAAAAAAAAAGTTTCAATTTCTAAGCAACATTTATGTTAAGGAGAAAAAAAGATACATTTTTTAGTTGCATGACTTGGAACCCCCCACCCCACCCCCATTTCGAAATTATTCTGGGCCTTTCCATATAAAACTATCTATTCAAACAATTCATAAACCAATTTTTAAAGTGAACTTTCAAAAAGCGTTTGCAATCTGGAACCCATTTCTAGCCACCAAAAATTAACTACAAATATGGCGTCAACGACGGGCCATTCTGAACATTTCTTACATAGGTGTCCTAAAATAGGCCTGCTTTTTTACAAATTTGTTTGTGATAGAATTTGAACGTTAAACATCTAAATTAATTTTATTCGTGTATACATATAACATTATTTAAAAATGAAAGTGCATTCTACCAATATTATTTTGTAGTTGTTTTAAATTGTTGAAGGAATTGGACTGGCGGCGCAATGGCTGGCAAGTCTTCAAGCAGGAAAAAGCGCCAACTTGTGCTGCGCCGTCTGAGTAGTCAAACACCCATGTTAAGGAAGAAGAGGGCAAATGTGTACAACTGGGGCAATATTTTATACATGAGACTGCAATGATTCGCTGTGGTAAGATTTTAAAATGTATTTACGCTGTAAAAAAACTGAACAGTTAAAAGAAAAAGACGTGTAGTTTGTTTACTTACCTCAGTTCTCCATAACAGTACCGCGCCGACCCAGTCGTGTCGTTGTTTTGTTTTTAAAGTGTTCAACCTCAACTGTCAGTTTGGTGGTGTTTACTTTTTTTTTTTTTTTACATTGAAATGCTTGTATTTTTTTTACAGTAGTTTCAAAAAAGGATTGATGCATATTTACTATGAACTTGGTGTTAACAGCGTGTGTGTGTTTTCTACTTAATTAAATCGTTGACTTGCTTTGTGTTGCAAAACTAGAATTATCTGAAATAATCAAATCGACCCAGTGAGCTTGTAGTTATATAACTCCATCATAAACTGAAGTGCGTAGCTACGTTCGTTCTCGTTGAACTCTGATGGCGCCCGCGAAAATAAAACCTTGCAATTCTCTTTTTTGGCCAGTGGGGTTCGCTGTTGCATCCGAGTAGAAAACAACCATCCGGGTGAGATGATGCCAGGTCTGCAAGGAGATAATGTCGTGGCCACGCAGGGGAGTCCTATGAGGAGGAGTAAACTCTCCCTAAAGTTTTTTCAGAAGAAAGAAACCAAACGGGCCCTGGATTTCTCTGAAGCTCAGACAGTGGGGCCCAAAACAGAATCAGAAGAACCTGAGGAAAGGTGAGTCTTCGCTGTCACTATAATTCTTCATTTTCATTGGCATTACATAATAGTGGCAAAGCCTTAAGCTTGGAGACAGTGGAGATTCTGTTGCATAAAATATATTGTTTTGTCTGTATGTAAGTATTTATTGGGATTTATAAAAAAAAAATCACAATAAGAGGCCTTGTTTATAATTATTTTCAAAATAAAAGATTTTTATGTTTAAACGTTATCAACCATTGGTTAACAGGTAACTAGTTGTAGTAAATTGGAGATGAAGCTCTAGTTTTTGTTTGATAATATTGAAAAGCAAACCCTTTCAAAAAAGAGATTTTTAAAAAATATATAAATTCAGATTAAAAGACAGGGACCACTGCCAAAATACAAAATAGATTTGCTTCTGTTCAACAGATTCATGATTTGATTATTGACTGATTATTTTTTTCTGAATTCCATCCAAAGTCAATGTTATAATAATATATCTATAAGCGATGGTTCAAGTGTTGAACCATCGCTTATAGATATATTCTCATATATATATTCTCGGTTTTTGCACTTAAACTTTGTGCTTAAACTGTAAATGCACAAACATGGAATTTTTATTAATATCATGAAAAATCCTTACATTAAAAAGAACAAACATTTTTTATGCCTGAAAAATGTTGCCTCAAAGGAAAATTATTCATAGATTATTTTAATTGACATCACACTTCATAGGTGAAGATTAAATGAAGACTGGTTAATCCTATTTATACATTTTAATTCCATCCCATGTGTTCTTTGCTTATACATCTCTGCTGTAATTTATAGCAGCTTTTGGAATATTGTTCCAACAAAATCTTTTTGTTGTTGTTGTGTATAATCCCATCATTCATGTGAAAATATGCTTTTATTATTATTATTTTATTATTATATAATTATTAAGTACTAGTAATGTCTCAGAGACTACATTCCCCACAAAGAGTTTGACACATCATCTTGTCTACAGCTGTGAACAGGTGGTGTATGGTCCACTTCCAGCTTCACCAGGGAATCATCTGCCACGTGAGAAGAAGGAGAACTTGTTGCCCTTTGTAGGGCTCAATAACCTCGGCAACACTTGCTATTTGAACAGTGTGTTACAGGTAGGCTTACATCCAAATCAGACTGTTGATTTCTATCACGTGAACACGTGAACTTCTGTGCTGAAAAGTAGTTTGTCAAGAGGTGGTTTGTGACAGTAGGACAAAGCTCAGGTGGATAGTGATGGCTACTAAAATAAACAAAACAAAATTGTACTCTCATCAACAAGAGAGCTCTACAAACTGGACTTTTCTTTGCTAGTGCAATTAGGGCTGGGCGATGGTGAATTTTTATGTCACTATATTGTTTTTTTTCATGTTTCACTGCTTCAGGTGATTAAAAAAAAAGGTTGGTGGTATTTTCAGTTTTAGAAGGAACATGCCTTCTGCACAACTTGCAGTGCACCAAAAACTCTGTTTTCTGCTAAATTTTACATGACTAACATACCTCTACACACGGGCCAAAATTTAATTTTTGAAACACTGGCCAAATTGGACGGTTGAGGAAAAAAAATCTACCAGCCAAACATATATTTATCAGCCAAATTCTAACACTATTTTTTTTTTCTTTTAGGAAAAAGGAAATTACAAAAATAAATTTATAGATAGTATGAACACATCTTAACTGTCATCTAACTGCAAACTCATACTCAAACATTCTAAGAAAACAAGGACAGATTTAGAGATTTCCTAATTCTACCTCCAGATGATCAGATTTTATATTAACCATAACAAATTACACTTGAAATCAGCTTAATGTTTTGGGTTATTGTCATTATATATCATTACTGAAATTAAAACTGCAGCTTTATGGAAGCAGAAGGATTGAGCACAACATCTTCAGTTTTCAATGTAACACAGACTCTGTTATGCTACACAGACGCTGCTAAAACAGTAGATTCAGTTATTATTTACAAAACACAGTTTTTATGAATGTCCTATGAATTAATCTTATTGTATTTATGTGCTATGTCTTACAAACTGGTCTGTGAAAATACTGTCCAACTTTAAACCGGTCCGTGATCAGAGGACACACAGAACAGCTAGTTGGCACCATAGCATTAACGGCTATCAAGCTAGCATCATAGCATTAGTGTCTAACAACAACGATGTCTCCAAATCAACACATTTTATTAATCTGTCTGTTGCTGCTTTAAGTAAAGCAGCTTTATCCTCCAGTTCGGACTGGATCCTGTTATAAATCGTCACATGTTCTGCTGTTTCAGCCAAACTAAACGCTGCACAGGAAGTGACGGCAGTGGTGGAGCCTATTGTTGTGTGTGTTTTATTTACCTCGCTTGCAGGCAGTGGAGGAGAACAGGAAAAAAGAAATTCACCAGAAGAGCTAATAAACATGACTAAATTTACACAAACATTTACTCTCCATGTAGTGACTATTGAAAAAAAAGTACTATCACAATATCAATAGTTACTGTTTTATCACCCAGCCAAAAGTGCAATTTACTTACAGATTCTTACGATTTTTAACCCCTTCTATGTGTTGTGGTGTTTATCATCCTAGCAAGAATTTTGTGTCAACACAAGTGCTCTTCTGGCTGACTAAAAAGTGGCCTTAAACCACAAAGATGTCCTTCAAACTGACAAAGCTGTGTTTATGCTGGTTGTTTTGTAGCAGCTTAAGGCTTGAGATAAGCGTCTGCTTCACATGATTGCTGTGACACTGTGTGTGCCCATGGTTCCTCACTGGTTTATCTGCAAAGGCAGTGTTTGGCTGTGAGGAGAGTGATGGTGGATGTTTCATCACACTGGCTCTGCTGCAGTTAAAACACCTGTTCAAGCAGAACCTGCAGCTGGTCAAACATGACTTCCCAGTTGGTGTGTGAGACAAGAGACATCTCTTTTTTTTAATGCATTTATTTTTTTAATTTTAATTTATTTTTAAGTTTTAAAAACAGCCTTTCTCATCATTCTGCTGATTGAGTTTTATATACTTCTCATGGAACATGGAATTTGTTGCTTTACTATGATTAGATAAACTTTTTTTGTTAATATAAAGAAATGCTGAACAAGAACACAATAATATTGATACATTTCTGTTTGTAAACATGAAAAATCCACAATTGTGTCTTAGAATAATACACGTGTTCTATAAAATCGATGAAATCTCTACATAAAGGAAAGGGTGAAAGGTTAAACCGTGTATGCTCATATTTCCTTGTTTGTCCAGGTTCTCCATTATTGCCCAGGCTTCAGGGAAGGAATAAAGAGGCTCTACGATCTGACCAAATGTCAGGAGAAGCCAAAGGAAGAGCCAGATGAAAGCGAAAAGGTTGGTTGTGTTCAAACAAAACAGCATGATATTCATGTTATTACGTAAAATACAAATGTATAAATTAGGCCTGGCCGATAAGAGAAAAATCTATGATATGCAATAACTGTGTTTGAAACTGCGATAACTGTATGACTTGCAATAAATGGAAGAATAGCAAAACAAAAATACGCAAACATTTTCATTTCACTTTGACAGTTTTATTCAAACTGTGTTTGAAGAATGTAGCCTGTATTGAAACCAGTATTTCCAAATAACCGACATTAGGGGCGTAGCAGATCACAAAACCCACGGTTCCAATCGTGTAAAGGTTTGAGTCACAGTTTGGATCATTTTTCAGATCAGTAAAAAGGGAAACTAACTAGATTAAAGCTAAAAATGTATTTTTTTTATCGTTTTACAACAAATTTTAAATAAAACAAATTTAAAGTACTTCAAAACACAAACACATATATAATGCATCAAAAATGTGCTCATTGAAGTCTATTTATAATAACACTAATAAAATCTTTGATCTCGTGAAATTCCTGTAAAAATATACTAAATATGTTCATATAAACAAAAGTGCATCATTGGGTGCTGCGTATTTAAAATAAATAAGATGGATAAAAATGGATACATAAACTCCCACTCCGTCCCCCCTTCACTGAGCACACGCAGCAGCTGGAGGTTTTCCTGCTGGACAGAGGCATCTGCACACCAGGAAAATCTTTGGCTATCCTCAAAAATCCAAACGTGGAAACGTGTTTACTAAGGTTTTTGTAGAACTCTGCAAAATAAACAAACCTGATCTCTCATCCTCTGTGTCTTATGAGTAAAACTCCTCCCACACGTGGGGGGAGTGTCTGATTTCTTTCAGACACACTTTCGAACAAGCATCAGGCAGCGACCGACGCACGTTAAATTATAAATGGTGGATGTGAATTTGATGCTCGAATTGCGTGCTGTTTGATCGGAAAATTGATTTAAATGATGCGCGCCAGGGGGGTGGGTATTGGGAATTCACAGTACACCTGTGTGCCAAACCGTGGCGAGTAACCCGATCCGTTAAACCCCTGACCGATGTGCTTCAAACTACAAAGAGATAGTTTAGCATGTGTGCAACCGGAGACCATTTATCGCCATATATGCCTCCCTTTGCTGCGGTATGCACACCGCAATGGGCTGATACCGTGATGACGATACATTTTCGGTTTACCCTGCAGGCCTAGTATAAACGGTAATTGCATATACTTGTATAGCGCTTTTCTACTTTCTTTGAAGGCCCAAAGCGCTTTACAGTCTCATCCCCTTCACACATCCCTTCACACACTGATGGCGGTGCCGCTGCCAAACACTGGCGCCAACCTTCCACCAGAGGCAATGTGGGGTTTAGTGTCTTGGCCAGAGACACACTGACTCATGGGCGGACAGGGTGGGAATTAAACCTGTAATCCAACTTGTTTTTAACCAATTTAATTTCTTTAATGCAAAAATGTTTTTGTCTTTGTGCCTTCATCCCTTCAGACACCTCAGTTATCAGATTGTTCTACTGAGACTCTGCCGTCTCCAGTTGAGCTCCTCGGAAGCCTCAACAGTCTGATAACATCCGTGGAGGAGCTGCAGTCCAACTTCCTGCTCAACCCTGAGAGTTTCCCTGAAGGAGAGCTGGCCACTCCGCCCCGTACAGTTCTGCATACCCTAAGGTGAGGCTTCTGTGGCGCATCTAAGTCATTGTGTCAGAGCGACAACAAGCAGTCGTGTTTTCCAGATTTAAGGAAAAAAAGGAGATCCTGATGGAATTGTGATCTGTTTTGCAGGCGTCTGAACCCCATGTACGAAGGCCATCTCCAGCATGATGCTCAGGAGGTTCTACAGTGCATTCTGGGATATATCCAGGAGGCCTGCGACACCATCAGGAAGGAGCGCGTGGAAGAAATCGATGCTGGTAAAGTGAAGATGGAGAACGACATCCAACCGATTTCCAGCTGCTCTGGCACACAGTCCACGCTAAACACTGAAGAGGAAAGCCAAGTCACCGGCAAGAGGAAGAGTGACACCGAGGTGGGAAATGTGAAGAAAAAGCCAAAGTCTGGCAAATCGAAGAACACAGAATCTACAGAGGAAGATGGCACAACCAAACCCTTCACTCGCTCCAAGAGAAAGTCCTCCAGTGACATGATGTTCACTCAAACTAAAAATGGAGCCGAGGTCAAAGAGGAGGGGAACGAAGAAGAGGAGAAAAATGAAAAGGAACCTAAATATACGGATGGGAAGCGGAAGAAGAGAGCGAAGCTGAGCTGGCTGAGAGCGTCTGGGAAGCAGCCGAGTATTTTCTCCAAGTTCTGCAGCATGGGAAAGATCAGCTCCACAATGGGAAAGAGCAACAAAGCAGAGCAGGAGAACCAACAAAAGGACGAGGACAATGATGATAAAGAACAGGATGGATCCCCATCATCTGAAAACGAGAAGACGGAGAAACATCAAGGTTTGTTTGGGACACTAAGAAGCAGATTTTAGTGAAAGTCCGTAGAAAAAAACACATTTTAACCCAAAACGGTGGTCATGACTGACAGCCATCTGCTCTTGTTTGCTCCAGGGAGTCTGGGTCTGATGGAGCAGCTGTTCCAGGGTCAGCTGGTTCTGAGAACCCGATGTCTGGAATGTGAAAGCTTCACAGAGCGAAGAGAAGACTTCCATGACATCAGCGTCCCAGTGCTCAATGACCAAGCCAGCAGTCCGGATGACTTCTCAGAGGGTAAGTTTGTACAGCCAAAAGGTCCACGATACTTCTTTAATATGTATCCTGAAGCTACTTTTACAGCAGTTACTACAAAAGTTAATAAGAAACCAGGAGTTCATTGTTTTTCCTCTTCAGTCTCTCCAGACCCTAAACTCGAACCGAGGACTCTGAAGTGGGCCATTGCTCAGTTTGCCTCAGTGGAGCGCATCGTTGGAGAGGACAAATACTTCTGTGAGACCTGCTATCACTACACAGAAGCTGAGAGAAGTCTTCTGTTTGACAAAACTCCCGAAGTGATTACGATTCATCTGAAGCGCTTCTCTGCCAATGGCTTAGAGTGAGTCCAGGAACTGACACATCTTTCATGATCGAATGATTTGTTTTTACACTAGTTTGATCAAATCTCCTTTACTTTTCTCTACTGTAACAGAAATTTATTTTAATTTGATGTTGCCAAGTCTAGTGTAAAGAAAATATTCCATTGATTCTTACACAAATGATGTGGTTAAGTCATTAAATCCCCCTCCTGTCTGGTTTGTCCTCACAGGTTGGACCCGTATGCAGGCCTCTCTAAAGTGAACACTCCTTTACACACACCTTTGACCTTGTCTCTGGAGGAGTGGTGCACTAAACCCTCCTCTGCTAAAGGGCAGCACTACCAGCTCTTTGCTGTCATTATGCACAGCGGTGTCACCATCAGCAGCGGCCACTACACCTCCTACGTCCGGATGTCCAGCCTGAAAGATGAGAAGCTTTGGCTGCACGACAAAAAAGAAACGGACCTGAAAAAAGAAAGGAAAGAGGACGCTCAGAAAGACGGAGCAGTGGACTACGACGATGGGGAGGTGTCTTTCAGCCAGAAGAGGCGCGCTAGTTTGGGTAACTCTAAAGCAATCAACAAAAAGCTGTCAGAGGGCGTTGGGCTGCTGGGAGGACAGAGGAGTTTACTCAATTGTGAACTTGGAAATGGCAGCAAACGCTCGGAGAAGGCAGGCAGCTCGGAGGGATCCAAACGGAGGAGGAGCACAAACGGCTCCAAGCACGTCAGCTCCGCACTGACTATAGAGCCAGAGGCCGCAGAAGAGGCAACACAGACTTCCTCTGCTGGGACGGTGTCCACAGAGCAGCGACCTTTAAGCGACCTTCTGAAATACGAGGGCAAATGGCTCCTGTTTGACGACTCTGAGGTGTGTTTATTCGAGGAGGAGGACTTCCTGCGAGCGTGCTCTCCAGAAATGTGCTCGTCGTCTACACCTTACCTGTTGTTTTATAAAAAGATCCCAGAAGACCAACTTTAGGATTCATAGAAGCCTGCCTCGATTTTAAATGTGGATTTTGTGTAGTACTGTAGTGCCAAAATCCTTTTTCCTTTGATCATCCTTCAAAGGATGCTTTCTGACCCAGAGGGCTGCAAATGCTGTATGTTTTTCCACATATCAGGGATGAATAAGGTTTTTTTAAATTTTTTTTACTGTCTGACAGGAATTAGTGAATTTTATTTACCTTATTCTCTCACCTGTTGTTTTTGTTTGTTTTTTGGGGAAACAAAGCACTTTGGACTGGAAGGGGTCAGAAATAAATGTTTCATGATGGGTCTTTGCTGAAATTCTTTCATTAGAATAGTCTTTCCAAAAAAACAGCGATTCTGTTTATAGGGTTTTTGCTAACAAACACTTTTTAAATAAATACACTGTTTTTCTTATCGTACTTATACACACACCTTACATTGTTTACAGTTTGATCGTTTTGAGGCCAGCTTTCCTCTGAATATCAGTTTTTAAAACTAAATACAAATCATGTTTTAAATCAATAACTTAAAGCCGAGCAAATTTGTGAAGAGGCCAGTGAAATATATACTGTTTTATTGTTTATGATCATCTAGCTACAAAAACTGTCCCTTTGTGTAAATGTTTTTTTGTTATTTTCCATTGCAAATAATTTTCTACGGCTAAACTAAAGCTAAAACTGGGCTGTTTTTGTTCAAACTTTGATGTAAAAGTGTGTAAAGTTGTTTACCAACTGCAACAGTTTGTTTGCGTTTACATTTTATTTCACTGTAAGACTCATGTGAAAGCAGCTTAAAGTGTTTTAAAAATGGCAAATTCCACAAATACAATTTTCTTCTTGTTTGACCTCTTTGAATCATTTTTTTGCTCCTGCATAAACACCAAAAAGAAGTTTTTATTTGAAAGAATAACATCACCCCAGCTGGACATTAAAATATTTATTTAGTAAAATATTTAAAATAAAACAAAACTACATAAAATTATACAAGAAGGTTTAAAGTACCTAATTTTAAAACATTGTTTCTTAAACTAAAAATGATAACGCATCATGATAAATACTTGTACAAGTGTTTTTTTTTTGTTTTGTGGTTTTGTTTTTTTCTCCCACCACTTTGAAATACATAAACTCTCCATTTGCAAAATGCATTTGCTACACCCAAAATATAAAAGTGCACACATGAAATACATCTTTTGACACTTGGTTTCATAATAAAAAAAAGAAAAACACCTTGACTTTTAAAATTGTTCCTTTTTTTGCAAAATTTTTGGTGGAAAAACTGCTTTTTTGGCACTTGGTTTGATCTGAAAGCGGGTTTCTACTTCTCGCCGTTGATAAAAGGCGAAACTTCAAACGTCAAGGTGTCGCATTAAAATCCTTAAAATCCACTTGTTTGACGTTGCCGATTATGTAACAGTTCGTAAACAAATGAAGATGCTGGAATGAAAGTACCATGTTGCAACTCCGCCAGCCTTTCTTTTAGAAAAAAAAGCCCTCCGAAACATTTCGTCACTTTCAAGAAAACGTTCATATTTACACTTAAATAAATTAATATTGCATTTTCTTTAACTCTGGCTTTGTGTGGGTGAAGGTGTGAGTGCTTTGTCCTCATCCTCAAATGTCGAGCTTGCGAAGACTCATTCTGCTGAAGGAATCTCTGCAAAATGTAAAAAAAAAAAAAAAAGAAAAAAAAAGATTTTAAAATCTTCTTAAAGTATTAGGACAAATAGTTTCATCTGTTTGATTTTTTTATGTCCCTGCTAAAGCTGCAGCTTTGATTTGGAAATGCTTGAAGTTTAAAAGACTTTTAAAAGTTTTCCCAGTTTTAACCCTTTTACTGGTGCTGTCAATCGATTAAAAAAATCAATCAGATAAAACTTTTGGATTGTGATTAATCCCGATTATTCACGAATTATCACCATGTTTCACAACGTACATTTTATTTGACTATCTGTAGCTTTTGAACAAAAACAGGCCAGAGAGAAAAGGTTTCCTTCATTTTTATTGTCTGAAATGTTTTAGTTTGTAAAGTGATGGCTCAGATATCCCAGAATGGAACTTGTGTGCACAAACACACCAACAGTAAGATAAGCAGAACTCTAAAGAACTGTAAAGACTTTAATGTCTGCAGTATTACTCCAAGAAAACAAAGATGCTGATATACAGCCATATGCAAAACATTGTGTTTCTGCACTTTTAATGGTCAAAGGGAATACTGAATCTGATTGGCTGTTGGGTGTTGATGAGCACCTTAAAAAGTAGTTCCGGTCACATGGCCCAAATGTTTCATATCGCTGCGCAAGCTTCTTTAAACAAACTTTTTGCTTCATCTTCTGGACAAAAATAAGCAGTAAGAGGTGAACTTTCTCTCTGAACTGATTCTTCATTTAATCTGTTATGATGATTAGCACATTCTCACTTCACTCTTACGCTGCAGTCTGCCAGCTAGCGACGCTTTCTCGTGTTACCGTGACAACGGGCCGCACCATGTATGAAATAGTCTGCTTTTTATGAAAAATTACTAAGAGTACTAAAAGTACTAAATATTTATTTCTTTTGTAAGTGGCCATGCTGTAAGTGGAATAACGCCCGATGCGAAGTCGAGGACCGTCACTTCTGATGTGCAATTAATCAGTGTTAATAAATAACGTGTACATTTTTTTAATTAATCAAATGCTTTAACGCGTTTATATTGACAGCCCTACTTTGTACAAAAATTAAAAACAAAATTTTGATTTTCTGCTGAAAAAAATCCAACTACCTTCTCAAGCTGTCCGTTTGCTGCATGATAATTGTAAAAGCAAAAAATAAAAGCTTGTTTAAATTAACATTCGACCAAAAGAATAAAAATATTACTCAAAATCAGAAATGAATCTTACCTGTGCGAGTTAACCTGCAGGACAGGTTTATACAGCTGGGGGATCTTCCTGTTGATGAGGGGCTGCAGCGCCTCCTTCAGTCTGTGGTAGTTCCTCTCCAGCTCCCTCTGGTATTCCTTCTGATCGGGACCGATCAGGCTCTTGTTC
Organism: Oryzias celebensis; assembly: GCA_014656515.1. Taxonomy (NCBI): domain Eukaryota; kingdom Metazoa; phylum Chordata; class Actinopteri; order Beloniformes; family Adrianichthyidae; genus Oryzias; species Oryzias celebensis. The sequence goes on along the minus strand of BNCR01000004.1, from coordinate 11,901,518 downwards.
TTCCTTAGGGCATCTTCACACCTTTAGTGAGAAAATGACGAGTTAAGTTTCAGCTATGAACAGCTGAAATCCCTGTAGGCGAACGGGATCTTATTTTCTACCCTGAAGTTTGATCAGACATTTTCTTGACTGTACCTCTTTGTGAAGTCTTTAAAGCAGAGCCTCAACTTGTTGTGATGTCTGTACAGCTTGGGATCACTGGGGATTTCAGATAAGAACACCTGTGCGACCTCTAAAGGACCCTTAAAAAACATACACACACGTGATTAATGTTGAGCTGCGGCTTTAACCATTTAACTCTGGAACTGTTGTCACTGACATTTAAATAACACGTGCTCTTTGATATATTGTAACTCTGACCATTTACTTGGCTAATTCTGACACAGAGAAAAAGAGCTTTTCAATTGGCTTTACACCATTATGCACTTTACATGCTTAAAGTGTTACATAATGGTACAAAGCCTAATTTCTCCACGACAGAATCTGCTGGAATTACATTAACACTTCAACGGTTGAAGAGTTACAGTAGTCGAAAGAATGTAAAAACTGGTGTTAAAGCCACAATAAATGGGCTACACGGTCAAAACACATTCAAAATTCTCGCGTTCATGCTTCGCTACCCAAGTTTTTTATTTATTTTTCAGGCTAGTGTGACTTAAGTTAAACCAGTTGAACTTTGACCAGTTGGAGACTCGGCTTTGGTAGTGATACATGTGTAGCATCATTTTCAAAACACGGAAGTGCCAACGTTTTGAAAATTGACCATGGAAGAGAAATAATAATTGCGGTTTGTACCCCACCGGAATAGAGATGCATATAGAAAAAGCCTGGAACAGGATTTGCAAGATTTGCACTGCTTCAAAATTTTGCACCAAGCCTCTTCCGACTGTGAGCACACGCACAGATATTGGGTAATGACAGACCACTGTGAACACCGATCCGTACGAAGCATCAGAATCAGTGGATTTACATTGATAGTGTAATGTTTTTACAACTGTGAAGTGTTGCGTTTTAGCTAAAAGGTGGTTATCTTATCTTCTGAATCTGTTGAAATTGTGTTAATTGCGTAAACGGTTGAAGAGTTACGATAGTCGAAAAATTGCCAACACTGGAGCCGTCTTTGGAGATATTGTTCTTAATTCTGTTTTGGCATCCTGTACCTGGTTGACAGTCGTGCCTACTGATCCCTGCAGGACCATCTGCAACATTTTAGCGTCGGCTGGGTCTTGGTGCGTGGCAAAGGCCAGCTCCTGTGTCTTCTTCTGCATGTCCTCTATGGCCACCTCAATGGGTGTGGATATAATCTGGAAAACACCAATCAGTAGATGGGAGTACGGTGCGTAACACAGATGTGATGGATTAGTTAGCATATTGTTCTTCTTTTGTACTACCTCCTCTTTGTGGATGATGTTGATCCGCGTCTTGATGTAGGGGAAAGCGTGGGAGGTGGTGAGAATGGTCTTGCGTTTGAATTGTTCGTGCAGGTCGCCATGCGCCCGTCCGTCCAGGGTAAAAGGAGTGCAGTAGACGAAGCGGCGCAGGTTGTAGTTCTTGTCAAAGTAGGTGATGCGGTCTTTCATCTCGTAGGTGTCAAAGTAGGGCTCCACGTACGTGATCTGAATGAAAGCCTGTCAAAATAAGAGCACGTCAGGTGCAGAACTGCCCCCAACATAAAATGCACGCAGGAATGCGAGCCTCAAGTTGCTTTGACCTTATTGGGATCCAGCTTGCACTTGTCGACGGGGTTGGAGTCCTTAATGACTTCTACCTGATCCTCGCCAAAGCGCTCACCATAGAAACCCTAACAGTATGATGCTGACATGTTAATAAAGACGACCCGCTTTATTTACTCATGAACCACAAACATTATAGGGTCAGATTTACCTCCAGCCGGTGGGAAATTTCCGCCAGTTTCGTGATGGCGGGCTCTTTGTACACAAACTCCTGCTCATCCAGGTCGCTAAATTTGGAGCCGTAAAATCCCACCCTGAAGTAAGTACCAAACATTCTCTTTCCGTCCTGAAAACACAAAAATTGTACTGTTGGAAAAATCACGGTACGATTGAAAAAAATTATAACGAACACTTTGTTTGAAAAAAAAAGCATACAAAGTCAGATTCAGTAAAAACGTGGAAAACTTAATTTTTTGCATCTATCCAGGACTTTATTTAAACTTGCTTACTGCTCATAGTTTTGCTCTTAAGTGTCAATAAGTAACATTTTGGCAACTTAGACCAAAACTTTTAGGTTTTATTTGTATTTACACTGGCAGAAAAGTCTTAAAAGTTCATCTAGACTTAGTTTTTCCAAGATGGAAACGTTTTGCCTTAAAAAGTTTTCTTTCTGTGGAACCATCCTGGATGTATGAGTCTTCACAAAGTCATTTACACAACTTCTGTCAGGATTTTTTTTCCCATTCCTGCTGTGTTTTTTAGACTCCCTGAAGAAAACCATGGCAAAGCTTGAAGAAAAAAATAAAAATACTCTTTTTCATCACAAATAAATATGGCTGCAAGTTATTGAGACATTTAAAAATGTGTCACAATGCATTTTATTGTCCCTAATTATGTTTGTTCTTTTAATTTTTTTCCCCATTAGGTCCAAATTATTCAGAAAAGCGACTTAAATCCACCAATAGGATGCATTTTTCAATGTATTTAAAGTGTTAAAATGTTTCCCCAAGTTAGATGATTCTGAATAACACTAAAAAACACAAAAGATGAAAAGCTGAGCAAACGTTTATGACACTTTTTGTAGAATCTCAAGTAACCTTCAGTGAAATGTTTTGTTTTGTATGATGCAACACGCTTAGCTTAAGATTCATTGCCAGAACTCGACTGAAAATACAAGTGTCTCCTCTTGAGATAAAAATATGTGTGCAAGCAGTGTGTAAATGCCCTGGAAGGGGGAAATAAAAGGAAGAAACAATAGTATGATGAAAAAAAAAGTAGCTCCGGACATGTTTAAGATACAATGATCACCTTTCACCTATTCTCAACATTGTGACTGATGCCTCAGGCCACCTAAGGCATCAGTCGCAATGTTGAGAAAAAACATGGCTCACATCTGAGTTAATCTGTTGCAATAAGAAACGCAGTGAGAACTGGACTTAAATTCTACATTTGTAACCAGGACATCCATGCAAAATACTATAATATCTTCAAAATCAGGTGGATACCAAAGGTTGGCATAAAAGTTGTACAAGACTAAACCAACAGCAAAAAAATTATATAAAAAAACGATTAAACAAAGGTTTTTTTAAAGCTAATTTCAAATTATGCAAAAGAAATATTGAAAAATGCCCTGAAAACTGAGAAACTTACCACAAGACACAATTAAGTAAAGTAGGAAGGAAGGGTCGGCAACCGGGAAAATCAAAAAGAAGAAAACAGAACAAACTTTAATCAGGATTGGGTTTTTCCCAAGAGAATTACAAAAAAAAACTATTACACAACAGCAAAAAAAAAAAAAATCTTCATTCATATGAGAGGGAAAATATAATTCAGACCATGCAAGTGCAAACAGAAAATAAAAGAGAAAGCCCCATGCACTTTGGGCGCACTTCCAAAATAATTAACTTGGATTCATGCAACAAATCATGAAAAAACTGAAGGTTAATACTGTTAAAAAGATGAATGGATGAGAAAAAGAAAATAGGGGTCGATTTAGTTTCATAATTAAAAAAACTACAAATAAACACAAAAAGGGAGGAATAAACTAACACAAATATTAATAAAATAAACCTAGAAGAAAACTGTTTTCTTTGCCACCAGTTTTGACCCAGTTTTTAACAGTTATTCTGGATTATATTTTAAAAAATGACACAATAGATAATAAACTAACAGGAAATGTCCATTTCTTAGCGCTGAAATCGAGCCCCTTGGATTAGGATGAGATGAAGTGACAGCTTGTGAGCCCAGTGACCGTGTGCTGAGCGACACGCTAACAGACAGACGGAAGATGAAGTGCAGAGGTGATGCATTCATGTAGATTTTGTCATTAGTGTCTCTCACACATACACACACACACACACGTTGAATCCCATGCACAGCCTGTCAGCACTGTCATGACTTTATTTAAAAAAAAAAAAAAAAAAGCTCCAACAGGAGCAGGGAGGAGGCAGGGAAATGGTGAGGGTGCTGCTGATTTGTACGGCCAGAGTCCCCAGCAAGGCAGACAGTTGACGTTGTCTTTACAGGTTAATGGTTTGGATGTGTGGAACCAAGCAAAGAGAGCAACAGGATGCCCACAGCCAGCAAATAAAAGGATGCAAAAAAAAAGATAAACATGAGCAGGACCAAGCAGGAACTATGTAACCACCTACCTCCCAGCCAGTACTCTGTGTAACAGAGAAAACACAAAGCATAAGAACGACAACATATACACCCCCACACCTCATGCTGTGTTGCTACGCTCATCGGTTACAGAAAGACTTCAAGTTTCTAACCTCATGAGCAAGAAAAAGACAAAAAGCTTTTGTCTTTGCACACTAGATGCAACACATTGATCTTGCCGTTACAAAGTAGTCGCTAACAGATATCTAGTTTGACATCTTGTTCACTTTTACTTCGTATTTCTCTGAACAAATAAGGTCATAAGTCACATGCGAGGAAAAAAGCAAAGAAAAATATAAAAACAAGGACATTTGTGCAAAAAATGGCTCCTTGTGTTAGCAGTGAGTGACTGATAAAATCCTTTATGACGGATCTTCCTTATGTTACAGCCACCACGAGATGGGGAGGCATCAGCAGAATCTTCAAGATTTCATGCCGCTACCCGATCCTTTTGAAAATCAGCTGTTTTTTTTTTCCAAATCAGTGGCGTGGTAGAGTAATGTAGACAGCGACAATCAGGCGACAATTAGGCGGCAGTCAGGCGGCCTTCAGACGGGGACAGCTGGGCAGCCAAAGGGAGGTGGCAGTTGGATCGCCAGCAGGCAGCAGCTCTGATTGGACGATGTATAAATATTTAGGGACGGCAGTCGTCTATATCAAGTGCCACCAGACGCCTGGTAGCCCGGTAGTATATAAAAAGGGGGTCATTCAGCACCACTGGTCATTCGCAACACATTACACTTTTGTCAGTTTACAAATGTACACATTTTTAGACAACATGCCTCCCAGGAAAGTACAACGTTCTGTTTTCTTCGTATTCTTCTCAGCATCAACTGCAAATCTTTGTGCCGTTGATAGCACCATAGCCTGACTCGGCCCGAGTACTGACGCTGTGGTGCTATCAACGCCACTATGAGTTTTGTGCAGTATCAATGCTGTCTCCCCACTTGGACCAAAAATGTCCGGGACCGCCAGATTGAAGTCTGGCCATCACTAGGCCCCCGGCTCTGCGGCCACCACGCGGCGTGTAAAAATGCGAGTGCTGCCTTTCGATTACAAATGCCGCTGCACAGCCACCTGCCGAATATTCTGAAAAACTTGCATATAGGTCCTGTGCAGTGGCATTTTGGGATATATGACCACTGTCTTATAAACAGCATTTATGATTGAATCTTAAATGCTATAAAAACAATTCTAAGGTTTAAATAAACAAAAATCAGTCACATTGGTTTCTTAGAAACATAAACTCCTCTTGCTTGGCGCCCTAAAGGATAAAAACTGTTGTGGGGATTAAATCTCTGTTGGATTTTTGTGTGTTTACCTGATGGACAATTTTGCTAAAGGCTTCCTGCAGTTTACCATGAATGGTAGCCAGCCTTTTTGCATCTCGGTTGGCTTCGTGGATGGGAATCAGCACCTTGTACACCTCATTTAAAGCCTCGTACATCCCAGCCTAAAGGGGGAGGAGTCTCATCAGTGAAATGTAGCAAGTCACACTAAAATATACAGTGACACAGAAAATGGAACGATCTGATCTCTCACCATAGAGAACGAGGCGGTTGCCTGCTCTAGAAGCCCAACTAAACCAATTTCAGTGAAGTATTTGCCAGAGCAAATGCCCTCCTCATCTGGTGACACCACATCGTCAGAAACCGCAGATTCCTCCAGAACATTGGAAGAGATATTCTGGGGAGTTGAATGAATACACACTTGTGAAATACAAGAGATTATATATATTATGTTTTTTTGTGCTGTGAAACTGTCCTCACCTGGAAAGTGACACACCCTACAGGAAGATATTTGCGGTCCTCCAGCATGCTCAGGTATTCTGCTACCAGGGCAGCACTGTGCACGAGACACTGAGCAGCCTCGGCGTGGTTGTTCCTCTCCGAGTGTTTCCCAGCCATATTCTGGAGCCAAGTTAATCGAAGGTCAGGAGACGTCTGGTATCCCTTAGCAATCCTAAAGGTGACGCAGAAACAAGTTCAGTGGGAGTTCTGCAGCTGCCAACTATATCCAAAGCGACATGAATGACAAACTTTCATGACGTGTACCTGTACATGAGATCCACCAGCATCTCAGGATCCTCCTGATGTTCCTTCATCTTAACCGTATCCGACAAGATCATGTGCAGATTAAATACAAGGTCCTGGACCTGTGAAGAGAAAGATTTATTTCATAACAAAAATGTTTCTGGAGCAAGAAATAATTTAAAATTACAAACTGTGACTGAGAATTACACCACGCAAAGAAACAGAAAAAGGGATTTTTGCTCAAATGGGGTTTCCATCTAAAAAAGAAATGGACTGTTTGAATATTTTAAGTTAATTTACAAAGTTTTAGAAGGAGAGGGCAGTATGAATAACATATGATTAATATGAATACACACACAGTAAGAAAGAAGTAAACCTGGAAAAAAAAACTGCAATCAAACTACAAAATACACAGACTGCAAAGAGTACTCAGTACCTGGTCTGGGAAAGTGGTCTCCCTTAGTTCCAGATCCTCCTCTGCATAGGTGAGGATGGTCTTCAAAGAGCGTCTGAGGAATTCCTCGTTGAAATTCTGAGATGTTCCCACCAGCGAGGACAGAGACATGGTTACCTGCATCTTTACTCTTGCAAAGTTCTAAAAGAGCAGAAGACAGAATTGGTTTTATAGACGTTGGTGTTGCAACAGCTGAACTAAAAATGAGAGAAAAAAAAACGTATTTTCCATCTTCAAAGTAAACTCAGATACCCACTACAATGAAAATTGTGTTTTTGGTGATTTTGACATGTTCTTGTGGTGTTTTTCTGATAATAGAGGACATACAGTGTATAAAGAAAATCAAGCTCAAATTGCATTTCTGAGTATTTATGTATTAAAACTGTTGTGAATCAGGAGCTGACAACTGAAAACAACACCGTTTTTTTGGCTAAAAGTAACAAAATCATAATTAAAAGACCACTGGGGACAGTTTGAAAAGGGCTTAAATTATGATTGGAGTGGGTTTTTAATGCAGCAATGGTTCCAAAACCCTTAAGTGGTTGTTTTTCCTTCATTTTACTCACATTTCCAATCTCAAAGTTTTGCCTCATGAGGAGGTAGAGGGAGGCACTGGCGTGAGATCTGATGGTACTTATGCTACTGCTGCAGCTCCTCAGAAGTCGCAAGCACAGATCTGCGCACTGCTCCGTTTCTTCTTCAAACAGCAGTTCAGGGAACTAAAGATACAAAAACATTTTAAAGAAAAAAAAGATAAATATAATTGGAAGTAAGCTGCATTGAGGCAGTAGTCTAACCTTCGACACAAGCGCTCGCTGCGTGGCAAAACAATGCTGAAGGTAGAGGGCGCTCTGGTTGCAGGCCATGCTGTGGAGCAGCACCTTCAGCACCCCACCCAGGATACTTTCCTTGGATTCTGTCACTGATACAGTCTGAACAAAGGCAAAATGACATTAATGGAGTCAGAGCCATCTATCATGGACTTGGAAATATTCATGTTTCTGACGCTTCTTCAGTGCCTGCATACCTGTACAACGATCTCCAAAGTATCTAGAATGATTAAGTTGGCCTCGGTTGCTAGGTTACCATCAATTAGAGCTTCATGTTCCAGCTCTGCTCTTGTCCTGTAAAAATCAACAATCGCACGATGACAATGTCTTTAACTGAACGCTGCAGCCACCACACTTGCTTGGACAGGATCGTAGGAGTTAGATGCACAAACAATTTTATTCAATGTGTAAAATTATTAGTTTTTGAATCTTTAAAACCCAAAGCTGCAGGATTTAAAGAGGATTCACTTTTTTTCCCAAAAACATGGAGTTTTTCCTCCTATTTTATAGGTGAAATATCAACTGAACTTAATAAGTGTACTGAAAGTTTTTTAGCTTTATTTAGTATTGCACTTTTTTTATCCTAAAAAGAACCAAAGAAAACAATAAAAACAATGATCTTTCATTTGACTTTTTCTACCTGAATAACCAACAAAAAAAATACATGAGTGAACCCTAAAGTAAGCATACTGGTTAAAAAGCAAAAACAGGCCCACGGCAACCACTAACAATAGTAGACTAGATATTTTATGTTACAAGAACACAGTGGTAAGGAGGTTCAAGGGTAAGAACCAGGAGGGGGTATTTGTCCACAAACATGTGAGAACTTCAGAAGTTAAGGTGGAGAAAAGTAAATATAAAGGCCCAACAATCCATTACCACAGATATTACTTTTGGATTTCTGCAGCCAAATCAACTGTTTTCAGATCACGAGTCTTTAAACTGCTGGACTTCCCACATGCACCTTTAAAAGAAACACTGAAGCAGGGAGAATCTGAAAGCAGCACACAGCAAAGGTGGACAATACAATACCTGACGGATTTGTGACTCCTACATAAAACACAGCAACATAAGAGAACAAGTGCAAATTAACATAAAACAAAGAAGGTTAAGTTAATGAAAAATTTAATTTAAAAAAAAAGCTTTTTTTAAATATCATTTTATTTACAAAATCTCTCAAAGAAAAAAAAAGTTGCGTTAAAGTTTGATTTTAAATACGGCAGCTTTCCAAACATGTATTCTATTCCTCTGCTGATGAGAAAAAGCATATAGAATGCATCTGTTGATGCATGCCAATAGATGTTCAACAAGTTTTTAGCAGAAACATTATAGACTTTTGCCTTTAAAGAACAAATTTAACACAAAAAGAAAAATGATTAAGTTTAAGTTTTTGTTCCAAAAAACAGTCAGGTCAAATAAACCACAGCTTAAATGAAATTCAAATTTGTTATCACAGGATTTGCTCCACTAAATAAACAAACATCTCGTAAAAAGTGATGGATTTTGGATTCACCTAAAGTACACTATAGCCTTTTAGAGCTGATCTTCATTTGACCATTTCTGAACGTGTTAATGTCCAACCCCTTAATAAATCAAGACTTCTGGGTCAACATGCAGCTCTTTTATAAACCCCAAGGACTACATGAACTAAAACAGGTCTCTGCTTGTTCTTCTATAGGGAACTGTGATGTCTCAGCAACAATAAGCCCTCCTTTTAGGATTTAAGAAGTTGGATTAAACTCCTTTGGTTTACAAAATTACATAATAAATCATATTTATTCACTTATTTGAGAGTTTTCTAGACTCAAAATAGACTTAAGACGTTAAATGTTTCCTCTAAGAACTTGACTCATCGTCTACTAAACTTTGTGAAAAAGTGAGCTCAAGCTTCGGGATGCTTTATTGTTTATTTTGCAATGGGGAAAAAAAAAAGGATTGAGGAAAATGACTGAGGGGCTTGAGAGAGATCATACTTGTCCATCCGTTCACTGTTTTGCCTCCAGTGGGTCATGTCCTTCCTCCATCTCAGGTTTTCCTGACTCCCAAAAGCACTGCCAGATGGACTCCGCTCTACAAGGTCAACAAGCATTGTTTACTTTTTCCATGATAAAATAAAGCCGAGTGCTCAAAGAAAACAGAACTGACTTTGGCTGTATTTTTTGTAAAACAAAAGCTGAATAATGCATGGAAATCACTGTTGTCTGTTGCTATGTGTGAACACATTTGTAAAGGTTCTTGCCCCCACCTAGCTGTCCTCGACTGCGTCGCACCATTTCCTGTCTGGCTCCGATGCTTCCTAGTATGGCCTCCTCCAGTTTGGCCTTCATATCTTTGGACTTCTTAAAGGTTAGGCTGTTCATGCGTTCAAACGCCTTCTTCCCCTGCATGGTGAACACAACATGGGCCTTGTATCCATGAAGAAGACAGGGAGTCGGTGGACAGAGAGCACACAGCGGGGAAATTATTGCCAGCACAGCACACAACAAGCAAAGCAGGTTAGTGGCACAAAAAGCAAAGAAAAACGCAAAGAAAAGCTGAAGACAAACACAGTCCTCAAAGTAGATCAGTATACACAGAAAGCGGAAGATTATTTCATTTAGTTTCTTAATTAAATTAGTGATCAGAAGCTTTCATTCCATAAAAAGAAAAAGTTGAGGGTTTCATCAATGCAGGAAAACAACTTTAAATATTCTATACTCATAATATTTGAGTCTATGAAAAAACTATGGCAATTAACTGCTTCAAACTATTGTTTCCAACATGTAAAATGTTTGCGACTACCTTGTACTCAAAGCAGGAGACGCAGAGGTAGAGGAGATCCAGCAGGCGGTTGAGCTGGGACACCGACAGGTCTGTGAACCACTTCTGCAGCACCAGCTCATCAGCGTTCTTCAGCACCCACAGCAGACAGATCAGCAGGCTGCGGCTGGACTCGGCCGAGAAGCTCCCATGCTGACGACTCGCCTGGAGATGATTGGAGGAATGATGTGTTAATGCGGACGAACAATTCCAAAATAAATTCCACAAATAAATACCTGCATATTGCCTGAATTTCATGCAGTGAAAAGAAAATTACCTGCGAGTTGAGCAAGAAGCTGCTTGGTCGAGACACTGGAGATGCAGTGGAAGTGCCTGCTATTGCCATGGCAACGGTCTGGTTGATCATACTGTTACCTTCTCCCTCTGCCTCTTCTCCACTGTTCCCAACTGATGTCCCCTGGGGACATCCTGGCCGACCCCACTGGTTGTGGGACTCTAGAAAAAAAAATTCAAAATAAAACATCACTGCTAAATAGATTACATTCAAATTGAACTAAAATTATGGCAAAACTGTGGTATTAAAATAAGAAAAATGGCATTCAACTGCCCGATCACATTTAAGTTTTGAGACAAAATTGGACAGAAAAGTTTAAAAGAAGCAACAAAAAGATGAACTGAGGTTAGAGTTAGTTAATCACATCAGGGGGCAACATCCTTCAAAGCTAAACAGATAACCTTAGATAACCTTTTCTATTTAAGGTCCAAATATACCTCTGAAAACAACATGTGTTTGAAATACCTAAAGATTTGGCAACTTTTATAATTTCACACCAATGTCTCGTGGAAAAAGTGGAACTGCAGGCTTTGCTTAAAGTAACTGAGATTTAAGTTAAAAAGCACTGGCAACTGCAAAGCAGATGAAAACAGGGGTACATTGCTCATAAATTTATTACTGCTTTTAGGATAAATTAAAAAAAATACATTGTTGTCTTTATTTTCTTTGTCATCCTATAGAGGTCAAACAGAAAGCCAAAGGCAACTGAGATCCTTGAACTGCATCTTTACCTGTGAAATCATGTAGCTGCGGAAGTGCCTCCATAACAATTCCAATCAGAGGTAGGTAAAGCATGGCAACCCGGGCCTTAACCTCCACATCAGCGTATCGCGGGTCGGAGTCATGGCTCGACAGAAGGTTATGAACAACACTGACTACCTTCTTATGAAGACCAAACATGCTATCAATAAACAGGAGAAAGGTGAAAAAGTCAAACCAGAGTGACTGTTTTCCTTAGGTACAACGTGAGTTCTTTCCACCTCAAAACTTCAAACCCAAACATACTAACCCCTCGTTTTCTGGGTCCAATATTAATGACAGTTCAGACAGAGCTAGACCCGCCAGAAAATGTTGCTCTCTGAATGGGGCTGACAGCTCAAACATGTTGGCTATCTTCTGGTCCTGGACATGTGTGGAAAATCCAGAGCTCTGCACAACAAACAAGAATCCCATCATGAGTTCACACTTTCACTGTAGCTAAAGAAAACCCGATTTTGTAAGATTTCAGGAAAAAAATGATCTTAAGTTGACTTTGATCTGGTTTTATCTGACCTGTGAAGTTGCTGAGGACACAGAGGGAGAAGGTGAGGCAGGTGGGGTGAGCAAACTGCAGGGCAGGTTGAGGGTTACATAGTGTTCATGACTGCAAACAATCCTTAAGAAATCAAGTCTCAAGGATTCAAGGGTTGGGTTCTGCAAAGTGTAAAGTTTTGTCGACACCTAAAGAGAAACAAACAGAACTTAATGGAAATCTTGAAGCTAGAATGTTACATTTATTCACTAAGAAATAAAAAAGTAGTATAAACTGTTGATTTCGAATGCAGCTCAGAAATAAGGGTGTACCTGCTTCCAGTATGCCCTAATTAGTGTGAAGACAAAGCCTCTGTCCATGACAGACAGCAAGTCGTTGAGAAAGAAAGCCAGGCTTGTGTTCAGCCTCTCCACCAGCTCAAGGTCCTAAATGGATGAGAAACAGCCGTAAAACTTCATCATGACATATATCTGTGCTAGAGACAGCTGGCTTGATACATATTTACCTTTTGGAAGCGAGACACGATGTCTCCAGCAATGGTGCTGACCAGCGCTGTGATGTCATCCATGAACCGTTCAGGAAAGCGGTTCTTTCTGGGTGAGTCTAAGCGGTCGGTGTAGTAAAGGTGATGGATGATGCTCTTCACCTGAGAAGAACAAGCAACAACCACTAGCGTACTTCAAAAAAAGGATTAAAGCAGTGGGAGGCATATGTATCTGTTTGTCTCTTACCATGAGCTCAAAGAAGAACCATGCCTGTTGCAGCGCACCCTCCCGAACGCTCCCACTGCTCACCACCCACTGGAGGGCCAACTCCTCATGAAAGAGCTGAAAAATCCACCAAAAGGTGAAGCAAGGAGGAAGGAGAGAAGGAGACAAAAAAATAAATGTAGCCACAGCCAGAGATAGTGTGAGGTGCATGAAAAGAAGCGAAAAATGAATTATAAAATGCATTTCATTTATTCTTATGATTTAAAGAAAAACTAAAATGACTACAAATTTTTGCTGAAAAGGGACTCATTGCCCCTTTTTTCAGGATGAAACCCATGATCTAGTAAGATACTTTCCCCTTCCAATTCTGACTCCAATTGTTTTACTAATGTTGGTAAAGAAAACACTTGAAAACGTATTAACATGGAGGTAAAACCCAAATATTTGACAGAAATGATCAATACTACAGTCCCAAAATGAAACAGATTAGCAAGAGTTCCTGCTCACCAAACACTGGAAATAAACATCACTGAAGGAAAAGTCAGGTTAGTGGTTTCTTAATGGATGAATACCAAAAGTAGATAAGAACCAACAAAACTTAGTCTTACTTGTTAGCTACAGATTTAGTTTTTTTGCAAAAATACATATCATGCATATTAGAACATATGCAGCACAGATGCATTTTTACTTCTAAAATGAAATGACAACAATTATTTACCTCATGTTGTCAAAATAAGCTAAAATAAACAACATTCAAAAATATGTGGAGTTCATCAGCATAGTCTGAGAAGTCACCCATAAAGACATGAATTTGACTGAGTAAAGAAGCTTTAAACTTTAAAATACACAAAAAAGTATGGGTGGTTTACCATGTACAGTGGTCCCTCACTATATCGTGGTCTCACAAAAAAAATGTTGGTGCAATTTGGATGGTTTGGGGATTTATTTAGTGTTTTCATAGGATTTTGTGATCTGATTGGCTGTTGAGCATCATCAATCAATTTCCTTTGTGTTTTGTCCCTGTGCAGAAAGTGTTCGGCTTGAGAAATCTGCATAAATCTTTGATTGCATGCAGATCTTAGTTTTCATTCTATAATACTGAAGTTATACAACAGTTTAAACTTTGAGAGTTTAAACATGGGAGAAAAGTGTGAAAATGTTAATGCCTGTGTGAAAAGTTTATTACCGGTAAGTTTGTAGTGGCACACAGTCACTGAGTTATTTTAGCATTTTTCACATGACGGTGACATGAAAGAATAAGTTGTGCAGTAAATGCTACATATAGTTGCAGAAAAATTTGGTCCAGAAACTTTAATATAAAGAAAATTAGGATTTTTGTCTAAATTTTGTCTAAAAACGGTATAATCATAATTAAAATGCCACTGGGAATGCTTTTACAAAAGATCAAAAGATGATTGTGAAGGAACTTTAAAACTGCTATAATAACTGTAAAAAATAAAGAAAATGTGTGTGTTACCTTAGGATTGTAACTCCCGAATATACAAGGGACCACTGTATATTTAGTCATGCAGAGTAAAGAATCCCCATCTTTTTTATGAATGCTGCAATATTGAAATATCAGCCACTAAATATGATTAGTGGTTCAATATTTCTTGTAACATCCAAGCTAATTAAAATCTAAATGGTTTCACTAAAATGAAGACTTCCCAGACAGTGAGGTTGCCATTCAATTAAAAAAAATCAATAAATAAGAATCTTTTTGGATATTAGAAATAATAAGTGTGCCAAAGACGAAGCATTCAACAGAACAACACAGTGCAAACAAGACATCAACCAATCCAGAGGAACACTTCCACAGACAGGAGAGGTGAGGAGGGGAATGAGAGGGTGGGGGGCGTGGCTCCTCCCCCGCCCCCCCAGTGTAAGTGGCTCTACCTTTTTTGTGGGCAACCGTCCTGTTAAAGTTTGCAAGAAACTGGTGCTCTCAGTGTGCGAAGACATGCGATTGCCACAGCGCTCCATGGCCTATGGGTGGGATGAATGGAACGGTGACAGCAAGGTTAGTGGAGAAGCAACTAGGATATGGGAGTTTTCCGCAGCACAAAGGCAACGGTGTGTGCCGGGTCGCACACACACCCGACACACATGCATAAAACATTTTGTAATCTGCTGCACGTACTCTTCATACATGGAGACATGAAACAGTTAAGAGACAGGACAGGGCTACAAAATCTTTGCTTTGTGCCCATACTACAAAACAAAAGTGGTTCCCACACCAACAACAATAACTGCAAATGCATCAATTTATGATAATCACAAGGTTAGATTCTCCTCAAATTTTGACTTTCAATTTAAATGTAATGTAGCCTTTACAGCTTATCATAATAGGACTTTTTCTAAAATGTAAATAAACATATTTTTTTGTCAGTAGTAATCACTGACGGTAGAGAACTGGACTGAGTTACCGCTCCCCCTCACGTTCCAAACAGAAGCATCAACTGACTCAGAGAAGCCAAAATCTTATTAATCATACTTATTGTTTATTATTTGATCCACCTTTTCATGTTATATTTTAATTATGTCATGCAATCAAATTAATAATGTTAAATAATGCAAACTATTATAAAAAATATGAGGCAACCAGAGTAGTTTGATTTTCTGGTTTAAGCTTTTAAAGGCAAACATGTCAAATTCCAGTTATCATATCATTTTTTTTTTCCTTGTGCAACTAAATCTACTGCAGCTGCCCAGCAACATTCACACACTTCAATAGTGTGGATGCTCATATTGCAGTCATTGCTTTGGCAAGGGTGGCCCTTTTGAAAGCTCTATGCAGACTAGCTGGACGCAGGACTGTGTCTGCTGATTTATTTTGCATTCTTAAAGGATGCACCCATATGCTTTGGAGGTGGAGAAAGTTCAGCAAAAGTTTAACATCTAGTGTAAGAAATTACCACTGATGACAGACAGGTAATAATCTATGATTATCTAAATGACTTTTTGCAACTGTGATCTGCAGTTCTGATTTAACTTGTGTTTAAATAAACAAAGTCTAGCACTATGACAACTTAAAATGACAGAAGACATGACTGTGTGAAGATGCAAGTAAAAGATTTTGATAAACATTCACACCGAGTCAAAAACACATGCAGAAAAACAATGAAGGAGAAACAGGAAATGATAGAAACAAGAGAAAGGATAAAAATGCTTTCTAACACTACTCTTTTTCTCCAGTCTATGCCAGCAATCCGCTGTGCCATGCATACACAAAGAAAGAATATGTCAACGTTTAATATTTAGCAGTGAAGAGTCTAGTCTTGAAATGGAGGGCACGGCTATAATGAGGAAAAAAAGGAATAAAAAAAAAAAGTTGGGCACTCAAAAAAAGTGTAGCAACATTTGAATCTAAAATGATCTTTGGTTGGGTTCTGAGAAAAAGAGAGGTGTTAGATTAGATCAACAAAGAGAGCATATCTGTGAATTTCTAAAACCTTATTATTTGCAGAGCATTGAACACATCTCAGGTTGAATTTAATGGTCACATGTGCACAGCTCTAAATGTTCCACGGTAGACTTCACACCGGAAAAGCTTTTTTTTTTTTAGTCTAGACAATTTCTGATCGATACTGCCATGTATAACATTTGCCACATAACTAAGTGTGCCCCTAAGGCTTAGCACTCGATTTAGTTGCTGTCATATGAACTGTTTAAGTTTCACAATTGGATTTATGACTAAAAACAAAACCTTTGTTGTCACTAACTTTAAAATAATTTTCTGTAGTTTTATCTAAACCAAATAGTAAATAGAACTTAGTGGATTTTTAGAAATTAGAAAAGCTACAAAGCCGTGCACTCTGGTGGATATTATGTAAATTTGAATCTTTATATAACTTTCATCCATATTGAATTTGCATCTCGACAGAGCTGTGCACTTGCAGTGCAACCATTAAAGAGTTGTGTTATTGCTGCAAGCAAACAAAGCCGTACATGATGGAAGGTGGTGTAGGGTGGGTGGTGGTGAGGGGGTCATGGAGGCGGCTGTGACTCCCATGCGCCAAGCCATGGGAGGGTTGTGATTTTTTCAGTTTGCAAAAATGCTGTAATATTCTTCTGTTTTGGTCTTTTATGTCTTTGTGTTAAAACACTGTGCGTGGTCCATAACTGAAGTTTAGCGGAATGTGGTAAAATTTTCAGATTTTCCTCATTTGAGGATCAATAAAGTACATTGATCTACCTAAAACAAGGTCAGCAGCCAGAGTTATGTGACCAGAGGGAGCAGCTTTACAACTGGCTGAATATAAATGAAAGAGGGGTCAAGAAATGACAAAAATAAAAATCAACAGGGATAAAAAAAAAAAAACTACAGTATAGGACAAATTTTGTTCCTCTGACAAAGCACACAAATAAACCAAAACTCCAAATATTCCAGAATTCCTTTAGTGTGAGTAGGGTTGTTGCTGTAGTGAGGCAAAGTGGAGGACAGGGCATTCATAAACCACCTGCATGGTTTCTGGAGCGGACCCGGGGCTGGATCCCCAGGGAGCACTACAGCCCATGGTGTGCACCCACGAGTTGGAGCGGTCTAAGCCCTAGGTGTGCCAAGGTCAAAGGACACGAGGCAGGCAGGAAGCGAGGGAACAAGCGAGCAGCACGAGGGAAGGAAGGAATAATGACAAGTTAAAGTGGTTCATAGTTCATGATTGTTGGACGAAACCAGGCTCCAAAAATAAAGGTTAGCCGTCAGTAAATGAAGGTCCAACTGATCAGAACAGAGGAGTACAACAAATATTCTGACTATTCCTGCCTTTTCTTAATAAAAAAACTTGCCCTGACTCAAAGACAAAGAAGTTTTATTAGAGAAGGGATCATTCATCAAAACAGGGCTGCATTCAACATATTACAGTTACAAGCACAGCAAGACCATAGATTAGAAAGCCACATTACATCAGTCACTCACTGCTCATGTGCCTTCTGAGTTAAGAAAATGTCGACAGAGAGAAACCACAGAACATACAAAACGACATACATGGCAACAGTTAAATAAAAAAATGAAAAAAAGGACAAGCAAAGAATGCTAGCGGAGAGAATGTAAGCTGCTGTTCAACTCTCATAAAGTTGTCACATTTATTTTTGGATTTTTCAGAACATATAAGAAGGAAAAGTATACTAACTCTTTTCAGAATCCCCCCTTTTTTCATGTATATGCAAGTGACAGGTTGAGGTTACGCTGGTAAGGCAGATAAGATGTTCAAACTTCTGTTTACGCGTTGGCTATATCGTTTACATGTTGATAAAACCTCCACTGGGTCACAGTGCACGCGGGGGCCCTTTCTTTTATGTATGTAGGTCAAGAAATATGGATGTAGTACAGCTGTTTTTCTTGAGTCTAAATAAAATACATCATCATCATCATTAGAAGCTGGCTGCTAAATAACTTTAATAGAACATAAATATGCATTGTGAAAATTGATGAAACTGATGTGCTTTTTTTGTCTGTCTCTTATCCATATAAATTGAAGCACTACTAACACTTAATAGTCAGTTATGACACTGCAGATCTCTAATGTGGGGCAGAATTTTACAAAATCTAACATTTAATCTCCCAAAAAATCTACATTTGAATACGAATACAAATTTGAACCCATCTAGGGGTCACTTGTAGAACCTCCTTTACGGATATACTTGGCCCACTGTCTTAAGATGGATCAGTTCTGAAATTATGTGTGACAACCTTACCTTGCTGCCAATGATGGAGCGAACTTCATCGTCAGGAGACGTTGGTGTACCAGATATATCTGGGTTACTGTTGCTAAGGCTACGGGAGCGATTGAGGTTGAGGCTTGCTGGTCTGACAGCTGAGCGGGCCATGGTAGCATAGTGCACTGAACCTCCTAAACCTCCAGGTCCTGGAAGACCCCAAAAGAAAGACAAAAAGAGGAAATGAGTCAGGAAGAAATTGGATGTTGGATAAGATTGTGGAGCCAAAACATTATTTAAAAAAAAATAATCAAAAGTAAGTTTGGAAAAAAAATATTCATTTCGATATTGTTTGATTTGTAAAGCAAAAACACAAACATTAAACCACTAGTAACACATTAAATCTTTCTATTAAACCCGAGTTTCTGTTTCTCTTTAACGTCAAAGCTTTAGCTCCAGTGTTGACACTCTTTGAACCACCTTTATGTCTCGTGTCATTATGCCTTAGACACAACTGCCCTTATGGGTGGATACAGGCTGTCTGCGGGTAAAAAGTGGGCAAATCTGTAAGGGAACTCAAGTGGCTTTAAGATCATACACAACTCGGTGAGCCCGTCTACGTGCACATTTTTTCTATGGGCATGCTGCAGGCATCAAGTTGTAGTGAACATTCAAGACACACGTAAGGGTAAATAAGGGAGAAGTAGGTGAGATGCACGTGTGACCTACAGATGATCCTTTTTTTTGACCCTTCAAAACCCTGCACACTTTGCAATGAACCTGTTAGTGCTGCGCAGGTGAAAGGTGCACGCTCTTCGCACGAAGCCTGGCGGTTAGAAATTAGAAAAGCAGAGAAGAGTGTGATATGTGTGGACTTCCTACGGATGTCCTACAGCCACTTTGTATCATACCAACACCCCGTGCATCCAGTCAGTAAGGAGCCAGTGAGTGCACTTTACTAACGCCTAGAGTGCTGCTTAAACGCAACGTCTGACAGCATCACCTGTACGTCACAAGTGTGTTTAACTTATAATATCCTTACGAATACTTCACAATAAACTTACCACACGCACAATAATCATACATTTCATTTTCATGATGTCCCTGAAGGTGGCTGTACGAGCCTCTAGAGAACTGCAAAACAAACCTGCCCTCCCTTTAAGATGCGGCTGCACTGATCTGGAACCCTTTACAGACCTCGACAACCAAAATAATCTGCAGCACCCGAACAGGTGCCCACGTACGAAAGCATGTGACTAAGGCATAACTCTTCAACCAATTATGTAATTAACGCACTTCCAACAGATTCTGAAGTGAAGAAAAGCAGCTTTGTACTGATATGCACAGATTGTGCTGATTTACAGCAGAAAAGTGTTTATTACAGTATAATACTGTAAAGTAAACTTTTTAGTAGTGCAAAGTTGCTTTTTTTTGGATTCAGAATCCGTAGGAAATACTTTGATTGTGCAATCAATACTTCTAATTTCTTATTTGCTGTTGCCGGCGACAGCTCCGGTATTAAAGGGTTAGGCAATTTTCAAGGGACTAGCGTAGTAAGAATAAGTTGCTCCAAAGCTTACCACAAGTAACTGCTGAGTAATACAGAGTAGAATAAACAATTCTTCAGTGAAGTCTGGTATTTTTTCTATTTTTTCTGTAATTGGGAGCAGAGGGACCAGATCTAAACTTGCAGACAAGAACCAGTTCATAGTTTTTAACTCACACAAAAAGGTGGAGAGGAACTTATCGTGTAAACAAGATAAAAAGTCTTAATATGGACTACAACAGTGGTGGATATCTACCTGTCAGGGATGAGTTTGGATCTGTGTTGGTCAGGCAGAAGACAAAATGGGCATGAGAGAAAAATAAATAAATAGCAAGACAAAAAGAAATATAAGAGCAAGGAAATTATAGGAGGCAAGTTAGATAACAAACAGGGTAAGCTGGAGGTTAGGTGAAGGAAAAATCAGAAGAGAAAAAAGTAATCAAACATGCAAGTGTGGAAAAAGTGTTAATAAACTGCATGCACTGTGATTTACCTGGCGAAGCTGAGCTTGGGTCTGTGCTGGGGAGGCGAAAGACGTAATGGATGTAGGAAGACAGCAGGCTGTTGCGGCCGTGCATGTCCTGGCTGGTGTCCAGGCACTTATGAAGCCGGTTCACTACAGACGCCATGACTTCAAAGGATGCTTGACCTAGATTCACTAAAAGCACACAGGAGAATTCCTCACCAATGAAACACTGCCCTGTACAATCAATGCATTCATGGCAGACATTTCAATGACAAAATGTGCTTGTAATAAGGTGAATACCGAAGTCGATGCAAAATATAATTTAGTTAGTACTATCCAGAATCCTACCAATCTGTCCAGCAATGACCGGCGGTCGAACCACAAGCAGCACCAACTTGTCAAGTAGAAGGTGAAGGAATCGAACCACTGGTTCCAGCTGGGAAGAATTGAGAGCTGCAATGCTGGTCTTGAGCTCAGTCTCCAGGCTATTCTCCATGATCCGCATGTCTCCTATTCTGACTGGAAACATGTGCTCATCCAGGGCGTGGACCAAGGCAAAAAATTTATCCAGGTACTGATCCTGAGAGAGAGCGGCATTGAGAGGATGAGGCAGAAAAATACATGTGAATATGAACGAGTTTCAAAAACAAACTTTCACAAGACAGTGATGTAGACAATGGTAAATTAGACAAATATTGAACAGCGAAAGTGAAGAAAAAGGTAAAGTAAAATAAGGAAAAAAAAGATAAGATGCTTAAAAAACACCAACAAGGAAATATTCATATCATTAGAAGACAAAAACCATAAGTAAACATGGATCTACTCGTTTGTATTTGCAAGAAGCTCACAACTAAAAGCAGCACAGAGAATATTTCCACAAGAACAAATAAGAATCCAACAAATCTAATCTCAGCCAGGAGGAGTGATTTATGGGCCCATTAGTCTCAGTTTGAGGCACAGTCAAGCTTTCCACCCTCAAACAAATACAGAGCTGGAGTAGACCTCAGTAAATAACCAGTGAGTTAGGATTTGTCCAATTACGAACTGTTTTTGAGAAAAAATGACAAACGAAATGTGAGGAAAAATTATAATAACATTACATTAAAAAAAATACACAAGTTCTTGGTTACTGGAGTTTTTTTTTTTTTATTTCTGATCACCATCTTACAAATATTAGGCGAAAATATAATTACTTTAGTGTAAAATGATTTTTAAAAAAATGGGAGACAGTTTGAGAAAACTGAAAGTTAACTAAAACGATAAAGAACTCTTTAAAAATATGTTTAATGTGATATTACCTGCGTGTGGATGGTTGAGACAGCCACCACCTCTACATTGAATACACCTCGATGGTTGTCTACCCACTTCATCCCTGGAAGAGGAACCTGAAATGCAACAAAACTTGTGTAAACCCGGACAGTATCTGTCTGCAACTGCAAGAGATCAGAAAAATACTTTCAGGTTAAACTGTAAAGGTTAATTCAAATACAAAGGTTTGGTAAACCTGTATGTTCTTTAGTGAACCAACTCAATTTCTATTCATAAGACTTTAGTGCAACTCGGGAAAAACTATAGGCTTTAAGAGGGAAAACATCCTATGACGATATCACAGGACATAATTATGAGGATGATGTCATTTTTTAATAGAATATTGCTTTAAAAGTGCAGAATTGTAAGTTGATTATTACATCTGGAGAGAGAACAGAGTATGACTGTGGTGGTTTCTCCAGTGATACAGGCAAGCAGAAGTGTCCTGTCCTCAGACGTCCATTCTGCAACATGGGTATCCACTACAAGAGAAGAAAATGAAACAATTTTATGTCTTTAATGTCACAAATGTTTTTGAGGGGGAGTGTAAACTTATGACCATAAATCAAAAGCAGCACAAATTAGTTCACAAATAGTTCTCATGATCAACCAGAGAAATCCAGTGTTTCACCTACCGTGTATCCTACTGGGGTCTCCAGTGGTGTGTTCTGCTTCTGCTGACAGCTGACGTGGTAAAAGGTGAACAGAATGTGGTGGTGGTCTGACAAAGAGGCTGGTAGTTTGATCTTGATCTCATCGTGAAAGTCAGGGGATCTGCAGCAATTAAGAAGCGCATTGTAAAAAGCTGCTGAACGCACTAACACACACCGGCTCCCATTAAACAGGCTGATGCATCAAAAGTGGAAACCAGCCAAAACAGATTTGCTTTTTTAAGATGCCAATACATTGTGGGAGTTTCTTTTTAAAGCACCCCCACCTGGGTGGTTGAATGACAGTCTGACCCAGAAAATGACATGAAGCATCATGGTTGCATTCAGTTGGATTCCTTTTTTTCCCCATAGGAGGAAACTTCATTTGCAAAACAAGACCATTTGAGCAGCAGCAGAAGCAGTATGCACTCCAAACAGAGCCTACGAATGATCCAGGATAAAAGAGTGTCTAAAAAACGGTTTAAGAAGGGTCACAGATGGGTCTGCTTTTCTCTTGGGAACAGCTATTTTAATTCTGGATAAGAAAAAATGTTTTTGAGGAAAAACATCACTGTATGCAAATTTTTCTATAGTGGAAGACAATATGAAAATCTGATTTGAGCAGGGTCCAAGAAAAACAATCTGATAGAGATCCTGTAGTTATAATTTAGAACTCAATTAACTTCTAACAATTTCATCTTTATTTTTTTTCACTTTATTTAACAATGTTAATTTTATCACAGTGTAATAATTCTGTTATAAATATTTAAAGATATTCACATTTCAAAAATGTGTGTTATATAAGCATTTTTATCAGTAAAAGAAAAAATATTTAATAATAAGTAAGCAATTAAGCAATATTAGGTTTTTTAAATGTTTTTAAAATGCACCATTTGAATATAAATAAACAAACGTCACAAATGACAAGCTTATTATTGTGGGCTTTTAAAAAGGGTGATTTAAACTTAAGATTTCAAACTTAAATGAAACGATGTAGGCCAATAAAGAACCCACCTGTTATGGTACACCACTGCAGTGTAGGCCTCTTTAAAGAAATCCGCACAGCTCGACTTCCCAAATATAACCTAAAGAATAAAGTGAAGACAAACATTACAAATGTTGTGCTAATTTTAAATTTTTTTGCTTCAGTTTTCACAGTAGTAACTTTCTTTATAGAAATATGACAGACAAGCATACCGGCATGGCGTTGTTTGGATCCTCTCCATTCATAAATTGCACTTTCACTGTGATGTTGCGGGCAGAACCTTGGCGGTTGGCAAAGTTAAGGCTCTGGGGGTTCACATACAGCAGATTCCTAAAAGACAGAAAAATCTCTCATTAGAGGACAGATGTTTGAAGTATAACAGAATAATGTGCATAAGAACGAAAAGAATTTAATCACAACTTTCTTATTTGTTCAGATTAGACTAGTTATACAACTCATTTAATATATAATTTTTCTCATATTTAAGGTAGTCCTGAACCCAGGCACCATGAACTGTTACTTCCTTTGAAGTAGACCAAGCATCTTTGACGGTAGTTGTCCCAGTTATCTAACAATGTTACATCACATTCTATGGACTGATTAAGTTAAAGGTGAAAAGGCCAACTTGGTCAGTCAAAATCTGATTGGCAAGTACGGGGGGCTTGGCATGCTAATAACTAACTATACAGGAAGATTTTGATTATTCATGATCACTTACTGCTTACAAATACAGGCAAGTAATATACAGAAGGTAACTTTAAAACTTTGGTTCATATCATTGACATCAATACAATAGAAAAAAAGTAATATAACTTTGCATGGTAATTAAATTAAGCACCACATTCTTCATGTAAGACTTATGTAATATGGAAACATGGGGCCCCAACACAAAAGAAGCAATTACTGCAGGCATTCCCCTACTGTGGCAAATTAAAAAACAAATTCAAATATATCTTTAAGATGAAGAGTTACCATAAATATTGTCAATCTATCGAAAGAAAAGTGTGTCTGCAGCATTTGGAGTTTGTGGCAAATATTTGAAATTATCCATTTGACAATCCTTTCCTCAGTAAATCACTTCTGTCATCTTCGCAAAAAGTTTTTCTTTTCTTTTATTGATTCGATGAGTGACAACCAAGCAAACTTCATCACACCATAAATAATACAACTGCAAAAGCAATAATAAGCTGCTAAATATTAAAGTCTTCATCATTACTGTCAGTAGGAAAAAAATGGTTGTAACACAGTCAAGAAGGAAGACACCATCTTGGGACAGTTCGAGTGAAAGCTATTGGGATGAGCTGAAAAACCACAATGACGTGGTTGATACTTTGGGGACTGGACCCAAAGGCAGCAGATGGGACCACAACTGAGAAGAAAGCGTGGGAATATTGTCATGATGGTTAGAGTGCTACTGTTAGCTTTTCATTTAGCACATCCTCACAGCTGAAACTGGTGCATGGAAAAAGGACACTGACCACAAGATAATTTTAGAAAGGGCAAAAGCTAAAATATCCATATAAGCACAAGTGGAGGAATCAATGATTGGTTGACTCTTCACGTCAGATGTACCTGGGTAATTGAGTAAATAGTTGAAAGGTCAACCAGCATGCTAACTGAAAAGCTCCAGTTGGAGACTGGCACTTATACGGTTATACTTATTATGGGTTGGAGGTGACATGAAGTAAAAAAAAAAAATAATAAGTTACCATTATCCAAGACTAAATGCATACCACAGAGACTGAGACAAAAAATCAAGTATCTAAATACGCTTCATTTATTTCTATGGCGGATTTAACTATAAATTTATTCTTTGTCTCCAAATGGATTTTGTCCACAATTAAATATTTGTTTTCTCATCTTGGTTCTGCATTTTTTTTTAATTCCTTGAACACTAATCTGCAGTTATTAGCAATTATATCAGGGGTCCAGTAAACACTATTGCTTTGGCACACCAGTGCAATAAAGGCAAAATGCTGGTAGAAGCCAACAGACGATTTAGCTTACCCAAAACATTTCAAGACTAAACTCAATACACATGGTGTCAATTAGAATAATTTATTTTGTAATTATTTTTACCAACACTAGTTTGTTGTATTGATCCTATTTGTTTCAAAATTTCAAGGTCTAAAGGAAGCTAAAAAAGTATGTGTGGTAATATTATTATTATTATTATTGTTATTATAACTCCAGTTCTATTTTATTTCCAATTCAGAATTTGGTAGCGCCAAAACTTCCACAATTGACAATTTTGGGGTAAAAAAAAGTGATAAAATTTGGAAATAAGACAACAATGATGTACACACTGTACAAACTTTCCATTGTCCTTCATGCCCAGATGCTGAACCTGCACAGGTTTCATGCCTGTTCTGGACCCGCACAAAACCTGATGAGACAGACACCGAGAGATAGAGAGCACCTCACTGAGCTGATTCAGCAGGACGCTAAATCTAACCAAGGAGAATTAATTACACACAACATTATCAATCAGACTGAAGTGTGTGCAGGGTTATAAGACTTAGGATTGATTGCACTGACGATCCATCAAAAACAGCAATAGCCATTGTTGGCTTTTCTGCTGATCAGCTAAAGTGGTGCACCACAGATGGAGCAAGGTTAGGGTGGGGTGAGGTACGGAGAGGGGATTGGGGTTAAATTGTTAGTGGAGAACGGGGTTGAGCATGTCATTTGCAAACTACTGTGATTTGTTTGTTTAGGAGAGGGAGGGTTTGAAAGGGGATTTGGGAGGAGGTAGAATACAAAGCTAAAAACATAGCAGGGTTTAATGATCAGCTAATCCCCCCCCTCCTTCACTGAAAGCGCAATATATAACAAGGGACAGCCTGCTGCTCTCGCTGCATTTTAACAGCGAGGGAGACTAGCTTGTAAGCAGAGGCAGAGAAGAGAAAAGACTAACATCAGAAAATCGTTCACATTCGCGAGTGGACAAAAAAGTCACGATGAAGCTGTTCTTTCTGTTGTTGGTGGTGATCAGCTCAGCTGCCGTCGTCTATTCGGGTAACTCGGGTGGACAACAGATCCCCACTTTGCCTCCCGAGGCCTTCATCACAGCACCAAGCCCTACTGAAATCAAGTCTCGCTTTGCCATGCTGGATGATGTGCGACTGCTAGCTAATGGACTTCTCCAACTCGGTCAGAGCTTGCGGGAGTTCGTCCACAAGACCAAAGCCCAAATCAACGACATCTTCCAGAAGCTCAACATTTTCGACCGCTCTTTTTACCAGCTCTCTGTGGTTACGTCAGAAATCAAAGAAGAAGAGGAGGAGCTCAAAAAAACCACCAACTTCTTGAAGGCAAACAACGAGGAGATCAGAAACTTATCACTGGAAATCAACTCCAAGATCAACAACATCCTACAGGAACGTACGCAGCTACAGAAGAAAGTGGGGAGCCTGGAAGAGCGACTGAAAGGACTGTCTCAGAGCATGATTCCTGCAGACCAGCTCAGTGAAATCACAACACTCAAGGTAATGAATGATGTAACAACTACAGCAATGGATCTGTGGTAAATATTGCTCTGAAATTGATTTTACTTTTAAAATCATGTAGCGGAACAACCACCAACCAACAGGTTACTTTTAAAATCCAAAGTCCAATTTAAAGTTAGAACATTTGATTAACGTATTGTTTGAAGACATCAAATCTTTAAATGATCACAAAACATAATTTATAACTAAAAATCCTTGTTTTTTTCTTTTGGTTTTATTTAACCTAACCTTAAAATATAAATGCATAAATGTGCAGTTTGGGTTTATAACTTGTGATGTAATAATACTGTTTGTAGGAAGTGATTGATACTCAAGAAAAAACAATCACCAGTCTTCTGAAATCCGTGAAGGAGCAGCATGATCAGCTGGACAACCAGAATGTCAAGATTAAACACCTGGAAGAAAAGGTAGCCGTGGCAAAACATTTTTTTTGAAAGATTTTTCTCCAGTTTGTCAAAAGATGATTTTATTCGACATCTTTTGCATTATTTATACTCTATTTAAGGTTAAAAAAGTTTAGAATTATTTTTCTTTTGTCTTTCAGCTTAATTTTGATAGTTTCCAAGACACCGTTGATAAGTCAGTGGACACAGATCAAACACCATCTGATATCTTTGAATATTCGACAGCAAACACAACCGGCTTGGAGATGAATGGTATTCAAAATAAACATATTTTTTTAGTATATTAAAATAGTTGGATACACAAAAAATGTGAAATTGAGCGAGTTTGTTATTTATTTTTATTTTGTGTTTTCAGATCTCCCAGTGGACTGCAGTGACTTGTTTAACAAAGGAGAGGAAAACAGTGGAATCTACATGATCAAACCAAACCAGTCTGAGCCTTTTTATGTTTATTGTGAAATGGTTTCAGGTGAGCAAATCCGAGTACCCAGCTTGTGTGCCAAAGCCCAATTTCTGTGTTACTAACTGCATCAAAATGTCTCAATAGGTGGCGGTTTAACGGTTATCCAGCGCCGGCTGGATGGTTCAGTGGATTTTGATGAGTCGTGGGACAAGTATGAGAAAGGTTTTGGAGATTTGGAAAGTAAGTATTCTTCATAAAATTCTATATCAATCTAGAATTTTGTCTTTGAAGGTTGTTCAAACTGTATGCCATTTCCCACACCATCTGTGTGAGGAAGCATCTTAGAAGCCTTCTTTGCAGCACTTGAAAAGTTCTGTCATCAGAAAGGACAGGGGCAGCTCTGAATTTTGGTCACACATTCGCTAAGCTGATTATAACTGCTCATCCATATAGATGACTCAGAGCTTCATTGAGAATTAGTTTGAGACCATATTATTCACCAGAGCCTGCTAATAGACGTACTGATAAACCCATAATTCCCTGTTAGCGTTTAATTGACAACAAAGTATTTAAATAACACAAATGAACTTGTTTATATCTTATGTAGAGGACTTTTGGCTGGGCCTTCAGAAGATACACAGTCTTACACAGCAACAATCTTACATCCTTCGCATCGATCTAGAAGACTGGAAGGAAGAAAAGCACTGGGCTGAGTATCACTTTGTAGTAGGGAGTCCCTCCACTGGTTACATCCTCCATGTCAGCAACTTCTCAGGAGATTTGCAGGATGCAATGACCAACCTCAATGGCATGAAGTTCTCCACTAAAGACAAATCTAACAACAACGAACGCAACACCAGCTGTGCCCGAAATAACACAGGTACAGCTTTGACAAGATAGTTTAGATCATGTACAGCATGAAGCCTGAAATAATCATCAGCATTGTGCGCAGTTTTTGTTGTTTCACAAACAAAATGACCAGACTACAAAATAATAAATGGGGGGTTGAAATTGCATTTATTTCCTGTTCTTTAGGTGGCTGGTGGCAAAGCGTCTGCTGTGAATCCAACTTAAATGGAAAGTACTTGTGGATGAGAGCAAAAGGACGTTCTGTGCGGAGGAAGGGCATTCACTGGAAATCTCGCACGGGCCCTTCCTATTACTTCAAGAAAACCAAAATCACCTTAAGACCAGAAATAACTGCCAATAATGCCAGCTGAACAAGACAGTTCATCCATTCTTATACTGCATTTCTGTCAACTAGTAAATAATGTCCAACATTAAGACTGCTATCACAGCATTCAAATAGTACATTACAGATGTTATCTCAAGCACAAAGTTGAATGCCTTGAACCATTTTGTCCAATAGCGCGCTAAGAGTCACAAGTCAGACTTGCAAAACTGTTGCAACGATGCAGCCTATGACACGCAAGGGATGTAGCAACAACAGTGGAACTCTTTTATGTAATACCGGTATTTGCAATCCCGAGCAAACAGAACATATTGATTGTCGTTGGCAGCCTGATTCCAAGCTACCAAATACCACAGTGCTTTAGGAGGATACAAAAAAGATAATAATCCTCTAGCTGAATGGCAGTAATCAGATTTTTTTGGCACCTTCTAATGATTCTGCTTAGCTTCTACATCAATATTTTTTGACATGCAATGCATACTTTGTGATGTTAGACTGTACTGCATGTTTCCAAGGTCAAAAAGAACATTTACCAGCAGGATTTAGGTAATGCGTAATTGTTAAATAAGTACATTCCATCATTTGAATTTGTGCTCATCCTGTAGGTTCTTTTAAAATTAGAGGCTCTTGTGGTTTGTTTGATATTATGCACATTTTTCTCTCCATGTTTAGTGATTAAAAATATAGAAAAGAAATACTGTTGAGGTTGCAAACCTCTGCAAACATATTTTCCACTAAATAGCAGGGATATAAAAATTTAAAACGCATCAGTCGGTTTTCTCTCAATCTGTTTATACCTTTTTTATTTATGTTTAAAGTATTTAAAACGTGTGCATGCTGTTATGTGATATGTGCTTGTATTGTTAAGATAAAATGGCTGTTTAATTTTAATGAGTCATATTGACTTTTGGTGTTATTACAGCACATTTAGGTGTACTCAAACCTGTATGCGACTTGTCATTCTGATCAAATACTTTGTATGCAAATAAATCCTGTTTCAAAAAAGTTTCACACTGCACTATGTGTATACAATATTGTTCATTGAAAATATTGTGGATTATTTTTCAATCCAATGTCAAGACGTACAAACCAAATTCAAAAAGCAGCAGATGTTGCTTTGAAATATTGAGTTCTGCAGTTTTATCTCCAATCTAAAACTACTATAAACATATATTTTTTATGATAGGTCTGATAGATTAAATATATAAATGTTAGCTATTATAAACAGTTGACAACATAAAGTAAAATAACATGTTTCATATAAACTTTCTGTTATAAAATGAATGTTAACTCCAGAACTTATTATCATAATTTTTAAAGTTTTATTGCCATTTAAAAAAAATAATTCTAAGATATATTTGAGGCTTACATTAAATGTAATATTTATACACATGACTCATTATGGCCCATTTGTGGTATTAATGTTGGAAATTTGGTTTAATAATCTAGTTTTGCTGGCAGTGGTGCATCCGGTTTTTAATTCCCACAAATAGGAAGGAATCTAGATTACTGCAGACAAATGAGGTCTCTGTGAACGGAACTGCTTCATTTGATAACATCTGTCTCTCTAAATGACCATGAACAAACTACCATTCAGGCAGGCGTGCATCAAGTACACAAACCATATCTACTAAAGTGTGCTGTTACTGTCTGCCAATGTGTGCAGGTAAACATGAGGTGAACATTAACAGGCCATGGTCACAGTCATCATTGTCAATTAACTTATTAGTATTACTGTATCCATCACTTTTTAACGATGTATATATAGAACTCGCAGGTTTCAAAAGTCAACTTAAAAAGAAATCAACTTCTCTGTACCTGTATGTGGTGTTTGGCACATATACGTCCCTTGAAGGGAATTCCAAGATCTCCCTGGTGGGGCGCACCCTGCTGTCTGGGTAAGGTTTAACCTGCTGAAGGTCAGGAGTCAAACAGTAATGGGGGTTTTCTGGAGCAGGTGAAATGTCCAACTTTAACTGGGCTGTAATGATACAATATGATTGAATTACAGGGAGGCAGTAACACACACAAAAACCACAAACAGTTAGAAAAATAATCTTAATAAATAAAAGTGGATTAACTTAAGTGTTATATTTGTACCTGTGATGGGTCTGAGTCTCCTCAGCACTGAAGAAGGTCTCCTCATATCAGCTAAGAACTTGTATAAATCCTCATCACTGAGCCTATCCCCCTCCTAAAAATGAGAATAAATTACATTTGCAAGTTTCTGAGCAAATAAAAAAATGACTGTGTGACTGTTCGTTTGCTAAAAAAAATGTGCAAACCTGTTTGAAAAAGTTGGTAATTGTGAGTGTTGCAGGCCTGAAGCCTGTAAGACTACAAGATTCATCCCCGCTGGTGGTCCTCTCAAGTGAGCGCCTTCCCATGATGCTTGAGTTTCTGCGTTCTGACCATGAGCCTTTTCTCTCTACATCAAGATTGAAAAAAAAAGAGAAAGTTTAATTTGTTTAAGTGCTTAACATGGCTTTAGCTTAACACCCCCCCCGAAAAGGAAGGTAGCCAGTTAGGTCAGCTTCAAAGAAACCATACAAGGTCAGAAGTTAGGCAAACAACAGTGGACACACTTAAAATAACATGCCAAGATCAATATAATTGTATATTTTGCTTAGATGTCTCTGAAAGTTTAGGTTTGTCTTTCTTCCCTGTTTGTTTTAAGAAGATTTTCCTAGATAAAGTAGCTAAAGTATAGTAATGTATTGACAGGGCTATGAGCCTAAAGCATGACTGCCAGCCATCTCTGTCCTCAGCTTCCATTGGAAAACTAAAGTTGTGTCTGTCACACTGATGCTTTATACAAACAATTACTGAGTATTTTTATTTTCATCATTGCAATTTGGCATCAAAATGCATAGATTAAAACTACTTTATGGAATGTTGTTTTCTAAAAAGAAAGTCTGACCTGAGAGGCTCATCTCCAGCTCTGTATCTCTCTCAAGGCTCCCAGCACTGTTCACAATGTTCATTAGATGGATTGCCGTCCACGCAAAAGGCATTCTGTGGCGGCCCAGTCGCTGGCAGAATTGTTCTGATTGGCTCCGAAGCTTTTCCAACTTTTCTTTATTCTAGAATAGAAAACACAGTACCGGTAAATCATATTTAAATAAAACATTTACATTTTATTGAAAGAGTAAACTCATAAAAGCACAAATATTCTTGGTAGAGAATCCTGTTACAATGACATACATACATATTAAAATATAAAATAAATAAAATAAAAAGTTGTCCAAATGTGAGGCAACCGTTACTGCTGATGGCTTTAACCAAGCTGCCGTTAAAGGAGAGGAAAAAAGGGATGTACAAATCTCGGTTACTCTCACATTTTGGAAACAACTGATTTCTTTTTTTTTTTTTTATTAAATTCAAACTTTATTTATAAAGGACTTCTCATGTAGCAACAACACAAAGTGCTTCACTAACATATTGAAAAAGTAAATCTTACCTTAGCAGCATCTGACTCCTTAAAGACCATATAGGGCTCTGCACATTCTCCTATATCCCCTTGCTGCAGTACCTTTTCCAGCTGTAAAGAATACACATTTTAAAGTGACTGTGCAATATAAAGATCAAACAAGCAGAGTCAAATACATTTTTTTTCCAAACAGTACTTTAAACTATAGTTTCAATACATTTTTCTTCAAAAACCAAAGTAAATAAAGTCTGTAGTTATGGTCTACACATTTGAAACAACAAGAGTAACACAATTACACCAGAAGTCCTTCATTTTTCATAATTCAACATTAAAATTAACTACTACAATTGAGTTCCATTTATCTAGAAATGAATCTAAACTTGTTAAAAATCAGTGTTTTTTATTAAACAAAAACAAAGAGGAAAAAAAAAAACAGATTTAAACATAGGGATTTTTCACCTTAATGACTAAGAAGACATCCTGGGATGGGTAGGTGATAGAGAAGATGGCAGAGCGAGCCAGCGTAGAGATGGCTGCCGTTTGAATGTGAGGACGCAGCATTGCTTTCGTCTGCTCGGAGTTCAAGTCAAAGAAAAAGTTTTCTGATATCTGGGGGGAGGGGGTTAAAATATAAAAAAAGGAACAGTCTATTAATTCCAGACACCATCTCATTCCAGAAAGGGAAAATGTCAGCATCTGTTTGCTGATTCTGTGATTATGGGTGCCAACAAACAGAACAACATCAGGATAGAGAGCCAAATACAGAGATGACTGCTACCCTCTAGTGTTTGTTACTGAGAGGGAAAAAATGTCAGATGTATGACTTAAATGCATTCTTAAAAGCATAACTGGAGCACTACATAAAGTTTTATAGTCCTTTCATCAGATACGCTTTGGCTTCCCAACCATTTTAATGGTTTGCAGAAGTGACCACACAACTCATGGCTCACAGCGCAAAAGCATAACAGCTTACCTTTTTCTTTTCCTTGACATCATATAAGGCCAAACTAGCAAATATGGGTTCGATTTCGATCTCGAACCTTAAAGTGGGAGAGAAAACGGAGTGGGTCAGCAGAAAGCAGCAGTTAACTACATGCCCCCCAGAAAAAGGCTGTTTACCACTTACTTCAAGGACAAGCACTTGACGAGTAGCCTTTGGCCAAAGTGTTCTTTTGGTATTTCAGGCACACAGTGGCGCTCAATGGGCTCCTCCTTTAGTAACAATAAAAACAATAAGATAACTACAAGCTGATGCTAGTTTAAAAACTATTCATGGAATATATCACAAAGCAACTGCAGAATTACTATGAAAACAAAGTTACAGAAAAGTACCTCATCAAGAGCAGGGTGCAGGGCAAAGAGTTCTCGGTGGCGGTTGGCTTTGCGCTGGTCTTCGTTGTGCCGATCAATGTCCTCGTTGGGAGCACGGTCAAGAAGGTGGGGCAAAAGAGGATCAGGAAGGGAATTCTTTAGGTCAAAAATGCTACAGGCCCAGCTGCCTCGTGGAGTATCATCTATAGACATCGACCGTCGTTTCAGGTCATCCTGGGGGACAAAAAAATGTAAATAAAACAGAAAGTCAAACAGAAAGTGAATGTTTTGATGTGAAAACTCTTTACTGATAATCAAATATGTTTGTAATAATGACCCCCTCGAAAAAACAAACAATAAAAAAAAGGCAAGATACCTGGTCGTCCTGATAGCTGCTGCTGTCTGGCATTTCATCAGCCTCAAAGACCTGTTTGGGCAGACCTCTCTGACGCTCCTTTTGTTTGTCTAGAGAATTGGGGTTAAAGCCTGTACCAAGCTTATGATATCTGAGGGGATAAATACATTGGAGAAGTGTTTTAAATGATTATTATGACCTAATGTACATATCCAAGGCAATAATTTGAAAGGTTGAACCTTACTTCCTGTTGACAACGGCCCAGTCTTCTGTGTAGGATCTGACACAATCTCTGACATGAGGATCAGTGTCTCTGCAGACAGAAAAACTGAATTTATTTCAGAAAGCAGTTCAACTTTAAATTTCCTTTTTTTAGAATGAAAAGCCAATTACAACCATCCAAACAAATATCTTTAAATCTCTTTAAAAACATCTTTAATATTTTTAACAATGTTTTTTATATGCCATTTTCTGTTGAAAATTGTTCTTCTACTATATCTTATCTATTTTTTGTACATCTATCAGAAAAAAATGAAACAATTTCTCACAACCCAAAACAATGTAATTTTTCTTTTAACTTTTACTCACAAAACTTTTGTAGTTATTCAAAATACAATTTCATTTGTTTAACTGGAAAATAAATCTGTTAATTGATATACTCGTGTTTTCTTCAGTCTACAGGTTTGACAAAGCATTTGCTTTGGCAGAAACTGCGAAAATTTCCAGCTAAATCATAACGTACCCTTCCTCTGGGACAGCTGGTACCACGGTGCGACACTCCCTGGGAGTGAAGATGACCTCGATGTCATCATGTGGAAACTCGATCAGATCTCTCAGGGGTCCGGACTCCACGATGGGGGGGTGAGTGATGAGGTACTCCTCAAAATCCACAGGCTCCACCGCCTCTGTAAGCGGAACCTGGTGGGAAAATACCAAAGTCAGAAAATGGCATAAGCATTTGAAGCATGAGTTTGTTTTTTTCAACGTTTTGTGAATGTGTATCTTAATTAAAGCCAACAATTGTGACAATTGTAATTCTGTTTTGAACCAAAGCTTGAAAACAAAACCACACGACTAAAGATCTCTTCCATCATTGGCCAGTATTTACAAGGGCGGGGCAAAGCAACGAAAGAAAGAAAGAATAATAGAAGTCCTAAGCTTTGTAGTCATTGTCAGTGATAGTTCACTTATTCAAACTTTATATTTCGCTGACCAATTTTGAGTGTCTGCATTAAAATCAGATAAACACTTTTTACTGCTGCTTTGGTACGGCGGAGGCGTGCTGTAAGGAAGGCGGTTGCAGAAGAGGCGAGAGCCAAGAAGGTACGCTGATAAGTGTTTATGACATATAGAGTGTCCGAAAAACAGTCTGAGAAGAAATGTGTATCTCGTTTAAAGTTGTTTTAATGAGCCTGCATTCATCCAATCCCATTTCAACAAGCTGCTGTCGTTGCTCTGCTACTCTTGTACATCATGTAATGCCTGGCTACGGTGGTCATGTTGGTTCAGTTGTTCCACTTTGAGCAGAGAGCCTTTTCAGACTTAGAAAACCCAGGGTGAACTGGAGCTCAGTCCGATTGGAAACAAACCTAGACCACCTTGAAAAATGGGTCATAGAGCGGTTCCTGGTCCTGGACCAGGGTCACTCGTGTGTGTTCAGACGGAAAATTTGCTCCGGATTATTGGGAAAACCAAACTCTAGTTTACTTTAAGTAAACCAAGTGTGTCCAGTCTGAATACACCCTTAGTCTTCTCCTAAAAGTAGGAATCCATAAGTATCTGTTCCAGCAGTGCTAATCACAAACGTGTGGGTTTTATTTTAGCTTCACTTCTTCAAGAGGAATTTGATTTATTAAAAATAACAACTATACCCTAATTACCAAGGGAAAGGAGAATATTTACTTAATGAGTTCAGGCTTGACTGACACTACCTCTTTAGCAAACACACTGCCAGAGCTCAAAACATGTAACCTTAGAAAATGTTCTGAGAAGTTCTTCATGGTACCAACTACTCATTCCGTGTAGGAAAACATTATCAGTAGAAAGAAGGGTAACACTTTAGATGGGGGCTGCAAAACACTCAATATAATGTGGACAAAGATAGTTAATACATTTGTTAAGCTTGTAAGCAGTTTATTAATAGAGCCTTTTTAGACAATGGTCTAACTTTAGATGTTAATAAATCTTATTATGTTAATAAACCTTATTCAGCTTATTGTGCTGATAAATCTCTTATTAACACCCTATGAACACATTAATAACGTTTGTTAATGTGTTAATAAAGTTTGTGAAGGAATCTTATTATAAAATGTAACCGAAATATGTCATCCACACAAGACAATGTATTCTTATTTTTATCAAAGGGCATACACGTGTTATTAACATCATAGTTTCAGACAATATATAATTTAGCTTTAACATAAAAAAGACACAAAACTCTGCCCTGTTGAACCAATAAATGAATGGAAGCAAACGGTCAGCTAATGTCACTTTCTGCTTTCTGATAAGCCCTGAATGTATCTGCTCACACAGTCTAGTTATGAGGGCAATGTGCCACAGAGGTGTCCTCAAAAGTAGTCACATGAAAAACTGTAAAGATAGTTGGTGGCAAGAACAGTTCAGCTGTAAGAGTTGGCTCTTTCAGATTCTGGTTTAAATCCCAGTTGGAACAAACTTCTTTAGGCAAGATTCTCACAAGACACAGTAGAAGTTGGCGCCTACGACTGTAGTACCCAGACACGCCCACCTCTACACAGCATGATTTCTTTACAAGAAAGCCACCTTCTGTGAATGGTAATAGACAAAGCACTGACACCAAGGTTGTGTCCGAACTCACTATTTAGTGCACTATATATGAGGTGTTTTAGCCCTGTCTGACCTATAATTCCAAAATCCAATGACCTGAAAATTTCCCAAAAGTCCATGAAAAACAACAATCTGTTTCGATACTTACTGGATTGGCAAATATAGGCCACAATGTATTGCATTAGAAATGACTTTTCATTTAAAAAAAACATATTTCAATTTGTTTTTTATAACTTATCCACATTTTTATCTTTAGAAGACAGTGGATTCATAAATAGTATTCGAACAATGTTTATATTTTATAGACTTTTACATTGGCAAATGGGTGACGCCATATTTGCCGTTTTTAAAAAAAAAGCAGTGTGTTAATGTCCTAACTAATTTAAAATCCAGGGCATTAAATAGCTTTGCTTACTGTGCTGGGTTTTGTTACCCCAAACCCAGCACAGAGATTGCACACTTAGGATGGAGGTTGAGGAGTAATAAACTCATAAAGAATTTTATTAAAGATAAAACAACACATTTCCAGGAATTAATCCGGAAGATGACTTCAAGCAATGACTTTCATGAAAACCTCAAGCAGCAGAAACCCAAGCAGAAAAAGAGGAACCATCAAATATGGACAAACCTAGACACGATGTGTACCATCAGCATATAAAAGAAGCAGGAGCTGATGTCAGAAAATCTGACCAGTTCGTTGCATCACAGGAGATGAATCTAAGTTCAAAGCCAATAGAGACCAGGATTTACAATCCAAGGGTTTAGAGAAAAGCTGGAAAAAATGTGCAAAGTGAAAGCAACATTGAACCCCGTGATAAAATTCAGGGTTGTGACCCCCAAATTGGAGAAATGGCTTCAGCAGATTCAAGGAAAAATATCTGTGATCTCTGTCCAGAAGGCTGCAAAAAATAAGCTTTTGTTCTTTTTTTTAATGAAAATTAAGATAAAAAACGTGTTTTAAAAATACAGAAATTGTATGATTTTAAAAAAGGGGAAAAAAAAAAGAAAAACAAGATTTTTTTTTTTTCTGTAATGATAAAACAGAGCTGGACCTTTTTAAATACTCACTGTGTTACTTGTTGTGGTCCAACATTGAGATTTTGAAGAGCTGTGGGGAGCCCCCATACTGGCCAGCTATTTGCTTCCTAACTTCTGCTGCCACTGTCCTGCAAACACAAGAGAAGAACAGAGGATGAAATGAAAATACAAGTCTTCTGTAGATTCAATTTAGTCTTGGATCATAATGTGCATGTTACAGATTTTTTTGTTTTTAGCATTCTGAAATAACCAAAAGTGACCCAAACAAGTTTAAAAAAAAGGTTAAAGTTACATTAAATATGGTAAACACTACCGGATCCATACCTATGATTGACTCTATTTTCTTTAAAAACTTTTATACTTAAAAAAGAATGTATTAAATCCCTTTGCGGCTCTCTGGTTTCTCCTCCAAAGGCAATATCACAGTCTCTACTGTGAAGGTTACCTTAAACTGCTGACCATGATTACAGTAATAGAGAAGACAAGGTTGTGAGTCATTGAGCGAGGTAGCTGAAAATATATGAGCTGTGTCTGTTCCATTACCGTTGATGTCGAACACAAACATCCTAAAAGTCCTGACAACGTTGTACAACAGAAGCCACACTTATCATTTTCAGGGTAAAACAAATGCGCCTGGATCTGAACTGCCAACTTAAGACGTGCATGATGATGTTCTATAAGAGGAAATCCAGCGGCCTCTGGGGAGCAGTGCTGTCACCACAGCAGTGAAGCTGAAAGGACAAACACATTCCAGAGGCCTTCGATCTCAGCAGACCCGCTGCTTTGTTGTGGTAAGTGCAAGTAACCGAACTAAACTGTGAAAAACACGTCACCCTACGATTACAAAATTACTGCAAACCAACTTTGAGGGCTGAGACTTTTTTTTTTTTAAACTATGATATTTTTAGACCAAACTGTTTTCTAAAAGCACAAAATAAAAATATCTTACAACCAGTACTAGCTCTTTAAAAAGCAACTTTGGATTTTTTTCAAATTATAAACCTTATACCGTTATTTCTTCGTAAAAACAAAGAAAGTACATAAAGCAAGAGCATGACATGTTTTAAAAGCTTACAGACCCACTCTCACTTTTGCCAGAAATAACTGTTTTCTTAATATCAGGCTCTAAAATCATAGTTGGGGAATTTTTGTCCACGCTTCTGTTACTTCAAAGATATGGGTTCATTTCAGCTATCCAAAGATCCACCGCAGCATTTTCAACCCCACTTATGTCTGGAGTTCCACTTGATCAATTCAAAATCATGAATTGTTTACTTTTCACGTTTTCTTTTGTAGAATTGAGACGGACTAAAAGTTCTGTTTCAATGTCTAATTTTTGCCAAGCTTTACTTCTAAATTACCTTCAAAATACCTTTATATTAAAATAAAGAAAGGCTGATTGAATGTCGGAAGCGTACCCATGTCAGCTGTTTCCAAAAAAGCTCAAACTTTGCAACTTCTGCCAACGCACCTTTGTTCGAGGTGATTTTTTACTTAAAAGTGGTGCTCAGTTGACACAAACGTAGGAAATAGACCTCTTAAGAATAGTTAAATCTGTTACTGGTTTATTTGAGGTTTATTGTGGAGGTAAATACCTACTTAAGAATATTTGAGTGGCAAATTAATGAACGTTTATCTACAGAAAGCATATAACTTAAAGCTGGAGTGATGTTCAAACATTCTGGTAGGTCATTTGCAACTGAACAGCACTGTAACTAATGACAAGCAAGCTATCTTAAGTAGCTGCTGATTTGTTTAATAGTAGGTTTATGAAAAACAGAGTAGACAAGCAGACCTAAAGCTTATTGTTCGGCTGAGGCTTAAACTTTTTAAGGAATAAAACTGTATTTCAAACACAAGGTATTTATTATTTATCTATTTATGAACAACTGAGCTCAATTTTACCTTTACTTAAAGGTGCCTCAGATCTTGGTGACAAGTTAGCCAGCTTTATAGCACTCTAGAGCCTGTGCGTTTTCCAGCATTTTTTCTATAATTTTTCAGTTATTTTTCAGGATTGTAAACACAGGAGCACAAATACATGTGATAAAACCCCTTTTTTTGTTGTTTTCAGTAATTTAAAATAAAATGTAGTTGTTTCCAGAATTCCACAATGACAACTGAAAGATGTCCTTCTATTGCCGGTACCTAAAAATGCAAGAATGCTGATATGGTAGAGGTTTAACAATTAATAAAGGTAGATTTATATTCCTGCAATCCAACCAATCAATCTGTCTGAAGCAAGCTGTTAATTGAACCAAACTATACCTTTATGAAATCATTTCAAAAATGAAACAATCAATTATATTGGTCTTGGAAAATACAATTTGGATTGAGGCACGGCAGGTTTATTTACTAAAACGTAAGAACGGCCAAGCAAAATGATCAAGCCATCATTACAGTCCAATATGTGGAAACACTGAATTTTGCAAAGACATGTGACCATACAGTGTGATAGAATGCTCTAACAATGTTCCTGTTGTATTATTTTTATGTGGCAAAACAGCAGTGGACTTTATGAAACTAAAATGTGAATGGACTTGTCATTAATTCCTGTTTACTTGTTTGAAAATAAGGAAAGGAAATACATGCCACACAGCAAAGGCAATCATCCTCCCCGTCTCACAATTAATTCACTGTTTATTTAAGTTATTTATCCGTATGCACCAAAACTATTGTTGATCAGCCAGGACGCTGCATGTACGTGTAATGCTAACGACGACAACAATATGCTACAAAACAATATGTGCAATAATGATCAGTTATAACACTGTGCAATGAGAAAAATTACGACATGTCAAAAAACAATAATAAAATGTGCAATTATGTTGGGAAAATTCCAATATATTTGTTCTTGATGTTTAATATTTGCAATAAACTCTTTACCTTTCATCTTTTATCTAATCTTGATTGTGAATATTTTTAATTTAAACTTCTCGCAAGAAATACAAGGAATCGGGAAAACTTCACACTGTTCAGTACCAGGTATTTATCTCTGAGTCCACTTTTTAGCTGA
This sequence comes from Oryzias celebensis, assembly GCA_014656515.1. Taxonomy (NCBI): domain Eukaryota; kingdom Metazoa; phylum Chordata; class Actinopteri; order Beloniformes; family Adrianichthyidae; genus Oryzias; species Oryzias celebensis. The sequence goes on along the minus strand of BNCR01000004.1, from coordinate 11,860,735 downwards.
AAGAGCTTTGGATCGATTAGGTCAGTGAATCAGATCATTCAAAATGAACCAAGATCGACTATGAATTGTATCGGCAACCACAAATCATGATGAGTATCGAATTGTTTTTGAAGATGAATTATCACACCTTATGTTATGTCAATACTATGCTAGCATTAAAATAGCTAGCCATAAACCCTTGGGAGAAGTTAATAAAGTGTTGATTTGGTCACATTTTATAAATCTGTGAGATTTCAGAAACAGCTAAACTAGTACAACATTAGATTAAAATAAATAGAGATATTTTCTTTATTCACAGTAACCCCTGATGAACTGTAAATAAGTGGATGTTGTGTTATTAAACGCAGGCGCTGGCTTTAGTAATCAGATATGGAAGATGATCAATTACATAATGACTTGTCTGGGTAATAAATGATGGAGGATCTTCTCCTGAACACATTATCTGAGGAGGAGTCCCGTCAGAACTCTGGGATGGTGGCATTTGACAGCATGCAACAAAGCCCTTTGTTGAGCAGATTACTTTGATCTGTCTGTGGGCAGGGAAGGAGCTTAGGGCATCCGTATTTTTAATGGGAACAGGGGGAGGCTTTTGTCTCAAGTGACATAAAACTCCCGCATTAAGGCCTGACTCCGAACACATCCCTACATAAAGTTCTACCACATCTTCACCGCTGTCCGTCTCACTACTAGCGTCCTGTCGTTAGCCAATTTAGGCGATACGGCTAGCTATCAAAAATGACCAATATTTTAGGGTACGGGTAACTAAGACCCCTTTAGTGCGAAAACCCTTGGGAGGATACAGTCGCAAATTATAGCACCGTTTCGCCGCTTTGTTTGAATTATGTAAAAAGAAAGACAACCAGCAGTGCCACTGAACGTCTGGGTGGGTCTGAGCATCTTTGCCGTTACAGCTAACAAGCGGTTAGCTTGGAGCAGACAGGCTGCTGGGCCTCCTTTGCGGGGTTCCCGCAGCGGTGGTCTGACTGCAACCCTACTAAGAGAGCGGCTAACGCGCTCGGTTGTTCATTGGAAGAGCACCGGTTGGGGAGCCGAGCCTTTCTTTACCTGCTGATTTTCTGCGCGAAGGCGCGGCGTTCAGCCATGGCAGTGGCCGCTGATGTGCTTGGACAGAATTCCCAGGCAGTCAGAGTAGAGAGCAGACGCTTCGCTTTCCCACTCACTCGCTCGGGTCACAAGCAAAACGGGAGAATGGGATAACTACCGTAAAGGTTGGAGAAGTGCGCATGTGCACACACCCAATGAAAATAGTACAATTTTGTTTTTAAAAGAAGCTTTTTCTGAGGTTAAAAAAAGACAAAAAATTAATTAAAAACTTTAGTTAAACTGTTGTCTTTCTTTGTGTCCTTCCCCAAAGAAAACCCTTGACAAAGACACGTCTTGTATATAAAAAACAAAATGTTTACTCTTTAGACTTTTCAAGAAGACCTATTTTATCATGTTAAAGGGCCAAAAAATCTTTTGAGTTCAAGTGTAAAAAGGAGCTTAAAGTAAAAAGCATTCAAAATAAAACATTTCACGTATTTGTAACATCATCGGTCGCATTACCTCTGGAAATTACTATTCATTTTGTTTTTTGTATTGTTTTATTCATTTGTTTTAGACTTTATAATCTTAGACTTTATAATATAATAATGATCTCTGAACCATTATTTCCTCCAAAAGTCCAAAGCATGTGTTTCATGCTTTATTAGATGTTGCATACGAGATATATCCCACCTTTTTCATAATAATGATATGTTTATAAGACCAGGTTAAGAATGAATGCAAGCAAGTTGGCAAATGAAAGGAAGTGTCCACTCAAAGTCTCAATAGACTCCTGTAGAACAACAGAAGCAACAGAAAAGTTTTCATCTACTTGTTTTGTTTTAGCCTTATATTATTATAACTTAAATGACCATTTTATAGGATATGAAATGAGAATTTAAGACAATATTATATGAAACAGACTTCATTGTATAATGTAAAAAAGTAATGCATTTTTGAACATTTAGGTGCATCATGGAACCAAGAATGAAAACATGCAAAGATTCAAGAAGATATAAACATTAGAGAGGATATTTTAATAGAATAGAATAGAATAGAATAGAATAGAATAGAATAGAAGTTAGTGAGTTGATGTCTGCAAATTTAGAAATAAAACATTCTCTCCATTGTCTCAGATCTGATAATCTGATAACACACAACCAGACATAAATCTCAACTACTCTTAACATACAGTTCTTGCAGAGGCAGTTTATTTTCATCTTAGTATTCTGAGATGATACAAAGAGCTTCAGCCAGTCTTAAGGTCTATATTATAGTTTTACTATGTTGCCTATAATCTGTAATTAGAAAATCCTCAATTTACTTCCCCACTCTGAGTGGTATTTCACAGTTAATTTGTATATGTTTAAAGGTGGTTTGTAATATTAAAAAATTTATACAGCTATATTTGGTGTTTTAGAAGTCTAAAAAGAAAACAGTCAAAAGTTATCATTGCTGTTAAATTTCATTTGAAAGTCCTTGTCAAACTTATTTGAATAGTGGTGGATTAAAACAAGACATTAGCTAACTTAGTTACAAAACAGCAATAATTACAAGTGCTAACGTTAAAAAAAATGAACTGCAATAAATATTCCTTAACTTCAACATTTATTATTATTTTTTTACTTATTTATACTTTTTTAAAGCAAGCCTTAGATGGAAGGGAGTGATTTAAGCTCCGCCCCTGAGGGCTGCTCTTGACCCTCGTGACTTTCTCGCGGAAATACCGCGAGATCATGCGATTTGGCCACCTTACTTCCTCAAAGTGTAAACATTGAAGCTGGACGAGTGTGAACTTTCACAGAAGGTCATGAAGGAAGAAACACGCCTAAAGGTAACTGTTTAACACTGCCCTGTTTCTTTTGTTTTTCAAATTAAATGTAACAAACTAGCAGCGCATTTGAAGCCGAAGACTTAACGATCTGAAGCAGCTAAGGTAAAAACCCGCTCGGTATTTGTAGTATGCTTCAGTTTAGTCTCACTGCACGTATCTGATAAGTTTGTCTAAATGTCTGTGTACACAACGTTCAGGATCTGTTTGCGTTGTGGGAATGGGTTCCCTTCCTCGGTTTTCCAAATGGAGAATAAAGGGAGCGACGAGGTGGAAAAATTGAAGACGAAGTTCTATTCAGTGTGGAACAATGTGAAGTACAGTAAGTAGTTTCTTAAGGCTAAAAACACAGACTTGTCACGAGTTTTTGTCTTTGTTTTTTTTAATGCCTCCGCGCTCCGCTTTGCTGTTGAAAAACACTCGATTTGTTACAGTCCAAGCACAAAAAGACTTTTTTTTCTTCTACATTTGAAAAATGAACACTTTAAGGAATAGCAAAGCGAGAAACAAATACAATTATGTTAGGATATCAAAAAATATATATAAAGAAAAACACCCTGTCAACACTTTCTGAATGCATTAAATCTTTATTTATGGCATTTCATAATCGTGTCATAATTTTTAATAAATTCAATTAAAATAGGTTATTTACATATGACATGTTTTCCCTAAAACTCTTTGGATTTTGTCCAAATCCAGTGAGACAGGAGGCTGCTGCTTTTGAGTCACCACTTAAAACAGTTCTTTGCTGGACAGTTCTGCTAAGAGTAGTTTATTACTGTCTTTAGAAGGACAGCAAAATAAATTCTCTACATTTGTCTTAAAAAATTAGATGGCAAATGCATGTCTGTAAAGCAAGGGCAAACGATTTTGCATTATGAAACAGACGTTTAACTGTTTCCTTTGTGTTCTAGGTTGGGCTCTCAAATCGAAGACTTCTTTCAGTAGAAATTCCCCAGTGCTGCTGCTTGGAAAATGCTATCACTTTAAGACTGACGGTAGGACACTCGTGACAGATTACTACATGTGAATACATATGTCAGCAAACCTTAGTCTTGCATGCATTTAGAGATAAAGGGATTACATTCTGCTAAAACATGTAACAGTTAAAGGCCCACTCCAATGAGAATTGTGTTTTGGGTGTTTTTAGTATTGTTCTTGAATCAGGGGCAGACAAAAAAAAACAGTTGGAAAAGCTTTTTAGTTGTTGCGTAAAAGCTACAATCAGCAGGCCACGAGCTCCCCGCTCTGCTCCATTTTGATGCATCCACTTGCAGACAAATGTACACGTCCGTCTTTGTCTTCCTCGTCTGAGCTGGCAGCTGGGTCAAAACTGTAGCTAGCGAAAGAAAGCGTAAACAAAGGTATGATGGGAAATAAGCGCTGGCTCACCCCCCGCCAACAGTCCTGCCCACAACTCAGAGAAGAATTTCTGATTTTCTCCTACTGCTCTGCAGAAACTATGTGCTAGGTTTTTTTTATTGGGCCTAAAAACGACATAAGGATTATTAAAATACCACTGAGAATACTTTTACAATAAATCAAAAAGTAATTGGAGAGGGTCTTTAAAGATCAATGTTTAAAAAAAAAAATCTCAGATATATATACTTAATTGTGTGCTTGAACTGTTCCTCTACAATGGTCTCCTTTGACTTTTTTTTTTTCTTCTACTTCTAGAACAGGTTTAAGTCTGGACTCATTTTGACCAAGTATAATAAGCGAGAAAAGAAAGATGCTGCTCAATGTTTAAACAGTTTTTTCAAGGGTTCAACTGCTTCCTATAGTAATAATACAAATTTGTTTAATTCCAGGTTATTTTGATTTAAAATGTGAATTGTACCATTAAATTTCAGTTTTTCCATTTTTAAAGTCTCATCTGGGTGTAAAATCCATAATTTAAAGGTTCATGGTTTGTGTCCATGTAAGGTTCATCAAGCTTTTTTTCTTGTTTGTGTTTTTGGTGAAATAACTTCCTCCCAGGCCAGATTCTCTTTGAGCCAGACTTGTAATAGAATTGCTCACATTCCTGACAATGACAAAAGTTTGACTTTTACTTATAATAGAATTTGCAGAGTATTTGAAGCTGAACAAAAAAATTCAAACATTGTGCAACAAAGCCCATCTTTGATTAAAAAAAATAAAAAGACGCCAAAGACAGTTGAAAAATGTCAAACATAAGGCATCATCATCTTAAGATGAAGTCAAGACTCTGACAAAGGAACCTCTATCAGAACAGGACAAGAACAAATGCAAAGAAACTTGATAACTTAGTGTGATTACAGTTAAAGAAACTGCTTGATTGCTGTTCAAACTAGAGCTTGTAAAGTTGGTGAAATAAAACTGAACATCTAATACTGATTTGGAATAAGAAAAGCTTCAGAAACTTAAAAAAAAGAAATATATTCATTGTAATGTGTCTTTAATACAGAACTTTTAAAGTTATTGTGATCTCTTCCCTATAGATGATGACAGTCCAGATGAAGCCAGTTGCAGAGAACCAGATGATGGCTTCACCATGGGGAACGTGGAGGCTTTCCGGAAAGACTTTACCTCGCGTGTGTGGCTGACCTACAGGGAAGAGTTCCTCCCTCTGCCGGGCAGCACTCTGACCACTGACTGTGGATGGGGCTGTTTGCTGAGGGCCGGTCAGATGATGCTGGCTCAGGCTCTTGTTCTGCACTTCCTAGGCAGAGGTGAGGCTCACATGGGTTATGCATTTGACCTGAGGTCGTTTCTGAAAAGGATTTACAAGTTGTTCTTCTAGTTTTAAGTAAGATCACTAATGAAATATTTCTCCATAAAGGCCTTAACGTCCACTTCAGAATATTTATTGATCAATCTCTCTTAGGTTTACTGTGAATCAAGGTCATTTTGTTAATGCCTTAGACTTGACTCTTGCCCATTTTACTGCTCAGACCACTCCCACCCTCTCAGACTTTCAGCTCCTGGCCTGTTTGTAAGGCTAAGGCACCGTTAAAGTGAAATAATGGGATTCTAAAACTGATAATTGAATAAAATGACATACACTCTAATACCTAAGTAAAATCTTTCATTTTAAAGCTCTGAATATGTTTTTGACCCTAATGCTTTAAAAAGTTTGATGTAAAACTTCTTGAGAATGTTTTTTGTAGTTTATTCTGCTATTTAGAGACTGATGGAGAAAACTGAGAGCTAAGTAAATTAGACCTTTTTTTTTTTGGTTGCTACTGGGTTTTTGTCATTCACTTATTTTCGATTTGTATTTTACTTATTTATCAATAATTAAAAATTACACTAGTCCCAAAAATGTAGCATTTGGGTGTTTTTATTTATTTGACAAAAATACGTTACTTAGTTCAATACCTAAAATAATATTTTTTTTAAATAAATTTAGAAATATAATTGAAAATGTTTAAATGAAATGGAACATCTGGTTTGCAGTGAAAGGTATTTATATAAGCGTATATAGTTATATAACTGTCAAACAAAGCAAAAAGAAATGTTAACATCAGTTCTTCTCTCATACAAGCAATTATTCAGTTTTTTTTCCTTTGATAAAGTCACATTGATCATTTTTCGCTACCTATTTAAACGAAATCTCAAGATAATCAACCTGATATTTAAAAGTGAATAATATTACTCAGCTTTGAAAATAGATGCAATTTTTTTATTGCAATACTTTCAGTAGGCAATTATGAAGTTATTAAAATGTATTCTCAAAAGAACAATTTTAGAATGCTTTTCCTTTTTTTCTCCCCATGACTGATGTTGAGCATTTTTTGATCCAGCCCTGCTTTTCTGTCTCCAGACTGGACCTGGTCAGAGGCACTGACTCTTCAGCCTTTAGACACTGAGACGTGGACAGCCACCGCCGCCAAGCGCCTTGTCGCCTCTCTGGAAGCTTCGCTGCAGGGTTCCCCCAAAATCTCTAACAGGCAATCTTCTGAGCCCCAAAGTTCCTCCCAGGGTTCTGCAGAAGAAGCAGAAGCACATTTAAAAGAGATGTACCATCGCACAATAATCTCCTGGTTTGGGGACACTTCATCAGCTCTTCTGGGTCTACACAGGCTTGTCCGCTTAGGCCTGACTTTGGGAAAAAATGCTGGAAACTGGTATGGACCAGCTGTGGTGGCACACATCCTTAAGTAAGTTGGATTTTTGTGTGTAGTTGCTTTTGTTGATGTAACACTTTTTCCTTTGGATTTAAAATAGATCACAGTAGTTAATTACATTTTATTCCCAGAAGTACCTGTTCGTTTTTTAAGTACACAAAAAGTGGTAATTTCTGGAATCAAAGTGGACTGACTTTGAGTATTTTTGTAACTTGATACGGAATAATCAAAATACTGGTAGTTACATTTTAAAGGATTCTTATTATCAAAAATATATATATTTTTTAATATATATATTTCCCTAATGAAACTTGTATGGTGCTTAAATGCCTGAATTTTTTTCTTTGGAATAACAGGCAGTAACTGTAACTAGAGGATGCATTTGTCATTTAAAAAGTGCTGTGAATTCTGGAGAAACCAATGCAAAGTTTGTGCATGTAGTCTGAGAAGTCAGAGAAACCACACTGAACTTCCTCTGTCTTGGTTTCTGTTCTTGAATAAATTATTCACTAACTGACTTTTAATATTTAGAAAAAGTTATTTGTAGAATGCTTCTGATTTGTCATATGCTCCTGGACACCAATGTGAATGTTCAGCAGTACTGTTTGCCCAGCAGTAAAATCCCACCATACTGTGGGGTTCTGAAAAATATCTTTAAATATGTTCTTAAATATCTTTTTTTAATGTTAAAATATTTATAGGTTGTTCTGATTCTTTTTGAAGCAAAATCAAAGTTTTTAGTCCAATTTGACATTAATTTTGTATACCTTTATGCCTTAGTTCATAAGGCTCACAAATAGATTTTCACTGATAAAAATCTTGCAACAAAGTGCTTAGAATAATGCCCCAGCCCTGCAGACGCAAGGTCTCCTATTGGTTGACTCTTAAGAATTTCAAGTGTTTTGTTTTTTTACTGTAAACAGTTAGGTGGTGGGACCTACTAATGCTTGTGTGCACAAGAACACAGATGGACATACTCAGCTACTCAGTTATGAAGTCAAGTTAAAGTCCTATTAGTCGTCACGAACCTAGCTGTGTGAAATTTCCTCTTCGCATTTTACCCATCCACTGGAGGAGTGGTGAGCTGCAGACCTAGCCAATCTCTGCAACCATTTGGTGGTTTTACCTCATCCAAATCCAACCCAACTCCTTAATGCTGGATGTTAAGCAGGGAGGCATTCAGTTCCTTTTTAGAGTCTTTAGTATGACTCTACCGTGGATTTGAACTCACAACCTTCCAGTTTCAGGGCTGCCACGCCATGCTGTGTTTTATTCAGAATACACAATTTCTATCCAAGACAAATAAACATCTATCTCTTCAAAATACTCTGATTCAAAAAGACACAACTCTTCTCTATTATCCTGATAAATCTTAGTTGTGGTGTCAATCCTTATACATTGCACAGCAAACATAGACAAAGTTTGAGTGAATCCTGAAATGATCATTGTTGATAAACCACTCCTGGGGAGAGACAAGGCTGCAAAGTCATACACAGAAACATGATAAAATAACCTGTTAATCATGTTGATTGTAGATTTCTGTAATCATCATAGCTTCAACATTACCTAAAAATACACAAAGATCCTGATTGGTTTCCTTTATTTTTCTGTCTGTTTTTAGAATCACAAGAAATAATTCAATTTCAATTCAATTTTATTTATATAGCCCAATATTACAGCCATAGCCGTCTCAATGGACTGACATACTCTATCATGTACATTTGCTTTCCCTTTTCTGATTGAGCAGATGTGTAAAGCTTAACTGGATTCATCTCAACCATTTTTTATTTTGTTCTTGCTTGCAGTTTAGTGAAAAAATGACACAGTAAAATTTGCATTTGGCTTCAGATGTTTTTAAGCATTACTGGCTTTTCCTCAGCATTGTTCTGTCTTTCCTTTCTTCCTCTTTTTCTTAAGAAAAGCTGTGGAGGAAGCCATGGATTCTGGCTTGGCGGGTATAACTGCCTATGTCTCCCAGGACTGCACAGGTATGATAGATGGTCCTACTGTTGATAAAACAGGAAACTGGGCACTTTGCCTGAACTGATCCTTTTTTATTTTTTTTCTCAACCACTTCTCTGTGTCTGCAAGACAGGAGCTGCTGAAAATGTTGACAAGCGCTTTTACTGTCTTTCTTCCTGTAACAGACACATCCATTCCAATGTTCTGTTAACCACAATGTCTGAAGTGTTAAATCATATTTGAGAAATGTTGAAATGTAGTAGAAAGTTACATTCACATCACCTCCAATAAAAAGTCTATTTAAGTACGTATAAATGCACGTTTTGGTCTTCCACGTTCACGCATAGATATGCAAGTTTCTACAATGCAAGTTAAATGAGGTTTCGTAAACACGTCACATGCATGGTGAGTTCGTAGCTTTAGAGTTACAATAATGCACGTTTGAGTTTCTAGAACCAACAACTTTCACCTTTTTCATTGATATTTCAAAACCTTCGTGATCAAAAACAATTTAAAAAAATACAATATTTTATACTTTTTAAAAATATTTGAACCAAAGAAACAAACAATAAAAAGTTTCTACCTTTGACATCCAGCTTGCAACAACCAAATGTTTTTTCTAAATGGACTTATGTGTTTTTTTACCAAGAAAATTTGGTTGGTAGTTCCTTTCCCCACAACAAACATGTACATTTTATAGGATAAAAAGACATGTTCAGCTAAGAAATCATAGATTACAATTTTACCTTTGTGTATTTGATCCTTTTTAGTGTACAGCGCTGATGTCGCTGACTGCCACAAGCCGCCAAGAGCCAGCCAGGCATCTGTGAGTCCTCCTATAGCGGAAGGAGGCCCTTCTAAAGAAGACCAACCAGTATCTGCTCCCGTCTTGCCAGACGGTCGAGCCGTGATCATCCTCATCCCTGTAAGGCTGGGAGGGGAGAAGATAAACCCAGAGTATTTCGAATTTGTCAAGGTGAGAGATCCATTCGTTTCATGGTAGTTTTTTTTCAGTAAAGGAAGGAATGGTGAAGGTTTGAATAAAGTAGCAGCGACTCATCTCGGTATTGTCATATGTGTTTCTTCTGTTTATTGTAGAACATTCTGAGTGTGGAGTACTGCATAGGCATCATTGGAGGAAAGCCCAAGCAGGCATGCTACTTTGTGGGATTTCAAGGTTAGTGTTAGCATAAAGCGAAAAAAAAAACAGAAACAAACACAAAGGTTGGTGTGAATAACAAATTATCTTTGTAAAATACGCCCTTCCTACTTGTAGAGACAAAGTAAGTTAATGTATTCTTGTTTGCATGAGAAAAACGGAGAGGAGTGGAGATGAAAGCGAGTGAAACAGCGCTTACTTTATTCCCTCTGACCCATCAAAGCCTCGCCCATTTATCACCAGTAAACCGCCCAAGTTGTGAGCTGTAATTGATTTCCATAGGAGCCGTGCATTAAATTTAATCCGAGCCCTAAAGTGAGCCACTCTTCATCACCTTCAGGATCCAAGAGAAACCTTCAGTTGTACATCTTGGCAGTCAATATTTACGCATTTACATTTTACCAATTTGAGATGCGCTGGTGGATGATGCTTAAACGACAAGCAATACATTCTTCCTGCCGGGGCACAGCCCGGCGCCGCATTCATCATATGCAAATGGTCAAATATAATTGCGTGTTTGTAAAAGTAATTCCCTTACACCAAAAAAAATTTAAATGGCAGCGACTTTTACAAAATGTTCTTTTTGTTGTTGCGGGTCTGAAGAGCGTGCTTGAGCAAACGCACCTGATTATGCAGAATTTAATCCACCCCAGGAGATATTAAAAAGCAACAACCTTCTAGGAGGCATTTTTGACGCACTCAACCCCAACAGTAGACCATGTGGGTGACTTTGAGCTGCTCTGCATAGAAATTGAGGAGAAGCGCGTTTTTGTAGTAATCGGATGTTTTTGAATAACTTGTCTTGGGTTTTGTCCTTGTAGATGACAGCTTGATTTACATGGATCCTCATTACTGTCAGTCTTTTGTGGATGTCAGCACCGGCGATTTCCCTCTCCAGGTAATGTGAAATTACGCCAGCAAGCAGACAAGGGCCGCTGTAATGTGAATTTAATAGTCTCTGTTAGTACTTAAGGCTGAGAAACCGAAAGGACCACTAGGCCCAATTACAGACACCCCCATCTACTGATTTATTTAATGCTCAGATGAGTGAAGCTGCCTCTTTGTAAAAAGAAAAAAAATCTGCACAGCATCCCATTTAACAATCCATTCATAAAAACAATTTCACTTTTTTGTTTTGTGCTTTGGTTCAGTCAAATAAACATTGAGTTCATTAAACCTCATTTAAACCTCATTATAGGTGAATATGGTAAAATATTTGCGTGTTTTCTATCATCTTTATGGGATATATGAATACGCCTTGCAATTCTGTGAACCTTGCACAGTTGTTGAGATGTATTTCGTCTTGTTTTGTAGTCATTTCATTGCCCCTCACCAAAAAAGATTCCATTCAGCAAGATGGACCCAAGCTGCACAATTGGCTTCTATTCCAGAAGCATTCAAGACTACAACAGAATCAGGGAAGAACTGTCCAAGGTAAACAATTATTTTAAAAGAATTTTACCAACAAGAACATATAATTATTCTTTCCGAGCTCTTCTTGTTTGTTTTTTTACCACTAGGTGGCACCGTTTAGCCAAGAATCAAACCTAATTTGAGCACTGTATCTCCATCTAGAGATTATACAAAATAAATGCTATAAGCAAAGTTTTTTACTTAAGTGCTCTGTTGGAAGGATTGATTCGTTTGTGTAAAATGAGGGGAGTAAAAATCCATCTAGCATGATAATGGGCTGCTCTAAAATGAAACCACTGATTTAGTAAAACACAAACTTCTGTTGTTCTAGCTGCTGCAACCATCGACAAAGGAGAAATACCCGGCTTTCACTTTCATGCAAGGTCACGGCAGAGACTATGATCTGTCAGCAGGCCTGACCCCGGAGAAACTAGAATGGCCTTTCATCCGCAGCCCGCCGAGAACGGTCACCACCGCTGGAGACTTTGTGCTGCTTTAGCGCCCACATAGAAAAGACTGAGTCAGAACGCTTGTTTTCCAAGGCCTCATGCACGAAAACTTTTGTAGTACTCTTTAAAAAGAAAAAAAACTTAAATGCACTTTGTTTTACACAATGCACAAAAGTGCCACTTACTGCCAAGACTTTTCTGAATGACACACAAAGACATAATACTTTGGATTTTTTTTTTTTTTTTCCTTTTTGGACACTTTTTGGTGCTCTGCTTAATCTAGCATTTTTGAAATATCACCACTAAAAACGATCCTGTACTTTGTTTTTGACTATTATTTTTATTTGTTTTTCATAGAGTCCATAAAGAGAACTTTAGTAACATGTACTTTTGTCCAGCTTTGGAGCATTTCCTTAAGTAACATAGATATACTTCAATAGACTTCTGAAAGACTGATCAAAACAAAGGGAATATTAAAAATAAAAATCTTATTTTGGTGGTGGAAAAGAGCTCTCTGTTTGCACATGGGATGTCATGTTTGACAGTTTCAGTAAAAAACAGTTACTATAATTTGCTAGTATTGGGAAAGAAACTGCCTGTTACTGTTTATTTTTTTCTTCTTGAAGGTTCATGTTGTATTTACTGCTTTGTGAAGTTCAGCCGCTCTCACCCTGGAGCTGCTTTCAAGGCCACCAGTGTAATTTATAGAAAAAATGGGGTTTAAAACAAGGGATTCACACAAGAGCGTTTCTTAGTGTCTTAAACATTTGGAGCTTTTAGTTTGGTAAAAGTTATTATTCTATTCTTAGTTAAAAACTTACTGATTTTTTTGCACAATATTTGATCCAACTTGATTAATTCTGATGTTTCATTTAAAGAGATGATACTAATGATGCCAATCTTTTGTCTCAGTTTTTCTGGATTTAATTATCCTTAATGTTTTATGCGTCTTGGTGCTGTAGATTTTGACATATATGGATATTTTGAAGGTCTGCATGAAAGTCACTTGTTAAAACAAAAGTTAGAAATGAAAAGTTATGGAATTAAAAGGTGAAATGGGGCGTCTTTCAGAAATGAATAAGATTCTTTTTGTTCTAAATGGATTTTTTGGGAATTGTTTGTTTTCTGTACGCTTAGTATTTTTGACAATTTGATACAGCTTGTGTTTTTACTTTTCATGTTTTGCTTGTTCATTCATTACTTGCTGTTTTGACCTATTCTCAATCAGAGACTGCATCCATAACAGCAATACGTTTAAGTTAAATGGAGAAGAACACCAGAGGATGTATCGGGCTTCAAACCTCATTCAGGCACTTTTTTTGGGGGTCAGTTTTCCTTTCCACAAGTCTTCATATACTTTTGCACAGTGCAACACCTGCAGGGCATGTGTGTTCTCGTATAAATACAATTGCCAAATTACCTGTAAATGTTTTGACACACCTTGGCAATAAAGCCAATAAAAGCCTTGGTGTCTCATTGTGTGTCTTTTGCATGAAGAAATTGAAATTGTCTCATGGAGAAGTTGTAAGAAAATAAGAAAGAAATTCTTTACTTTTAGGATTTGAATACAAACCTCAGCAGTGTCTTTAAAATGGACGAGATTCTTTTCTTTCGTGGTTCGACGTAGCAGATTAAAACTAATCGTACGTGCTAAGCATCTCCACAGCCCATTAACCAGGAACCGGAAAAAATGTGACCCAGTGACACTGGCAGCAATTGTGTTTCTCTGTGCAGGAAAAGAAAATATCCTTGTGTGAAAAAAGCCCTGTTACCATGGATAATCTTTCTATTTCCTCCCAGTTTGAGCTATGCTGGACTGTTTTCCTGTTTAATACAAATTCTTGTATTATGATGAGCTGTGCTTTTTAAAGGAGGGCACTGTCCCTTCTGTGAGGGATCAGGGCAAGGGTGAGGATGGACGGAGCGATAGAGAAAGAACCTCGTCTGTTCTCTTCTCCACCATAAAGAAGCACATAAAGGCATCATTTAGATCCCCTGTCTGATCTGTGTTTTTGTCACTTTTTTCCCCTTCTTGTTGGCTTGGTGACAGGCTGGGTAGACAGGGTGGGAGCATCAAAATATGCAGAAGAGAAGGATCTGCAGAGACGCTTCTTCTGTTCTGGAGTGGACAGGAGGGAATGGCACATTTAGGATTTTTTTTTTTTTATGCCAGAAACATGAAGGAGCGTTTGTGCTGCGGGGCACAAAGCAATCTGAGGCTTGGCTGTTCTTGTATTTACAGGGGATTTATGAAGATCTGACTAACAAGGCACAAGCTCAAGGGAAAATGTAGCCACTGAGCAGTGGCTTCAGAAAACAAGAGGGGACCGCACATGTTATACCCCCAAAGCAGCTCCTGAACGAGTCTTGCAAATGATACATCCGTTCAAATAAATGCCTAATGTAGAGGAAGTCCACGAAATTCTATCCTTGGAGACCGAAGTGATTCAAGAGAACCGAGATGGACAATGTCTTACAGAAATCCCCTATGAGTTCCTTTTTCTAACTGTGATTCAAACACCTGCAGCTTAAAACTGCATAAAATAGAGGAAACTTCTGGGATATGATCCATTTTAGGAAACGTAATTGAGATTGAGATTGAGAGGCTCTATGCTATTGCTGAAGTCGTTTTTTTTCAATTTTTTCTAACTATAAGAAAAGAAGCAAAGCATCTTTTTAATGCAACTTTTTACACGCTAAACACACGAATCCAATTCTGAAGTCAATAAAGCATGTTAGGTGAGAGTGATCACAGGTTAGATTTGAAAATACTTTTGATGTTTATATCAAGATAAGCATGCAAAATAAGAGAATTCAGAAAAATATTTTTTAGCCAATTTCCTCCACTTAATGTTGAAAGTTTATTCAACAAACAAAACAATTGCTGCAGATTATAAACAGCAAAGCAGCAATTTTTTAAATGTTAAAACAGAGATGACGGTGTCACTAATTAGATGTTCGTCTGTTACCTGGGTAAAAAAAGGCATGCATAGGTTCTGAAATAACATCAAATAAAAAAAACAACAGCTTGAACTAAAAGAAAAGGTTAAGTATTTTTATTTGTACTGCATATTTTGTGTACAAAGACTATTCAAAGTGCTTTACATAAAACATTAAAAGAAAAGAAATATTCAAGAAGTGATCATAAAACTAAAAATGTCAAGAAAGTTGATAAGAACTGAATTTAAAGTCAGTGTAAAGCATCAGTGCGGATGTAAACTTTTGAAGAAAAACTAATCAAATGCAGCTTAGAACAGGTGGGTCTTTAACCTGCATTTAAATAAACTGAGTGTTTCAGTTCATTTAAAGCTTTCTGGAAGTCTGTTCCAGATCTGTGGAGCATAGAAGCTGAATGCTGCTTCTCCATGTTTAGTTTGGACTCTAGGAACTGACTAAAGACCAGATCCAGATGAGCGGAGAGATCTGGGTGATACGAATGGTTCAGGAGGTCAATCGTGTCTTTTCTTGCTAAACTTTCAAAACTTTATAAACCAGCAGTATCCTTGGGCAGAACTGGACAGATGCAATCTACTTTTTTGGTACTTGTGAGAACCCTGAAGAAGATGCAGTTTCTTGATTGATTTTTTTAAAATAAAATTTCATTTTGGTATTCTTGTAAAAACACTTTTACAGTGTTAAGTAAATATGTGTTAGTTTGGCGACACATTTATTTACAAGCTACAGAAATTCTAAAAGATAATTGGGGAGGGCTGTTTGGAGAAAGGAGAAAAAAAACAAGAAAAGTAGTCAATCATACTTGATGTGACACAAAGTATGTTCCATGATCATCTTATTACAAAAGTATTTTCCATTCCTTTTGAACTTTGTGTTTCTTAGAATCTTCTTCAGCTGAGATCGGACCATGATGGATGAGTCTAAGAAAGTCCAGGGGAATTAGTTCTAACAAAAAAAAAAAGCAAAAATTTGTTGTGCACACTCTGTGAATGTGTGCTTTGCTCTTTGGAAGGCAAAAAAAATATGCTGTGTGTCTCTTTTCACTTTTCATTCTTAAGGAACCTGTTAATTTATGAGGCTGAATGTGTAGTTTACGCATGTGCAACTTGTGTGTTAGACATTCTAAATCTTAGGTGTCGCACTCCCTCCCTGTCTTTACACCAGGTGCAGGGGTGCTAGATTTATACCCAGTAGCCCTTGCCCACCCTTGTGGAATGCCATGCATCTTCAAACAGGTACTTTGCTTTGAAATCTCATCTCAGCGTGATCTTTAAGCAGCTAAATATACCCAGCTCCCAGATCCTGCAGCCGCTGGAGCGTAAATGCCGCCTGTGCTGCATCAGACTTGCATTCGGAGTCTCGGGTCTGTCTCCGCAACTGTCCACTTGTCTGCCCCCGCCTCCCTGTCTCCTCTGACTCCCCCAGGCAGCTCCCGGAGAAGTGCTGAGGCACTGCATGCCTAACACATTTCCTCTGGGCTGAAGCCAGACAAATGTCATAATGCTGTGATTAATCAGCAAGACAAGACAGCAGCTTTAAGGCTGTTCCACCCTGTGAACATGACCTACAGCGCACACTGGGTTAAAGGTTCTTCACCTTTTTTTCCTTTCGGGTTAAAAATGTGCTCTGACATGAAACCGAAGCTGAATAGTTTGATAATCCAAAATCCATCAATTTGCATGAAGAGACCAAGGCAGAACTTTGCACGCTGTATTTTTAGATGAAAGTTTCAGCAAGAGAATGGTCCAGTATGGAAATTCAATTAAACTAGAACCTAATTACAGCATTATTTATCACATCTATGTCCCTAATATTGTTTACAGTTGATTAAAATGTTAAAGAAAATAAGTTGTCCATTTACTCACAAGAATTGGTAACATTTTGCACTTTTCAAAAATGGTGTTACAGTCTGAATAATTTAAAGAGAAAACAAGAAGGAAAAAAAAACATTTGTCATTTTCTTTAACTTTTTATTCTGTCCAGGAGCGCCATAAACTTAATCCGGTTTGGGTCCTCAGATTGGACCCCTCCTGCTACTGCCTAACCACTGTATGTAGTCACAAAGGGGCCCATGTCATACAGGGTTGTGTCAGGAAGGGCAATCGGCATAAAAATCTCTGCCAAACCACCTATGCAAATTGGTAATAGCTGACTCACTGTGGCGACCCATAATAGAATACAGTGAACAACACGTCCATCATTCTGTCCATGCATGGTCATGTGGGGCTTGTGTCAGCTGACACCTTGGAAAGGTCATATAGCCATCACTGGACCACTAAGAGTCAAATGCAACCATGCATTAACACACAATTGCAATACCAATTTCAGTCTTTGAATACCCCCAAAATCCTTCCATTACTTTAATTCAAACTACGGCTAAACAAAAAGAATACCAGTTGTTTTTTGCTCTCCACCAGAGAAGGAGTTTCTGCAGCTTAGGCCCAAAGCAGAGCTCCTCACCTACTGTTGGCTAACCTCACCAGGCTGTGACAGCAGGAAGGGCACTGGAGTTAACATTTAGATAACAGATGTGTGTGCCGGCTTTCAGTTTCCATTGTGAGGGACAGAATCTTATCAGAGTATCACAGGTTGAGGGTGTTCAGGTGGTGAGGTAAAGGAGGGGGTTGCTACTCCCGCATCTCAGGATGTGATGTGGAGGAACGCCAAGATTCCTCATCCTGCCGTCCTGTGGGGCATGGCCACCCCCTCTGTCAGCTTTTACTAACCTGATGCATCCAAAACAGGCTCACTGGTTGAAAGCAGCGGATATTGCCTCCTTTGTAGCTGTCGGCCTGTTACTTTCTGCATGGCAGTGTGGAGCGGGGCGGCAAGCGCGTGCGTGTCTGTATACTGGGATGGGCTGGGGGGTTGTCAGCATGTGTGTCTGGGGGCGTAAAATGTGTGTGACAGAACACGCTATGAATTTAGGAGTTTTTCATCCACCTCACTCTCTCTCAACAGTCTCAGCTCTTTTGGATTGTAACTAGCATCAGTCTCTGCTGAGCTTATAAGCTTTTATTATTCCCCAGCGGCTCTGCTCAATGGCGTTCAGCACATTCCGTGCTTCTGTGAGGCTTTCCGTGTTCACAGGTCGCTGTCTTTCTGAGAATGCATGTGTGGCATTTCCTCCTCGTGCAGATTTGTGTCTTTGTGTGCCATTTTGCAATCTTTTTTCCATCTAAAACTCCTGCAGGCCCTGTGCACCATTATCACGCAGTTGCAATAAAACCCACAGTAATTAAAGGGGATCTGGCTGTAATTGCCTCAGTGAATCAACTTAATCAGCACCTGTACTCACAGTCAACCTAATGGTTCAATCTAACCTTTTAATATCACAAGAATTAGAATTGTAAAAAATTATGCACACGATAATCATTCCTGTATTTTGAACCTCTTGAGTGGACAATGAGTGGACCATTGTCCAATGCAAATATTAAAGCAGCAGCCTGCAGAGTGGGCATACTAATTTGTGGGAAACATGGAAGAGGTGTTAGGATGGCCATTTATCAGAAATCCAAGTTCAGTAAATCAATTTTTACGTATTTGGCACCTTGTGCATTTTTAATAATTTCTGCAAATTTGAAAGTCTTTTTGAATAACTAACAGATCAAATGTAAAGTTTCAAAAACTATAAAATGACCAATTCAGTCCTGACATCTGTTTTAACTGACAGTCATCATACAAAAAAACCCAAATGTCATGTAGACTATCAGAATTTTCTGTGTTTTTGTGTGTTTTATACTATTCAGAAGTATTGCAAATACTAGTGGTCATTTTTGTGAATCTTTATGAATTAAAACTAAACATTTGTTATTATCTCACATCAAAATAGATGCATTTAACTTCCCATGTTACTGCATCAATTAATTTTAATTGAGCAAGTCTAAGCTAAATTAAAAAAAACTCTTTTATGCAACATAATTGTAAAAAATGTATAGGTTTTTATGAAAGTCTTCCTTTTTTTTAAAATCTATTTTACATGATTTTCAAGTACAAACCATTGCAGGTGCATTATATTTTAGCAGTAATAGCCAGCAGTGCTTTTAATCAACATTAGATTCATTTGACCCACATGAGTTTTGGTACAAAATGACAAAGTTTAACAATAAAAATAGAAGTTTAAATGGCTCTAATTTAATGATAATTGAATTCTCATTATGTTTTTAACTCCATAGAAACGTAAGGATTAGTGCTGCTTTGATTTGACCCATTGTCATCCAATCAGTACAGAATGAGAATTGTCATGGACATTTCGGTGCAGTATTCCACTGCAATTACACTGTAGAATACTGCTCATTATATGTGGGAAAAGATTAGAATTGCAGAGTAACATTTGAGTGAATCCATGGTCTAGAAACCCTTTACCCAAAAGAGAGGTTGCAATTTATAATCTTACTGAACTTAAAAATGACCGTGTTTGAAATTGAGTCTGCGTGCATGAACAAATATTTCAGAACTTGTAAAAATCTCTGAGCACAGCACTTGTTTTACTTCATTCAAAGGATTTCCTATGTTTCACAGTGGAATACAGCAGCAGTGTTTGCAGTTACTGTCCCATTATTTTTATAAATCAAGTCAATTTTATACTTAAAGTGTATTAAAAACTCCCACAATGCCGACAAAGACCCAGAACATAGTGTTAGCAAAAATAATAACAAGCACGCGGTGGATTAAAGAAAAAGCTAAAATCATGAATAAATTAACACACCCATTACTCTCACAGTGCTTGGGCCCTCTGCCTCATTGAAATATAGGCCTTTTCAACACATATACCTAATATACTAAAAAAGAACATTTAAAATGATTCAGTGGCTTGTGTGAACACATTAATTTTCAGTACTAAAAATATATTTTTAAGCAGGTCTTGGGCTCTTCTTTCTTGTGTGGAGTGCATAATGGATTCCTATGTAATCAATTATAGTTGCTGAGGAAGCGGGAGATAAAGAGTCCTCAGCAGCACCCACCCGGGGTTGTTCTTCTTTAAATGAAGTTTTAATAAAGAATGACACAGAGGCCGTACAAGGTCAATTATCAGACTTTGCCTGCCCTGGATTCTCTCCTCAGGTCTCTGTGCTTAGTTAGGCATAATAGCTGTCAGTCAGAGCCGGCTGATCCACACACTGAACTGTCAGGCGCCCAGACGAAGGCTGAACCTATATATCCAACGCCTCTGTCAGAGTGCGTTTACTGTTGACTATTTTTCGCTATGACTGGCACGTAAGGTCGCCTCTGTCACCGACAGGCATATCAGGAGAGCTGACTCTGGTCGATGTTCATTTGTCAGGAGCCTCGTTGAGGAGAATATCTCTTTATGCATCAAGAATACGTTAAAAGTCACTGAGGGCATAGGTGGAGGTATTCATTCCGCCTGTCCTGCTGTTCAGTCAGCATTGAAAGCTGAGGCCCCCACACACACACACACCCCCAACCCATGTCCTCTTAAGCAGCGAGGTGGATTTAATGTACAGGGTGCTTATGAATACACTTATGTATTCATTTGAGCAATAAAAGCCGGGCCGGGTCTCACAGAAAAACAAACTGCCTACCTTCCGGCAGCCATTTTAATTAAATGCCATGGATTGTCAAATTTATCGATCCCCCCCATACACACACACTGCCTCGCTCCCGTCCTACGCAACCCTGAAGGATGTCCTGTGCCATTTCCATATCTTTATTGGCTTCTGGTGTTAATGTGAGGTGAGGGATGAAAGGAGATGGAGGACTGCTTGGCTAAATTGGGCCTGGCTGCAATGGATGTAGATGGGTTAAAGGGGTGGGGGGTGCACATGTCCCGAAGCAATAGCCTGTGAGCTTTAGCCTGGCTCTCACTCTCTCAGAGCAGATCTGTGTGCAGATGGGTGTCTGACAGGCCTACAGCTGTTCTCCTAATTGTTCATTAAGTGTTCTATTGATTCCCTTATTTCAAGTACATGTGTCTTTCAGCCTCTGCTCTCCATGTGAAGTGGCAAACACACATGCAACCCCCCCTTCGCACACACACACACACACACACACACTAAACGCCCGCACACCAACACCAGCACCCTTGCTGGGTCGAGATGACAGGGCCCACTGATGGTGAAAATGTGAACTGCCACTTCTAATCCAGGACCCTTCTCTCAGCGGGATCCGACAGGGCCTAGAAAACAGCACCTCATTCAACGTACCAGGCTTTTATTTTCCAAACTTTTAGCATCAATCAATTAAAGTGCTGGCAGCAGCATGGAAAATTGTTTAAATCCGTGTTAAGAGGCGGCAGACTCAGATTGCACCTGGCTGATAAGGGAGCTTGTTTGAGTCTATTAGATCCTCATACCCCGGCCTGATTACTGAGGCAGAATGCAAGCTTTATTTATGCAGAACATGGGCAACAAAGATGGAGACGAGATCTAAGGAGAGGGAAAAAAATGGGAGTACAGAGAATCAAATTTTACCTAAGTATGGTTAAAGACCCAATGAAAACCAACGTAGATTTTTGGTGTTTTTAACATTTTTTTGTAGCATTTCTCTTTTCTCCTGATGGAAGACATATATAAAGAAATTTAAGATTAAAACTGCACTTGAATATTTCTTTATTTAGGTTGTGGTGAATCAGGAGCAGACACAAAATACAATCACTGGTCACAAGCTCCCTGCTGCACTCCATTCTTATACATCCACTTGAGGACAAATAGATCCAATAATGTTTCTGTTTTCCTCATCTGAGATGGCATCTGGCTCAGAACTGTATGACTGGATAGGATACATAATCACAATTAAAAGATCACTGAGAATGATTTTAAAATAGATCAAAATTTGATTGGAGTGGAACTTTTAAAGGTGAAAGCATGCACAGCATAAAAAGGAAATTAAATGAACTTTTTTATGATCTTGTAGAATGGTTGCTAATGTATAGGCTAGTCAGTCCTAGGGAGAGAAAAATCACCGGCAGAACTGTAACCTTTTCCATTTTTTTCCTCTTTGTTCTTAGCCTCACAATTTGGCTTTCAAATTGGACTGAGCGCTTCAGTGAGTCAAGTCATATACTCCCAGCCTGGGTGGTCGTCTCCATTTCTTGGGCGAGGAAATTCTGTCGGCCTTCCTGCGTTGAGTAGAGTGATAATGTTCTCTGTAAAACACAATCAGTCACCTCCCTCCTCGCCTTTGTATAAGCCTCCAGGACCCCCAATCAATACCGGCTGGCTGGGTGACTTATCATTGCAGTCCGGCCGCAAAGCTGAACAGAGCTGAGACGAGTGAGGCAGCAGACAACGGGCTGCATCCTGATGCAGACGTGAGGCCAAACCTGGAGGCTGGAGAACTGACACGCAGCCTGGAGAGGGACCGGCTTTTATGAGCTAATGTTGTTAAAGACAGGGTGGAGACTGCACCCTCTGGTTAAATAATTACAAAATGATATCAGGCTTTTAGAAAAAATGTTTAAACAGTGTGGTTTAATCCTGTCAGGAGTAACAAATTGATCCTCATGAGATGTTTCCACAAAAATCTCGGCTCAAGACACCTTTTTATTTTGCAAGGCAGTAAAATGGCAAAGAATTTTTTTTTAGTTACTTCGTTTGGCCTATTTTAAGAAAAATGAACAAAGCTGAATGGCACATTTCAAATCAATAGTTACTGATAAATTAAAAAGTATTAGAAAAACATTGTAAAGAGTTAAGGTACAGCAAATATTCAAATTAATCTCACCGTTTTTAAACTGAATGAAAAGGCTGGGAACTTAATTTATTCACAGACATCACATTAATCTCCCTGACAATGGTTTTGGTTTGAAAGTATTCAATCCAATCTCTAAATTTGCTAATTATTTAGACAAATTGATTATGAATCAATTTTGCTTTTCCAAGCCCAAAAGGGAAATATCCTGAGTAGAAATACAAAAGGATGAAGTGTGCATAAATTAAGGAAGGAGGCTTCATATTATTCTTTCATATTTTAGCTTTTATTGGGAATTTTGATTGGAAAATTCCAAATTTAGAATATAAAAGATTTATAGTTTATAGAAAAATTATGTAAATCCAGAATGAATACAAACAGGCAGTTGGTCTCTCGAGATTTAACCGCAGCGCTAACTCAAGGCTCTATGGGGAGATGCGTGGTTCTGATTGTAGCCTTGATTGCATCAGCAGTTTTCCAACTACATTTTTTCAGGGACATTTCATGACTCTTGGACAAAACAAAGTCTAAGTTTAGAAGAGAACACATTTGTTAGAAAAAACCCACACTTATGTTCTTCTGCTTTGAAGTTGAAGTTTTGATTTATGTATTGCACCTACGCTTATCAAGTATGCACAAAATTCCTCTTTTCTTCATCTAGTTTTGTTCTTTTTATGTAAAGCTAATTGAGTTTGAAATAACTTTTTTTATGACCACAGCTGGTCAGAACCTCCTTTCAGTCTGTCATGTTCGCTGCAGCCACAGGCTGCTGTCACAACAATAAAACAATCCCTCCACAAACAAACTGCGGGGTAATAAGTTTATCTCAATTATTTACACTGTAAATGAGTCAAATTCCATGCTGGTAATTTTCTGGTAACTGCATTTGTGTGCAATGTTTGCCACGTTGATTTTATTAATTGGATCAGTTTTCTGTGTTTAAAAAAAAAATCCTTTTCAAATTAAAACTGTTCATTACCTCATAGTGGATTTGCTTGCATCTGCAAGATCAGCAGCTGTCCGAGAAAACTGCGAGCAATTGGGTAAATCATTCCAGCCAGTTAATTGAAAAAGAAGTTAATAGGCCACTTCTAAATATGCATGTGAATTCATTAAATTTTTCCAACCATGGCAAGTGCATGTTTGAACGGCTGAATCATTGATCTGCAAATGCCGGCCCAGCTTTTTGTCTTTGCAGTGCAAATCTAATTGTACATATTTATATTGTGTTGAATTCTTTTTAGGTTTCTTTTTTTCCGTGACTTTTTTCTTGAGCAGTTGGAAAGCACAGATCGGACAAACAGGCATAACAAAAGCAGTTCTTCACTCTAAAAGCTGGAGATGCTGATGGACTGAAGATGAGCCAGTTGAAGTTTAACTTGACCCACTGTTTACCAACATTTCATTTCCTATGGGCCGTCTACTAGAGCAGTGAATAAGAGGGTTGGAGTGATGCTGTTTGGAATTGTCTTCAACTTTGCTGATGTTTGCAGCCAAGCGAGCTTGTTAATGGCCTCTAATTGGGTTTGTGAAGAGAACATGTTGACATTTGCTGTGAGCTCAGAGTGTGGGGCTTTGCTTTGGCCATTATGTTAATTCAACCATTATATATCTGGGGGTATTAATGGGACTGACACAAGTGATGTTACAAGTAAAAGACTGTGAAATGGTCTGTAAACAGACGGAATTGATTCCAGGGCTGAAGCGATTGTCACCGCACTCACTGAGCTGAACACATTCCCTCCCTCCTTCTTTTTTGGCTTCACTCCTTTCCTCCTCCTCCTCCTCTTCTCTCCGCTTGCCCCTTGTTCTCAGTCCAGCCTGCCACATAGTCTCTGACAGCATTGAAGCAGAAGCTGTCAAGGCCATCAAAAAGGTACCCAAACACAGCCTGAAATGCCGTCTGCTTATAAAAATTGGATTGGATCAGAATCAATACAGCTTACCCCGCACGCCTAACACTAGAGCACAGCTGCCCACCAACACAGAAATCATCCAGCCTGGAATCAACCCTTACTGTCATGAAGAACCTGGGCTTATTTTACAGAGGCATTGCTTTTGAAAGGCTGGAATGGGCTTCAAAGCAGATTTACAAATCTACTGTGAGCGCTATCTTTTGTAGATGGTCAGCTTTAACTAAAACTCAGCTGACGGGACGTTTCAGCCAATGACATCATTGTTACGCAGGACCTTTTCGGTGCAATTAATTATTGTAGTTGTGTAATTTTACATAAATTCTTTTGTGTGGCAATGCTCACAGAAACTGCCCATATTTTAAATTAAACTAAAAACCTTAAACACAATTTTTCCCAAATCGGATTAAATAAAAATATATCAGAATTGAAAATCGTTTTTTGTCTGATGGTGTCTTGGGGACTTCAGCTTTAGTTTATATCATTACTGAAGCGGCCTAACAGGCAGCTTGTAACAACAGGGGGAGATGACCACAGCCTGTCATGTTCATTTAGCGGCGGATGCGCTCACAGAACAGCGAACAGGCTATAAAACTAGACCTGCACTGCCACACAGTAATTGAATTACTCTACCATCCACTCTTGTATTCATTTAGGATTCTGAAATGTGCTAGTAATACTTAAAAAAAAAGACGTATTTTGACTGCATCTCTTCAGCCACAAAGAAGGGCACATTTGGAAGAAAGTCCAGAGGGGTTTAAAATTCAAAAGATAATAATTTGCAAAGCAGCGTGACAGTGTGTGGTTACATATGTCAGACGACATGGGTGTGAAATGGAGCCTGATGTCAAAAACACGGGGCGAATAATGATCTGCCTTTATTTGAGGGGGCTCAAGAGGAGGTTATAAATCTGCCAAGTTCATCCAGAAAAAAAAGTCTACTTTTTCACCTTAATTTTTTTAGGATTTGAAGACGAAGCTAAGGCTAATAAAAGATTGGCTTGTCACGATGAATCAAGAAGGCGAGTGTCATGAAGCAAGTGTGAGTATATCCTTTCACATATCCATCTCCTGAACACGGCTCGGTGTGCCCATGTGGCTGAAGAAGAAAGACCAGTTGACACGCTATTTGGCTCCCTCCACTGAAATTATCATTAGATCTCTGCGAGAAGGAGAGACTGTGTTTGGCGCAGCATGGCTTCATCTTCTTCTGGAGTGAACACCAGGGCCCCCAGAGGGACACCCAAGACAGATTTGCATGCCACTTGCTATTCTCCACTACCAGCTGCAAATTTATTATTGTGGCAAGTCAGCTTCCCCAACAGCAACTTGGAGGACTTTTCAAACCTAAATGGTATCTGCAGGCGGTCAGAAGACACATCGAAATCACAGTGCACATACACACTGAGGAAGAGAAAGAGCTGCATCAAAAAGTAATCATGGAGATCAGAATACGGCTGTCAGCAGTGCCAAACAGAAAGTGATACCTCTGATAAAGTGTTCTTTCAAAAACAAAAAAAGGAGAAAAAAAACGCATCGACTTTTCACTAAGAAGTTTGTTGGCTTTCAGAAAGCCTTCCAGCGAGGTAATCGCTACAACTCAGGAAGCTGAGGCTTTTTACTCTCGAGTAAGAAGGTTGTTATTCAGTCCGCGCATTTACGTTATTCTGTTAATCAGTTCCAGCAATACAAACAGACACATCAACACTGTAAAATCAGTGGAAATCTTTTTAAAGATCACACAAATCAAAATGGACTATGCCAGGTGTTTTATTATTATTTTAAAATTATTTTTTTTCATCTTCTACACCAAAAGCAACTAAACAATTAGAGCTGTAAATATTTGATTCTGTGTCTTGGTTTATTTCAATAATTAAGTGCAGACAATCCAATAAAAATTAGAATGAATTCATAAATAAAGTAATGCATTAGTTAGAAAATAAAGAAAAAGTAACAAAAATGTCAGAAGAGGATGCCAACCTCCTTACAGTGTCATTACTCATAATCACAAATAGAGATTTTTGCAGTATTCCATAAGCAAGCCACACATAAGTCACAGTAGATTCATTAAATATAGTGAATATCAACTAAAGTCTAGCAGAGTTTGATATTCAAATAAGTTAAAATAAAGACTTGAAAACTTGAAAAATATATGTCCTAAGCAAACAATAAGAATAAAATGTCTAAATATAAAATATCTCACTTTAAATTGACAGTACAACAGGCATGTCCAAAGCCAAATATGACCTGTGTTCAAATTTCCATTGGCCCCCAGGTTCCTTTAAAAAAAAAAACACTTATATGTGGCTCCCAGCAATTTCTAAAATCTGTGTGTACAATTTTTTAATTGGAGAGGGACCTAGTTGCAGATACGATGGCGCCCAAACACATCATTATACACATCATTAGCCAGAGACGGAAGTTTTGCAACTTTAGCCGTAAACAGAATTTGTGTATCTATTCTAAAAGATTCCTAACCTTAACCCTAACTATAACCATAACCTGATTTCTGTCCTTTTCTAGGGGAAAAGCGTGAACTTCAGTTGAACTTTGAGGACTTCCGGTTAGTGATGCTCTGGTACCATGTTGTTGTCTGCAGCCTCTTGTTTGATTGTCGTTGGCTATTTTTCATTTTCATATTCACCGTGAACAGGCACTACCAGATGACACATGTTATCCACGACAAGCTAACTGCGAATGAACGGAGTGAAAAATTCACAGGGATTTTGGTTAAAAAGTATTCAGATGTATTTGTTGCATGGAAAGAAATGAAAATGATATCATTGCAATAAAATGTTTATTAGACAGATCATTTAAATGTAATGTTTTTAAAATTGTAAAAAGAATGTTGGCCCTTCCACATTTTCACCTCATCAAACACCTGATTTACAGTGTTTTTAACAACTATTGGTGTAATATTTTTGTTTCGCCTTTTTTAAAAATAAAAATTACAGGATAGGAGGCTTTTAAACAGATACTAAGTCTTTTTCAAGTCCCTGCAAGCCTGAAATGAGAAATGCCTGAAAGTTGTAAAAGAACCAGATAAAGAAATGTGCTGGAGCCAAGGTCAGTGATGCCCATTACCTTTTCTCTGTCCCCTACAAATGAGAATCTTTCACCTGATTATCTATTATCATGTTATTGGACGTAAATTTAACAAGCTGTTGAGAGCACTGGAAAATCAATACCTTTTAAATGCTGTTTATGTGTGATTAACGGTTAATATCCTCACAAATTATTTAATATAATAAGGTCATTTGTCTTTCACATGGGCCTGGCACCCTGCAAAGAATAATAGAATAATAAATGAGGACACTGGTGAAGAGGAGATTTCAGATGCTTTCCCCGGCTCCGTTTTATTACCCATATCCTCTTTACAGCTACAAAGCTGCACTATGGTTATTTTATGCAAGTCATAAAATTAGGCTGAGATGGAATTAGCAGACTTGGGGCTCTTTATAGGTCAAGCCGGTAGTTTATGAGCCCACGACTCCCTGGCACTATTGTCAGGAGGCTAGTTAGAGGGGTCTTTAAGCATGATTTAATATGTCCATGCCTCAGAAAATAGTTAAATAGCTAATTAAATGGAGGAGTTAATTTACATATTAATTGACCTTCCAGTAATATTTATATTGATACCTGCATGAGGATCCCTTGCCTTTTATCATAGTTAGTCTGAGCAAATATGGTGTAACTTTTTTTGTTTAAACTCAAGTTTCTTTTTATTGTCACCCCCCCCCCCCCCCCCCCCCCCCCCCCCCCCCCCGGCATATCGGCACACAGCTGGCTGGGGCTCTCTGTGTTGAGGGCTTCTTTTGTTGGTGAATAATGAAGAAAACACCATAAGCAGTGATGGGAAATGGCCCAGGGGGGCAGTTGAAGTGCTTGTATATGTGAGTGCAGGGAGTGGGGGGGCTTGTTAGAGGTGGTGGAGGACAGTGCCCGTGTCAAGGCTGTTGTTAATTATATGTCTAATCACCAATCATTTAGAAAGCAGAACTGCAGAGGGTTCAACAGCAGCCCAACCCGTGCAGAATTACCACAACATTTCATCCGCAAAGATCCCCCAGTGCCAGCAGAGTACACGTGCATGTTCACTGCTCCGCCAAGTTGCTTCCTCAGGGACAGCATGACATAAATCTGTTTGTTTGCTGCTCTGCACACCGGCTATAACGCTCCATAAGAGGATTGTGGCACATTCTCTGTGATAATAATCCATCCTAGCAATGCCACCCCGCCATGTTGCATTATCATGCTGATGTCCGCCTGGCCATCGAGGGATGATGATGACATGGATCAGCGATGATAGATTGGAAGCACATTGTTTGTTTTCGACAGGAGGCGCGTCCGTTCTGTGCTCCGTGTTGTTAGCTTGGGAAGTGTGTCTTACAGCCTATTATTGGGTCGATCATTTGTCACTTGCCTGTCTCCACATTGTCCCCCACATTCTTTTTGGATAATGACCCTTCAAATGGATCCGCATTTGAGGCCTACATTTAACAATAGTAGCCATGAATAGATCTTTTCAGAGCATGTAAACTTCAAATGTGGCAATAACTTACAGAGGGTTGAATGAATGCAAACAGATGTTAAATCTTCTATAGATTTTAGGTAAGAAGTTCCAGAAGTTATTGTTGACACTTTTTTCCCCCAAAAGAAATGTTATTTTTTGCAAAACTGCTTAAATGTGCTGCTGTAAATTTAACCAAATCCTTCAAGTTGTATGACTCTTTGATTTGCCAACTCCCCACAGTCTCCTCTCCCGCAGATTTTGACAATATGGCTGCCAGGCTGAACCTCCAAATCCAGCCAAGGACCAGCATCTGTCCTGCAGACCCGCACAGCCTTTAGCAACACCTCGGGGCCGTCAGCGCTCATCACTCACTGAGGCTAAGTACCCTGTCAAAATCTGCTGTACAAGCAAATTGAATATTGTTAGGATTCATCAAAAATTCTCACAAGTGCTCCAAGAACATTATTATTATTATTATTGTGTAATTCATCACGTAATTCCAAAAATTTTTCGAAGAAAACATCATGAGTTTGATTTACACACGAAATAAACAAATAAGTCCAAGTTTCAAAAATAATCATTTAACAAAACACATTTTTTTGACCCAGCCACAAATAGTTATCTGTTTTAAAACCAGTTTAATGTCATTTTAGTTAAACAGAATTACACTTCAATTTTCAATTTTATTATGTTTGGTTACATTATTCCATAAAAAAAAGAACAAATTTATCTAGTTAATTTCAGTTTTGTTAAAAATTAATTTTGTTTGATTAAAAAAATCCTATACATTTATTTTGAACATGTTTCAGTTTATTTAATGCTGGCAAAACACAATTATTTCAGTGTATATAAACTATTCATGGTATATGGCGTATACTTATTGAGCTTTTCTACCTTTCTTGAAGGCCCAAAGTGCTTTACAGTCACAGTCCCGTTGACCCGTTCACACACACACAAGATGGAAATATAACCTGCAATCTTCCGATCAGATGCCGACCGCCGCTGCACCACGGCTGCCCTCTTTATGAAGCACTTTTGCATCTCAAGGTTCATAGATTTCAGCAAACAGACATTTTCTTTATTTTATTTCTCATTTGCAGCCACACCATAAAAAATGCTGGGTCAAATATGGACCGACCCAGCAGTGGGTTGTTTTAACCCAATTATCTGTTTGACCCAATTCAGTGGGTTAGGTTTTTAACTCAAAGTTGGGTTAAAAGGACCAGGATGTTGAATTAGAGTTACTGATAACTGGGTTGTAAAAACTATGATTAAAAACTAGATTCTGGGCAGTGCTGCTACTACCCCCAACTTATTAAAATAAAGGTTTTGTACACACTATAATAAAACACATTATATAACACACATCATATTTCATGGAGAAACTGTAAACTTGTGAGAAAAAGTATAAGTAAACATGAAGAAAGCAGCAATGAAATAACAATGAAATTGACATTTTTACACAAATGGATAAAATTATATGCAAATCTGTAAAATGTAAGTAGTCCTGTCCTTAAGATTATTTTGAGGTTTAGCTGCAACAAAACCCATGTGCAAACAGAGGATGCTGACAGTTGTGTTGTGATGTAATAAAGGTCTCTTTCTCATCCTTTCTGCCTTTACCAGGCTCCAGCATATGAAAAAAAAAACTTTCTAAAAGTTTTATTGATAACACGAGTGCCCACATGCATCATCAGTGTGGCGAGCACAATCACGGCGCAGTTTTAGCCAGTTAGTTGCTGATATACCAGAAACGTTTCCAGTGCCAAACTTCAAAATGATCTGTTCTTGTCATCAAACCTGAGTTTTTATTGTGTCTCTCACTTGCTGTTATTGCACAAGTAGCAATTCTACAGCACTGGATTTTATCTTTGAAGCTGTCCATGAATCTCTGGGACTCAGACATTGCACTCTGCAAGATATAGTTCCTTACGCTTGTTCTTTCAGTGCAGAAAGCCAGACAGGAAGAAGAAAAATTGAAATTTCTATGTGTTTTTCTGAATAAGGGGTTGATAAAAAACATCTCTTTGTGTTAACAGATATAGATGTATTTGTTTTCACATTACATTTATACACACTTGGCATAAATTCAAATGTTTTTGGCAAACCTCAAATGTTTTGCGTAAATCCAAATGTTTAAAAAATGCTTTCTAAGTCCAGGTTTTATTTCGGTCATTTCATTATTGCAAGAAAAACTCAAAGTAGTTTTCACTTTCTAAATGCATTCAGCCAGCATTCATGGTAATAATCATTAGGCACACAGAGAAACATTATTATTTTTTACGATTAAACGTTGCATCACATTTTTGATCTTAGCATTTGGAGCTGATAGAGAGACACAGAAAAGGTTGTAATGAAAAGGGTTGTGATCCACGATTGTTTGCATTGCCTCAGTGTGCTTTAGTGCTGACAATGAGGGCATCCCTCACTAGCTTTACATCATTTTTGGAATGTTTCATTACTCCCCCATTTCTTTCCCTTTTTTTCAAAGTCTTCAACCTTCACCGACCTCACATGTGCTGCAGAAAAAAGGTCTTTAAACTAATATTAGAAAGAGATACCTTCTGCAGAAGTGTGTGTGGATCATTAAGAGGCTCAAACAGTTAGAAAAACATTAGCATTGCTGAGCTTCAATACAAGGCGGCCCTTATAACAGCTTGTGTATTTTTCCAAAGGTTCATGAAAAAGACAATGCGGTCATAGAAAATATAAACTGCAGATAAATGACGTGACATAAAACTGCAGTCCATGTCCTGTCAAGCTCTGGTGGCTTCCAAGCTGAAACTGCCTTCATTTTCACTTTTTGTGAATAGTGAGAACATCCTGTTTCTCCTCTGGAAAGAAGAAAATTGATATTTTTCTGCACTTTAATGAGATGGTGTTATGCTTGATTTGGGCTGTTTTACATCTTTGGATATATGTGCTGACGCCATGACATTATGTAGGTGAAACATAGGGTTTATTGTTCATTGTTTGTCTTGATAGAGCTCTGAAAAAACATTCTTTTGAAAATATTGAATCCTACCCATAACCTAAAAACCACAAAAGCCATTCGATAGTTTAAAGATTTTCTTTTTCTTTTTCCAAATTAGGAAAAAATGTGAAATAATTGCAGTACGGGCAAACAAGAACAAGCTGGTTAGGGAATATAAAAGGACTCCTACATATATACAGATTAATAAAAAGGTCTTCCTCTCAGGAAGCTTGATATTAAAAGCAGGCAGGAAGCTGGACATGGTTAATGTCATGGATTAGCAGGAAAGTTTAAAAGCACCAAGGGGGTACACCATTATGCAAAGTAGGATTCACACAAGTAATCTGCACCCTGTCTCTCAGCTGCCAAAGACAAAGAACACATGTGGGGGCCCTGATTGCTTTGTAAGAGGCTCTCCGTACCGCCATGATGGATTCTGATATTTTGACTGTTAATATGTTTGAATGAAAATTATTTATACATTTTGGTGAGGTTGAGCGCCTTTCCTTGTGATTACTGCATCTGAAAATGAGACTGGAGGAGCAGGAAATTTTCGTGTCACAGAGGCCTGATGTATACTCAGATTATGGGCTGATTGCAGCTCAGATGAGCTCAGCAGAGAATCATTTGCTCGCTCCGCTGACAAGTCTGCATCCCTGACGAGGCCTCTTAGTTTCTGTAGTTATTGATGCGTTCTGCATAAATGCAATCCATTGATGGTGTCTGCTGCCAGGATAAAGGCATGAAGGGGAAGCATTTTGTTGCCTGTGCATGAGTGGGGTAAAATCGGAGTATTTAATAAAGCCAGAGGCAGGCAGGCGAGGGGCGAGGAAGGCATCCTAAATATTCTTTTTCCAGGACCTTACAAAGGAGCTGATCAAAGATGAACAGTGTTCGGGAATTCTGAATGCAAGATGATGATGCATGCAAAGACATTCATCAGACTTGCTAGTCGTAGATGGGAGTGAAATAATTTAGGAGGCTTACAGGATGTTAAAAAACAAGAAGAAAGCCATTGGAGATGGGACATGTGACAGAGACAGTGACAGTCCTAGCAAGTTTGGCGCCGTGGGCAAAACTTTGGACGGCACCTTAGTGCAGATTTCATTAACTTTGGACTGATGTCAGTCTATGGCTGTGATATTGGGCTATATAAATAAAATTGAATTGAATTAACTTTACATGACAGTGAGCGGTTTGGCCTACAAATTCTGCAGGAAAACAAACTTCTTTTTTTTTCTTTTTGTGTTTCCCCCTAAGACAATGAGTCCACAACGTCCATAGGGAAAACCGCCACTGGACAGGAAGCAAACACACAGGCTAATTTGTACATCAAAACAATGAAATAGCAAAAGGTTTACCGTCAGTATTAAATTTTTAATGCAAATAGTGTCATAGAATGCATTTCTGAGATAAAAAATAACAATTTTTTTTTAGATTAAAACATTTTTTCAATAAAAGTTACACACAGAGAAAGAGCGCCCCCCCCCCCCCAATTTTACAATTAGTGTTGAATTCTGGGTAATTGAGTTATAAGACCAAATGACTTCTAACAGCCCTATTGCCACGTTTTACCCCCAGGCACCTTGTAGAACGACTCCTGGAGTGTGTTATTTTGAAGTTCTTTATGACTGTAACCTAAAATAAAATAGTTTTTTTTTTTTTATCTTTGAGTGTAAATTATTGTGTACTTTATCAATAACTGAAGTGTAAGCTGTAGATGTGTTGGGATGCACTTTTATTTGTTTCGATATTGCTCTGAGTGAAAAATCTATACAATTCATAGTTTCTGGAGCTTTAAAGAGTCAAAAATGGCAAGAAAAAGGTACAAACACCCCAATGTTTACATTATATTCTCCACATTAAATATGTCCTAAATACTAGTTAAAAGAACATTTAGAAATATCTGCCTATATTCTAAGTTAGTCTAGAAATAATTTTTTAAATAGTTTGACAGAAAATAAATGTGTTACTTTACCAAGGGCTTAAGCAGGGCCTTTGAGCGCCTTAAGGCTGCAATAAAACCAGTGACGGATAGATCTACTTACGACAAAACAATCCCCTGAGAAAAATAATCACTGCTGCAGCCATTCTGCAAACAAGGCAAAAGCTTTCGCCAACAGCTTAATCAGTAGTCAAAAGAAAGCTTGATTTCTTCTGCAAAAAAAGAGAAGTTGATGAAAGTCTTTCAGAAGCAAACTTTCTAATCCAGTTTAGCAGTGCAACTTTAGAGTAAAATGTATTAGACACACGCACGCATTAACCTAAAATATGAACGCAAACCAGGAGCCCCAGGCATGAATTCAATTGTCGCATCTCTGTCTCTCTTCTGCAGCCCTGATTTGAATACAAGTCTTGTTTTATGGAGGAAGGTAATTGGAAGTTGGTGATTTACAGCAGTGTATACAGGGACTGCAACCAGCAAAATATCTGGAAGCAAGGAATAATCGTGTCGTAGCACGCTGCTGCATTTATCTGGACACAGGTATATTTTCACCACCGGGTGTTGACAGTGTTGACTATTAGTTAGCAAATAAATTATTCAGCACTTACAAGAGGGGAAAAATGGGGAAAATCTCCATTTAAGGGCTTACAACAGGACAAAGGAGCATGCAGCGGCAGAAAAAATAGGCAGTAATTTTTTCTTCAATTACAAAAGGCAAATATTTATTATTTATAAGTACTTGCCTTGTGTGGGCTTAAATGTTATTTATGAACCTGTTGCATAGTGATTTCCAATGTAACTCATTATTTTTTGCTAGAGGGTGTTATAAAGGAGCAAGGATATATTTAATGACACTCTGCTAGTCGGTGCAATTACACTGTAATCATTATGTAAAATGTCCTATTAATTAAACCAATTTCTGCTGGGGAACATTTTTTTCTGCAGGTTCTGTGTCTCATCCTTCAGTCGCCTTGCTGCCTCCTGTTTTTCTGCAGCACGTTAGGTGCAACATGTCTGCACACGTATTCCAGTACAGACTTTCATCATGTTCAATCAATAGTTTTATTACTAATAAATAGCAGGTGCCTCACAGGGTTATTAGGAAATTGTGTTTTTGTACATGCATTTTTTTTTCTGAACTGAACTGCATCCAGGTATGATGCAGTTGGGGATTATTTTTTATGTGCTTGTGGACCAAACCACATGAAAACAGTGAATGTGAACATTGGGAAATAAAGGCTTTTGCTCACAATTTCTGTTTGTATTGTTCAGTAACTGTGTGTATTAGAGGGTGAGGCTTTGAAGAGAAGATTAGGGAGATTCTATTAGAGCAGAGACAAAAGGTAAGGGTATTGGTATTGTGTGCACTGTAATGCACAGAGTTTGGAAATAAATTAGTTCATTAAAAAACACTTTTGTTTATCTGTTTAATCCAAAACCAGATTATTAAATAACTGATGTTACTGCATGTAGAACATTGGATTATCCTACCTAAAAATCGGATAACATGGGAAATCAAATAATGATTATAAGGATATTGGGTGTGCAGGTAAATTAGCTCATTGATGTCAACAGGCAAAGTTACCCAAATTAGTTTCAGCCTTTTAAATCTCCTTTCTCAACCTTTTTGAATGGTTTTGCCTCTATAACATTTTGAAATAATTTATGATTGTTTAGGCGGTGAATTGGTTTTGCTTTAAGTGCCTCAATATTCAATAAATCAGCAATAGCAGGACATTTTGAAATTGGTCTCTTTTAAAGAAAATGTTGGTGCAAGGTATCACAGCAGGACAGAGGAGCTGACCCATCTGGCCCGTTTTGCTGCTGTTCTGGCACTTCTGATGTTACCGCTGTGACCGGAGGTCATTGGCACTTTCAATGCTCTTCAGACACAATCTGTTTTCTTTAGTTCTTGGCACAAAGGAAATGATTAAGAAAACAATTCAATAGTCGAGTGAGAGAACACACGCACATCTACATTGCAAATGGAGGAGCCTGGATGTTTGCCATTCAGAAAGCATCGGATGGGACAGGCCTTCTTTGCAAGACTGCTTACACAAAAGCTTCACTGCTCAATACAAAAGCCTGCAATGGAACTGGAAATCAGACATTAATTCAATTCAGCAGATTTAATTAAGTCTCTGTTAAATAACTACAATAAATTGCAAGTAAATACAAATTAAAGAAGCAAAAAATGAAAAATTTGGGTTGTGTAACACTGGTTTACTTTCATAAGAATGCAAAAGAAAATGTGTATTTTGCTGGAATCACACAGAACAAATGGAGTTATTGGCTAATGCATGATTCAGAGTCCCAAGACAGCCAAGAAAAAATAATTTGCAATTTCTAAGATATAGTTCAGAAATTTAACGATTCAAAAACTGAATAAAAAAGACGCAGGTGCTTTGGTACAGGCGTACTATTTCCCAGAGATTCTCTGGAAACTTCAACAGATGGCAACAACATATCCCCTCAAAACTGCCTTGTTGATCTTTTCTCAGGCAACTCGCCACGTGTCACATCCATTCATGAAGTTGTTACAGATGATTATCTCAGCGTGTCAACCATGTTTAGAAAGAGACAAAGCTGGGAGTACAAAGGCCAGGCTCTTATCCAGAGCGATGACTAAAGCTCCTTGAGCAAGCGTGACGAAAGTGCTGACAGACTGAGCGGCTTAAGATGGCAAGTTGTTCAAGTCAAGGCACCTGCTGCGAAAGAAAGAGGCCAGAGGAGGCAATCATAATAACAACACAACTTAAAAACTGAGCAGAAAAATGTTTCAATTTAGAAATGATTTAAAAAGAAAAAGATCTTCAGGGACAATGATCATTTTGAGTTGGAAAAATTAATAGGTACTCAATTTTTTAAGTTTTTTTTTAAATATAATGTTTAAATCGTACTTCCCTATTTCTTTACAGGATGTATCTTGCTATTATATGCAATGAAAAAAAAATTCGGTATCTTGAATCATAATTGTCCTGTGCTTCCTGAAGAGAAGAATAACTCCAAAATTATCTTGGAAAACAAATATACCTTTGCAGTTACAGTGAAATAAACAAACTATAATTATATTCTCAAAATTATGCATTTTTCGGTGACATTTAGGATTCACTACAAGTTATACAACAGAATAACTTCTTGATTTATGTACTGCTTATAAACAATAAAATAAGCAAATCAGTTCTGCATATCGCAAAAGGATAATATAAATTATAATAAAATGCAGTAAAAGTATGATTTTAGATTTGTGATTTTTTTTAAAATGATTTCTTTATCCTAAGAATTATTCTGTTTTCCACAACTTTCCTAAGGTCTCCATGTTTTCAGCAGTTCTGTGTAGATTATTGCACAACAATAGAAATAACCGGCTTTATTACTATTTTACAGTATCTACAATTAGCCGTCAACCTTATTAATACCTGTTGTTAAAGCATTCTGTTTTTTTCTTTACAGTTGTGACCATTTTCAAAACAAATCTACGCTCACAGAAGCTTTAAAATGCTTGTAAATATTTCAACACATGTAAATCCACTGTTTGGAGCTGTAAGCAGTCCATTTGTTCTGTGTTACTGGCCCAGAGGTTTCAGTTTTACCTTGATCTACACTGACAGATGAAAAGGGGGACCCGTTTTCATGTCAGTGTGTCTGATAAAGCTTTTTTCAAACAACCACTTTCAGCAACTGGGAAAAGGTTGCATGGGATGAAGAAGAAATTTGATGTTTTTATGATATCATGAACTGGATTTTGTATACAAACCAACTTCATGTTCACATTCATATCTGTAAATATGTTTATTACCAAATGTAGCACGAGTTAGTCACATTTGTAGGTTGTCAAAATTGTCTGGGCCAATTATCACACATATGCACCTTCTGAATGTTTAACATCGTGTTGAGATGCAGATTGTTCCACGAGATTGGTGGCTGCGGCATGATCCTATAAGCAGATCAAGGAGATCTGAATGCCTCTCTGCATGGACCAGGGGTGATAAACTCATTTTGGTTCAGGGGCCACATTGAACCCGTCTGATCTCAAGTAACATAATAGCAAAATAACCTATGGTCAACTTGTTACCTGTAGCTTTTTTTCTTTAATTTTGTTTATTTTCCAGTTGGAAAAAATGCCTCAACCAACATAGTAGCCTTATCGCCTATTTTTACACTTTCACAGAGGCCAATGAATTTGAAATCTGAAAAAAAAAAAAACAAAACGGTTGATTCACTTGTATACAGACTGACATTGAAGCAAACCCAATAGTAAACTTAAGAGGGGGCTACGAGAAAAAAATTAAACACCCATACTAAATCATAAATGTGCAAATCGATGAAAAATTTAATCGAGTTAACTCGCAAACATTTTTAAACTTAAGGATTTGGAGTTAACTTCTTCTCTCCCCCTTTCTCTCCTGAAACGTGGCATCGTTTGGCCTTCACCAGGCCATCAATACCAGGATTCAAATCCTGTGTAGCAACACATTTCACAATGTCATTCGAGTGACAAAGCAGAACAGAGCAGATGACTTGACAAGGATTAACTGAAAACCTGACACCTAAATAGGCTGAGGGCAATTAACAGAAACGAAGACAACTGTGGATCATGAACCTGTGTGACTGAGGGACAGTTCAAAAGAATACATCACAAAAAACCATAACAACCATCCTGACAGTTGGCTGCCTGAATATTTTTGGCAACACCTGCCTTCTTCCCGACCATTGATGGGGCGCCATCAGTGGCCAGACTGACACTACTGGTGTAGCCCAGACCGATCAGTTCAGTCCACATTGTCCAGCGCAGTAACTAGAAAGCTGACTATGTCATCAGCTGTCATTGTGTCATAGAAACCAACTCAAGAATCTCTGCTCTGACAATCTCATCAACACCGTTAGTAAATATGCATAGCTGTGCAATATCTGTGACGTCGGCGCTTTCATCAATAGCAACCGAAACTGTAACACACATGTCTGCAGCCTTCAGCATGCATCTTTTTCACAAGTTCACCATCTGAAAATGGTTTGGATGTTAGCACCAACTCCTTTGCAATAAGGTAGCCAGCTTTCACTGCTCCATCACTGACATCACGGCTGCACTAAATGCAGTCATCTGGGTTTTTATGTTTGTTTGTTTTCAGTTCAGCTAATAGCTGGTTAATCTACCATTTTCTTAGCTGTCCCTGCAAATAGTGAAAGTTTTCTTTCTGGTGAGTCTCATGGTGGGGCTGAATGTTGTATTCTTTGAGTACTGCCACCTGTTGGTTATATACCAAGCATGACGGTTTTGCATTCAGCTCCGAGAATAAATACAACTGTCCATTTTCCTCCATCCTGTAAAGCTCATCACTCCACATTCTTCTTTTTGACAATGGTATTTGGGGTGTCATACCACCTGATCATTTTTATAGCACCTTAACAGGGGTGAAGCTTGCAGGGAACCAGAATCCATTGTACCCAGACATGACAAACACTTGCAAAGACATCTTGTTCATTTCTGGATCTCTTGTCATACCGGTCTTGCTTTTCCTTTGCTTCTCCTAGTGGCAGAATTGCACATTGCAGTTATTTCTTTAAAGAACCAAAACTCGCCACAGGAATGGGCTAGAAATTTGCTTTTTCTCTCCACATCCCTATATTATTTTCGGATAATATATATTTTTTCGCATCGGGCCGGAATAAACTATCTGTCCCACAGGCCGCATATCTGACACCCCCAGCGTAGACCATATTCTGATTACAGTTACAGTACATGGGACTTTGGTTATTTGTGATCACCTTGAGTCTAAAGTAAAATTAGAAAGAGCTATGCATACTGCTGGTAACACTGCAGATTTTCAGCACACTGCTGTTAAAAAACTAACCAATTTATTAACCAATTTTGTGTCAAATATTGTTTGTTAATATTTTTTTCCCAACAAACCAATATTTTATAAAGCAGTATTGAAAAACAAAACTTTGATACTAGTTTTTCCGCTTGGAAAAAGCAAACTACATTCACTGATGCCCATTTTAAAAACAACAACATCTGATTGTGCTGTACAGCTGGAAAACAAAATGGTAATTGAGAACGTTGAAAGACAACCATTAGTGGTGTTGCTCTCAGAGCTCACTATTGCAAATTTTACTGGGTGTATGATAAAACTCTGTTGTGTTCTGCAAAAAAAATGCCCACCTTTTATAGTAGCACTCAGGAAGGTCCGGACATTAGGGGTTCTGAATGTCCTCATATAAAACAATTTTAACCTTTAAAATGTGTTTGGGTTATGTAAATATTAATATAACTGATAAAAAACAGGAAATTGTGAATTGAATGGTAGAGTTGAATGTGAAAATTTGTTCTTCAATAATATGTTTGATTATATATTAGCAGTGTATTTAAGCTCTGACAGAAGTGCAGGCACACAATCAGATCTTTCCAAGTTGTGAAATGTTTACACCGTGACATAATTATCACAATAGCAACATTTGGTGCCATGATTCTTGTCACAGGTGTGAATTACTATATTCATATTACATGCCTTATTTGTGTCTGGTAGACGAATGGCAAGGTTGCTTTTTAATCCATTACACTAAACCAGGGTGTCAAATTAGGCTGCTTCATTAATAGACTATCTAAGTAAGAAAGAGAATGAAAGTAGAGGAAAAAAGGAGGAGGAGGGTGCGACTGTACATCGGGGAGAGATTATTATTATTCTGTCTCTCCCTGAGATGAGAGCAAATTATAAGAACATACACCTTCTTCATCTGTTTGGATAAGTGGGGGGCCGGCGCCTGATGGATGACTGTGTTTACAAATGAGGGGGATAATGTTAAGCAGAGGAGCAGTGCACACATTTCCCCACCGATGATGCTCTGGCTGCTGGTCACACATACACACATGCACACAAACACACAAAATAGAGGCAGACTGGTGATGAAAGTCCCCTGGCTACCGGATTAGGCAATCTTCCCAACTGCCAGCAGATTGATAGAGTCGCTGCTCGCAGACGTAATTGCAATGGGGAAGAATAAAGTTTGGCCTGCTGGTATCATCTGTGCTTACCCCCAGCTTGGTATGAATCTCTGAGGAAGGATGACCTGAGAGACAGTGCTAACATCAGTGCAGGTCAGTGAGAATGCAGTCATATTACAGCTTTTACATGTTTTATTACCCAAAGAAAACCACACAGGGTAGAAATAATCCAATAGGATGTTTTATGTTGTTGCATTTTTTAAATCAGATTATTCGATTACAAGACATATTTTTTTCACCTTAAATAAATGTCTGACTGGGACAAAAAAATCTCATTAAAATGATTTTTTTGTCAGTGGTTAAAAAAGCCATTAGAAACATTTAGTAGACATGTTTTTTTTAACACTATCATCAAACGAAGTGTTGCATTTTAAAAAAAGCAATTTGTTACCACGCATCTTTCTACTCA
This sequence comes from Oryzias celebensis, assembly GCA_014656515.1. Taxonomy (NCBI): domain Eukaryota; kingdom Metazoa; phylum Chordata; class Actinopteri; order Beloniformes; family Adrianichthyidae; genus Oryzias; species Oryzias celebensis. Next base: position 11,819,421 of record BNCR01000004.1, on the reverse strand, counting down.
CAGCAAAATGACAAATGGAATGTCTGAACCTAAAATAGAGAAAAATGAGAAGATAAAATGGTGGATTTTAGGTATGAGCCTACAAGTAAAGGTCTGTTTCAAGAATTGCATTACAGTGGGGCCTCGCTATAACGTAGTTTACCTTTTATGGTCTTGCTGTTTCCCATATTATTGCCTATTTGCATGTATGTTTTTTTTTAAGGTGCCTTGTGTTCTGCATCCTGATTGGCTGTAGACCATTGTCAATTCATGTCCTTTGTGCTTTGCCTCCAACACAGATCGCATTCAGTTTGTCAAGTCTACATAAATCTCCAATAGAGATCAGATCTTTGCTTTCTTTCCATCATGATGGACCTATTTATCAACAAAGGTTTGAACTCTGCGTGTTTAAAAATGGTAAATGACGTACACTTGTATAATACTTGTAATGCACTTTTCTAACTTCGTCAAAGTCCCAAAAGGCTTTACAGTCACAGTCCCATTCACTCATTCATACACATGTTAACACATTGTTGGCAGCTCCACCACCAGACACTGTTGAACAGTTGAACAATCTCACAGTATAGGCAAGAAACAGAATTGGGTTCAGTTCATTCCTAGTGACCTTGCAATAGTGGATATGGATTACCATCATAACAGAGAGACCTTGGTCCATTTTTATTTGAAAACAAGCACAAATGTTGTCAGGCCTGTCTCCAGGACTGGCAAACTGTATTTAATGGCTCTTTGTACATAGAGCCCAAAACAGTCATAGCTACGTAGCTACGCATGAAACGCAAGAGTTTTGAATGTGGAAGCCCGAAATGCGTGCTTTTGCTTGATTACATAGACTTTAATTGAAGGTGACTGCTAAAAAGCACATTGCCGAGGGCGGCGTGAATGTAGCTTTATAATTGTACTGTCCCTCTGTTCGCTATGGTACCAATTTCTGTCCAATTATTGTATTACATTAAATTTCTTGTGTCTTTTTCCTATATGAAAAACAATAAGATTCTACAAAAGTATTACTGTGTTTGCAGTTTATTTTGAGTAAAGAAAAAAAAACATAATAAAGAATCTTTTCTCTTTTGTATTTGTTCAAGTTTCTTTAAAAAACTAACCTGTCTGAGTTTCCAACAGCAGAGATTCACTCAGTTGGACATTTTTGACATGTTACTAGAGAAATAGCGCCGATAGTTCTATCAGCAGTCTCTCTGGCTGAAAATGAATAAGTGGACTGAGTCAGTTAAGAGCAATCACAGCCAGAGAGAGGTTAAACGTCTGCATTACAATGTGTTTGTCCCCCAAGCATTTTAAGGAGCCTGTCTTTCTCCTCTGCCCCATAATTCCACGGGCTTGAGCGTGTCATCTTTCTCCAGGTGTCACAGGAAATAGACTGATGAATCACTTCCTGATGTCACTGCGGTGAACTGGTGACAATCAGTGAAATGATAGTGTCTGCCTGCCTACACATATCTGTAATTGATAGCCCAAACCCCAAACACTCACCTCTCCCCACTGGCTCTGATGGAACATTGGATTGAAATCATTCCGGATGAGGTGGGGTTTGGGCCATTTGTTATTTACTTCCCGCTTGTTTCAAAACAGCCCCCCCCACCCGCTTCTCGAAACCCCTTACCGACACCACCACCCTGTCAACCCCCAACAACGCTCGCCCCTGCTGCCGGGATTTTTTGCCACGAGAACACATTATGGTAATCAGACAGCATGTGTGTATAGGAATCAATCAACAGAAAAGCCCATCGCAAGAGTTATGACACACTGAAGTCTGTTTGTAACTTTTGATTAATGAGAAGATCTTGGCTGTTTGTCTGGATGGATGGATGGGGAAACAGGACAATCTTCAAGACCAGGGGGGATCAGAAAGAGTAGCGCTGGTCTGCCTTTAAACCTCCACAGACATGGTGGAGTCTCAGTCTCAGAATGGCAAAGCAGGGTCCAACTTATTCTCTTGATAAGCTATGTCAAACTGCATGGAGGTGATGGATGTCACATGCCTCTCATCAGCATTACTGCCACCTTGGCACTCTTTACCTGCCATCCCTCTGTTTGCCTGATTTATAAAGTTGTTATGGCAATTCACTCTAATGTTATTTCCTGCCACATAAATACATATATCTCAGGCAGGTATTATAAGGGCTGTAATGGAGGAGCATCAGGGCAGCATTGGGAATCCGTTTGAGGATATTTGGCAGGATGTTATTGGTTAGATAGACAGAAAACTCACATTAGCATTAATCCTACGGAGGAAAAATGAAAGTTGTTGAGGCTGTTTTATTATCATACAGCCGGGTTTTGTTTCATCTTATGGAGGTTTCATTTCTTCCAAATGCAATTTTATGTGAAACAATGTACATTGATGAACACTGTTTTAACCCTTTATTATCATTCGTATGGTATTTGATACACACATTTCTCAGACCCCCATCTCATTACCATGATCCAAGCTTTTCTTTAAGTCCAACTCCAACTATATATTGTTTTCTATTGGAGAATCATTCCTAGTGGTCTTTTAATTATGATTAAGCTGTTTTTTTGCCACAATCAAAAAGCCTGTGTCATTTTTAAGAGATATTTTTGCACATCAGCAGTAGCTCATTAGAAATTCACCTCTGGGTTGTGAATGGGACTGTTGGCGTGACAGTTAGCGTACATTAAAATCCCCAGGATGCCTTTGTTTACACGCTCTCCTGTTAGCTTACTGCTCCTCGCAAGCCCATGGTAACATTAGCATTGCTAAAAAAATGGCAAGCAAGTTCGGAGCAATCCAGTTGTACAGTTTTGATCCAGACGCCAACTCTGCTGAGGAATATAAAGATGTACGTGTATCTATTCTTCTGTAAGTAGAGGATTTGGAATTGCAGCGAAAAAGGGGGACTTTGGCCCGCTCATGGTAGTTGCTGCAACACAAGCCCAAGCTTTTTCAAATTGCAAGTTTTCATCTGCTCCTGATCTATCATGATTTGGATAAAGAAATACTCATAAACACAGTTTTAATCCTTCATTGTGGGAAAAAAGCTACAAGAGTATGTAAAAACACCAAGAAAATATTTTCATTGGAGTCGGTCTTTGAAAGCACATTTTATATAAAAGTACGTTTTCTGCCCTGCAGTGTATCATCATTCCACTAGGGGCAGTAGAAGGGCTTTTCCTGCTCATTTTAAAATGGTTGCTTCCATGAAAGCTCAAAAACATTTTTGGCAGGAAAACTTTTGCCCGTTTTCAAAACTCAATGGGGTGAATGACTCATCTATTGTTATTCATTTTTAATGACCACTTTCTGTATTGAACATTTGTTGATAATTAATACTTTATAAAACATGTTAAAAATGTGTGGATCAAATTTGAGACACTGGGTAAATACGTTTTTTTTGTTCCTGAACACGCATGTCAATGTTTTAAACGACTTTTGTTATATTATATTATATTATATTATATTATATTATATTATATTATATTATATTATATTATATTATATTATATTATATTATATTATATTATTTTATATTATATTATATTATATTATATTATATTAAAAAATTAACCAGTTGCCCAATGTTCTCTTTTTTTTAGCTTATTCAGACAATGTGGATTGCAAATCCAAGAGACAAATTGTTTGTGGGATCTCCATTACGCCCTTTTCTAATGTTGTCATTTGCAATCAGCTCAGTGGGAAAACAGGTTGGCGGGAGTTAGAGGAAAATCATTTGAACTTTCGGCCTTGTCATGGATCCCCTGTCGCGGTGGGGGGTCAGGGGTGCCGGTTAGGGTGACAGCTTGGGTCAATACTCAGAATCCGGTGGTAGATCCTGTAATGAGGGAGTCCATGGGGGAGTAACAATAGTTAAGTTGAAGCAGGTCACCCTTTCATAGGCCAGTCTGCAGAATGTTAAGACAAATATGTGTGTGGCAGAAACGCAAAGGAGGGAGGCTTGATACTTGCTGACGGTGCCAGCCGAAGCCAGAGGTTCACACACACGCAAAGAAAGTAGTGACAGGCCGTGTGAAAGTATTGAAAGGTGCAATGGCCTTGTCAGGGAGTGTCCCTTCCTGTCCACTGCTGCCAACCTGCACCCCCCACTCGGCCCCTAGGAGGGCACGGGACGCCACAGAAGACTGACAGCTGAAATATTGAGTTATCGATACAGTGTCCGTGTGTGTGTGAAACACAGTGGGTTCGCCACCCCACAGCCAATGGAGAACTGATGCATCATCTGTTTAACATGCAAGTGTTGCATGTTTTTCAGGTGTTCCTTCATGAGTTCTTTTCTTTTTTTACCTGTAAGGTGTCACCCCGTTTGATGGGGTTATTGATATTGTGCACTTGGACTTAAACCATCCATCGATTCTTCGAAGCACAATGCCTGCAGGAAAGTGAAAAGCAGCCTCCCTTTTAGAGGCACGCGGCTAATATTGCAGGCAGGATCAAAAGTTTCCAGCAAAGACATTCAAGGACGTTGAAAATTCGTATTCCAGAGAGTAGTGGGCGAGCAGATGGGTTAACATTATGGGCTGATTTTATATGTACACAACTGATGACATTTAGGTAATAACATTTGCGTGCGGCCAAAGGAAAAGGGTGAAAAAAAAAATAAAAGGATGCCAGTGGGTAATAGAAAAATCCAGAGCTATGATGTCAGCAATGGATGTGAGATATGAAGACATTTTTTTTCCCAGGCCTATTTCAGCCAGACAGTAGGGGGCTATTTGGAAGTGAAAAAAGTAATAACCTCCATTTGTTCCCCCCTGTCCCTGGGCTTATGAAAAACACCTTTACAACTTGTTTTGCCTTAACTGGGTTTTCTGGGGGATTTGGAAGTTTGGCAACTTGTCACTATAACTGCAGCAGGTGGAAATATGTTCAGGACATGGCTTTCTTTGCCAGTTCAATATGTTGCCGTGTGATTGAGGTAGTCTTGGCAAGTGGGATTTGGACTGTGACAGAGCATGAGATGGTCTAAAGGCCAGCTGAAAGAGGGCTCTTCTGCTATTATTGAAAAAAAAAAGAAGAAGAAGCTCAAATATAAGATTTTAGATACTTCTTTTTTTTTTTTTTAAGGAAAAACAATCTTTAAAGCAGTTTTATTGTATTCTTTTTAAACCTCCGATAGTCAGAACCTGATCCCTATCACTATTGTCTTTGAACACCTGAATTATCTGTTATTCGGCTAAACCATGGGTTTGACGCTAAAAGAGCCATTTGGTCATTTCTTGCTGACCAGAACCAAATGAGAACCATAAAATCCCACCTTACCGTTTAGAAAAACGCATTTTATTGATGTTTATGCGACTATTAAGCCTTTCATTTACAAAATGTAGCTTTTAAAAAAGAATTCAATTCTAATAACGTTAACATTTTCTATAGATAACAACTTGAACTTCTACTTTTTACAGCAGCACATAACATGCTACTTTCAAAATAAAATACACCTTATGTCAAATAAGATTCTCCTGCTGCAAAAGATTTACTTGCAATTAAGTACTTTTAAAATCTTTACCTTTAAATTGCAAAAAAAACAACAAAAAAAACCCAACACACCACTACAAGAATATGTGCTTTGAGCTCTTTCTAATAACAAGCAGCTCTGAGATATTAAACCCTAATCATTTATCTTTTATTTATCCTTTATTTTTGACTTAGTTATGATGTTTCTGGGGAGTGGTAACGCACACAAGGAAGCTTGTTTTAGTGTAATGTCAGCAGTGGTTAAAAAAAGTGTTTCTAAGGTAAGAATCTAAACTTAAATGGCAAAAACAACTTCACAGTTTTTCTTCAAAACCAAAGAGTCACAATGGAAGACTAAAAAACGCCACTATGGCTCCAGAGCCTCAGGTTGCAGTTGTGCCATACTCTTTTCATATGCGAATGATGGACTGAACAGTGGTTCGTGGGATGTTTAAAGCTTGAGAAATCTTTTTATAACCTTTTTATGACCCTGCTTTAAATTTCTCCACAACTTTATTCCTGACTTGTCTGGTGTGTTCCTTACACTTCATGATGTTTTCTCCCCAAGAATCTCTTGACAAACCACAGAGACTGTCACAAAACAGCTGGATTTGTATACTGAGATTAAATGACACACAGGTGGACTCTATTAAGTCATTAAGTCAGCATTTGATCAGTCGCCTATCATAAAGCAACTTCTAAAGGCAATTGTATGAACTTTTGCACACTGCACTTTTCAGTTTTTTATTTGTAAAAAAAATTGAACTTTGTGTAATTTTCTTTCCACTTCACAATTGTGTGCCACTTTGTGTTGGTCTTTCACATCACATTCCAATAAAATACATTTATGTTTGTGGTCATTTTGTGAGAACACGTGGGGAAGTTCAAGGGGTATGAATACTTTTGCAAGCCACTGTACAGTCTAAAGATGTTGATATAAACACACACACACACACACACACAAACACACGCAAGCCAGCATCCCACCTCCGATAGAAAAGCCATTTACTGACCGAGCGCTGAGGTGTCAAGCTCTAAAGTGAATCTACGAACGTGCCTGATGTGTTCTCTCTCTTCTCTCCAGCTCTTTCCGTCTCTCTCGAAACTCATTTATCCTGCAAACCCAAATACACGAGCAGAGTGGAAAAATGTATTCATACTACAGGTGATCTTATTACGGGTGCGGTAAACTGAGCAATGAGAACATCATCCACTGCAAATGACACCAAAACACATATCAACCAAGTAAGGGGGGAAAAAAGTAATATCATCTGCATAATCAGAGAGAAGCAGTCAGAAACCATTGTCTGCGAAATAGAATGAGTGGAAAAGTTCACTGCCAGAGCATCACGCTATTTATGCACAATAGTGATTTGATTCACAGCCGGCATGTAATCTGCATGTTGTTCCTGCTTCAGCTGTTAACCAAAGAAAAATACACGAACACACACCAAAAAGTACAACTGGTTACAAATGCCGCGTATGCGAGATCATTTATGAGTTGAAACAGCTCAGTTGATACACAGTCGCAACCCAACAAAGCAAGAAACACCAACTGAAGTGATATTTTAAATCCATTCAGCTGATGCTGCGTAGACTGAAAGTCATTTGTCAGTTGGTAAAGAGGCATGCCAAATAAAGTCACTTTGCTTTGACCCAGATCCTCCAACCAGACACAGACAGAAACGACTAACAGATGATTGGTGCGACCCAGGGATAAACCAATGTTTTTATCTTTTAAATGTACTTGATAACCAATAGTCCCACGCTGATCATCTTTTAATCCATTTTAAAAGGTTCCCAGTGGTCTTTTAATGATGATTTCGTCAAAAAAATGTGTCATTTTCTGGGACATAGTTTCTCCAGAGTAACAGTTGTTATTAAAAATACTCCTTTTTTCTGAGTTATGGGTGGAACTGTTGGTATGGAGTAAGTCTTCCCCCATTTCTCATTATCCTTTTGTTTACACTCATTCCTACTAGCTTAGAGTGGATCATACTCCCAACCTAACATTAACAGTGCAACAAAAATGGCGAGCAATAGTGGAGCTATCCAGATATACAGTTTTGAGCCAGATGCCAGCTCGAATGAGGAAAATGAAGACATACATGGATCTAGTTCTCTACAAGTAGTTGCATCAGAAAGGACAGGAGCAGTGAGATTGTAGCCTGCCTCACATTTACTTCTTAAGCTGTCTCGCTTTTGTCTGGTTTTGATAACACAAAGAATAATGATATGTTTTTATAATGAAATAATGTATAATCAATACATGTTTGCAGTGTTTTTTTCTTAAACTTTATCAGAACTCCTTGCATTACCAACAGTGAGCCTTCGTGACAAAAGCAATTTTGAACCTGACACTTTCAAGAACTTCAAATAATGTAGGACTTCAACACATATGATGTGGTGATACACAGCACTGGCCATCCTTTAATAAACTAATATGGACCCCTGACAGTTTCTTAGAAATAATCTTGGATGAAAGCATACATAAAGATTTGATATTTGTGCTCATGTCAGTGAAAAGCTCAGACTATGAGATGCAAACAGAAAAAAATCTGAAAGTGTTTATGTGTTGATTCTGCCCTTGGATTTTTGTAATGTTTGAGGATTTTGTCATGTTGTGTTTTTCCCTTTATCCTCACCAGGTTAAGATTGATCATCCACAGCACTCTTCATTAACTAGTTAATTACAGCAATTGTCTGGTTTTCAGTTCTTTATTGTTATGTCATTTGCTATGTCACACTTTTGTCCTCCCTTGGTTTTGTCATGTCTAACTTTATTTATTAAATGTTTCAGTTTCCGTCACCAGTCCCAGTCTCCTGCACTTTGGTTTGGTTTCTTGACAATTTGGCCTATAATTGCAAATTTTAAAAAAGCACCAAAGTTGCTCCAATACAAAGATGTGAATCATCAGTATGCAGCGTGCCTGTTTTTCATAAATATTCTGTATGAACTATTCTACACTTATCATTCTGTGATAAATGTTGTGTTTTTTTCCGTCAAAAAAGCAAAAACGCTTGTTGTGTAAAGCCCAGACTTCACTCACAACTCGAAATTGTTATTCTGCTTTGTTTCAGGATCATCCAGCCAGGGAGCTAAACTATTAGCATTTTACTCTTTGTTCCCATCTATAAACATTTTTGTTGTCCTGATGGGTCATCTCTGTATTCTCGCATTCTCCCCTCTGCTGTAATGAATGAGTGTAATTACCAGGCCTGATTGGTTGGAAGGTCATTGGGAATGCTGTAATTTTTCACTTATGTTAAGCTTGTGTTTGTGATGAATGTACCCAACCTTTCTGCATCCCACCTTAGATTACTTTAGGCATAGAAATGCATCCACAAATTAAGCTGTTCATTGAACACTGTTCGTGACCAGCCATGAGTACGTTTATACAGATAAATAAATAGAAAAAAGGAGCGTGCTGGTTTTTTTAACGCATGGCCTACAACAGAAGAGGCGCTTTATAAGGGTTAGGCTATTATTTGTTTAAATTTAACCGGCCTTGAACAAAACTTGCAAGAATTAACATTTTGAATCTTTGTCTGTAGTTCAATTCTCAGTATTGAAAGTACTAGTTGCAAAGTGCAATTTTCTTAGGTGTTTCCATCAAGTGTCATGACACCTACAGATTCTGATTCAGAACCTAAAGAATTTTTATTGGCAGAACACGAAGAAGATCTTGACATCTAAAAGCACAACAAACAAGATAAATAGGATCAAGGGAATAAAAATGTCCCAACAAAAAACTAAGTCACTGTTGGAAAACTATTGTCTTTTCCTGACTGAATTTAAAACAAATAGGAGACAGCTTGTAAAAAGTTGTGCACATTTTTTTTTTACATTATTTTTGATCCTAGGCTGCTAGTTTCTTTAGCTCAGAGCTAACAGACATGGACATTTTTTTTCACACCTAAAAAGTGTAGTGGCATGTCTACTACTCATTTCTGGATGATTTTCCACCTTTTTTGGGCCTAAAATGATCTGCAGCTGCATTTTTATAACTGTTGTCGCCTGGCAACTACAAACACCACTGAAAAAGCGATGGAGAACGTTGTTCTATCTTATCTGTTTTTAGTTTAACAGAGTTGAACAGCGTTGAGGCATTGGAAAGCTGAATTCAATTCTGTTTTAGTGACAGAAATGAGCATCAGTAGGCACACATACTTGGTTAAAGGGATGTTTCATGACTCGATTTACATGCCTATGTACTTTTTACAGTAATGCAGCAAGAAATGTTGTATTTGACAAAGAAAAGTTGTATTCAAATCAAAGACAAATCATATTCAAAACAGACATGTTAAACGTAAAACCAGTAAATGTAACTTACACTGTGTTCCCTTGTATGATCGCATTTATTATTTTTTATTATTATTATTTGCCTCACTTCCGGATTAACTCCAATGGGTGTGTTGAGTTGGTACAAATAGAAACATTGACATGTTCAAACATGGCGTTCAAACTTAGACTAATTCTGTTTCTCCCAAACAGGCAGAATCAGGATTCTCCTGAACACGTTCACTCTCTTTTTCTTTCCTTTGGTCTTTCACTAAAGCAAAGTTCCTAAAAGGAGTGAGACAATAATTTTCTCCCAGACTTTAATCCATCTCATGTCTTCAGTTCATTTTCCTTCTTACTAAACTTTTCTCCCCGTCTTTGGACAGATAATCCCTTTGTTTGGATCAGGGCTTCTCCTCTGTCCGATGAATTAGTGACCTGTCAGAGATGGTTCTGCTGCAGGGTGCTGGCAGCTGCCCCGCTCACTCCACGGCCTATCAGCCCCACATCCAGCTGTCCATGAAGGAGGGATGGAAGGACAGAGGGATCATCCAAAAGGCAAAGAAAGAGGACAGGTCAAACAGTTGCGAGATGTTATGAAAAGAAAGGGTAGGGGGCTATGTTCTTGACAGAAAAAGACAGAGGGAAAAGGATGAAGAGAAAGGAGTGAATCCACTCAGCCTGTGAGTCAGCGAAGCCTCTGAGGCCCTCTTCCTCTTCCTCTCGTCTTCTGTTTCTTGCTCTCCTGCTCCTCTTACATTTGGCTTGCTGGTTGACTCCTGCAGTTGCTCTCCTCTTCTCTCTCTTATTCCCCCTCTTTTCTCCCACAATCAGTCTGCTGACAGGCAGAGTGGGGCCATGATGGACGATGCCCTCTCCAAGTCCGACAACATTTTCTCTCAGTCCCCCAAGCAAGATCGGGCAGCATCAGATGTAGGCCGGCTCTGGCCTCTTTCAGTGTTTGTGAGGTCCAATTGCCGTGTTCAGTCACCCCTCTAACGACCCCCATATCAGCCGCACGGGGCTTGTGCAAACTAGAGCTGACCACGGACCTGCTCTCTCAAAATCTGCACAGTGGCCGTGCCACAACGTGCTGCCGAAATTTTTAAACATACTTCAACTCTGTGACTCTTCCCTCTTTCTCTTTGTCAGAAGGAGCAAAACAGATTTATATCATCATAAATGAAAGCAAAATATACAGACACAAGCCATGATTTTCTCTCTCCCACTTTGAAGACAGACTTAAAGTTATGACAATTTCATATATTGTCACATTTGTTGATTTTTTTAAAGACCCACTCAAATGAAACTGTTTGTTTTTAATATGTTCTTGTGGTATTTTTCTCATGATGGAGGACATATATGAAGAAAACAAAGATTTAGATTATTTTTGAGTATTTATTCATTCAAATCAGGAGTCAACAAAAATTCAGTTTGAAAAACAGGGAACAGATTTACTGTACAGCTAAATAACTCCAATATTGCTCACCGTTTTTGTTGCACTGCTGATGATAGGTTGGAGGTGTGAAGGGCTGTAAACTAGTGGGAGAGAGAGTAAACAAAGAGATGATGGGAAATAATGGAAGGCTTACTTTGCATCCACAACTCAAAGGCTAACTACTATTGAACTGATACAGCTCTGCAGAAACAATGTCCTTAATGACAGTTTTTTTCTCGTCTAAAAACACAAAAATAATACATAAAAGCACTGGGAACGCTTTTTCCAATTAATTAAACGATAATTGTTGAGGGACTTTAATGATTTTCAGCTTGTTACATTTTTTTTGACCAAATCCATTTAAAAACATATTTTTTAAAACATAAAGAAAACCTAACTGTAATTTGAGAATATTTTGTTTCAAAAAAAGGGACAAGCACCGTGACTTAATTTAGCCTCATTAATTTGAAAATGCTTAATCAATGAGCCCTGCAGTGTTAAAAGGTCCAGTTGAAATATTGATCACCGCCTTTCAATTCTTCTTCAACAATAAACTGAAGCAGCCAAGTCATCATTAGTGACCTTAAAATACTTTAATCTGTGCTTTCTGAAGCATCTTCAGGGTGTAAACAACTCTTGTGTTGGTTTCTGGCAGGGAGGAGGAGGGGTGTTTCAGTTGTAATCTTAATATAACACCAAGTTTACCCCTTCCACACATACATGTCAATGCACCCACCAACTGACTCCTCCAGACCTGCAACCCCATCCCCAGCCTTAATCCAATTTGTTCAGTCTCCCTGTCTTTTGCTGGCACAAAATTAAAAGCCTGCTCCCACAAAAACACCTCACATTTCCAAGGTATTGGCTGCCCTGCAAGACTAGAAACTTCATTTATTCTGGCTAACTTCTCAATTATCTTCCTAGTAGTGGAGACGTGTAAAAAGTCCAAAAATCAATAGGATTCCATTCCCCTCGTATTGGAAAGGGGAAAATTAATGAGATAGGACACTCTCTTAATCAGAAATAAATGTTTTAATTCAGATAATGACATAGTTTTTCCTTGCAGAAGGATGACAAATGCTTGGGTGCTGGGAGCCCCACCAAGAAGCCGTTTCAATTTTATTGTAAATATAAAAGGTATTGATCTGTGAGATGTACAAACCCTATTGCTTACAAAAGCCATTCAGGGGGACTGGGAAAACTATTAAGCGGCGGGTCAGAAATCAATAAACAACACTAAGAGGTGGCTGTGCCTGCCCTCTCTGGCAAATCTCTGGAAAGCCAAATGGCAGAGTTAGTGACAAGCAGCTCAGTGCTGTAGCAATGTTAGGGATGAAGGGGTCAGGTGGCTAATGTGGTGAGGGCCCTGACAGGTCGGCAGCCCACCTCTGAGCTGGAGGCCTGACAAGCTGCCATTTGAAGAGACACTGACTCATCAGCCTGTCTCTACTGTTAGTCTTTCACTGTGCAGGGCCTCGGTTTGCAGCAGCCACCCTGCTCTTTCTCTTTTTTATTCAGTTTCTCTTGGCTTGTGTTCATCTTTATTTTTGACTCTTTTTCTTTGCCTTTATTTCCTTGCTCTCTTTCCTTTGTTGTCACTCTCAAAATTGCCCCTCTGTTTTAAAATAACCTGTACTTTAATAAACCAGACTGCAGGATTTGCCTAATAAACAATCACAATGGTGCAGAATTATACAAAAAAGGTCTACAGCTCATGTAATTATTTTACTAAAAAATCAGTTTGAAATATGGCTGTGCCCCTAAAGATTTTAGTTCAAAACTATGGTGGCTCTGAGGTGCAAATCACATCACAAAAACATTTTAAAGATCACATTAAAAAGCAAAACAAATAATTAAAAAAGCAACACTACGCTTTTGAAATCAAAACAAAATTCTAGAAACCAAAACAAAATTCTAAAAAAAAAATAGAATGAAAGTTAAAAAACATCTTGGAAAACAAAAATAATTTAGAAAACGCGAAACTGGAAAAGGTAGATACTACAATTCATTGTTGATAGGATGATGACATTCAATTTCACTTCATGCCAAACAACTTTCACCTGAAATGATGGACAAACATCATCACAGATGTCTTACAGTGCCTACCTTTTCGGGTTGTTTTCTTTTTTACTTTTTGTTTTGATTTCTGTAAATTCCATTTGTTTTCCAAAATGTTTCATTTTAATTTTGTCACATTTTTTTGTAATTGTGTTTTGGTTTCTAGAATTTTGTTAACTATCTAAAATGTAATGTCATTTTTTATTATTTGTTTCGCTTTTTAACTGTCACACTTTATATATGTTTTTGTGCTGAGCAATTTTTTGGTGTAATTTGCACTTCAAGGCCACCGTACTTTTGGCATTAAGTGCTACAGAATAAATATTTAGATGATTTCCAAACCTGTGATGAACGGGTTTGATTGATAAATCAAAGTTGAGTTTTCCAGGGACTTTAGGAGACCAACAGGCAAAGGTTATATCAGAGCTTCCAGGTTATCCCGGGTGAGAGCAATAGATTTGTGTTGATTTAAGAGCAAGGAAAGGGAAAAAGTTTGGCGGTCTGAGCAGTAATTACAGGAGAAAAGCAGCCAACGGACCAACCAGCCAGGTCAGCTGACTTAACCTCAAATCTATGCACTTCATTGGACTGTCAGAGGGTCAGACCACCTTGGCAACCCTTCAACCACATCGAAGCCAAGAAACGGGGTTTTTGCTTATCAGCTTTTCGGGCTAACTTGTTACATGACATATAAAATAGTATCAATATGAAAATATTCTCTTTGTTTTGGACCGAATGTGGGAGAACATTTGGCAGGTGTTATCAGCTGCCAGGCCCTAAAGCATTTTAGAGACGCGTGGCTCATCCTTGCCTGTTGAGCCACTGGGACACAACGCCAAAGCTATCTTAACAAATATTGTAAATTGATAAATCATTGAAAGAAGCAGAGGGACTGTATCTGCAGGGAGATGCTAAGCAGGCTTAGGGGGGATCAGTCTGTGAGTATTGCCATCTTCAGCAGGGAAATCTGCAACATCCGCCAGACAGATAGATAAATAAATCTCCGTGTGTGCGTCTGTATACAAATGAGCGAGCCTGTAACAGAGAGTCAGAGACGGCCCTCCGAGAGTCTGGACAGAAAAGAGTGTGTGTGGTGGTGACTGGGGGGTGGGGGGTGTAGGTATAAAAAAGGATGTCAGAGAAAATCCCACGCCATCTCCCCCGACATCGAATACGACGATGATGAGATTTAGGAAGGGTCAACGGCACCTATCAGTAGGTGAAGTGTTTAGTAGGAGTGTTTCTCCACCCCCCTCCTGTTTGAGTGTCATCTCGTGTCACTCTCATCTCCCCAAGCTGATGATGAGGGGGCTGGGGGCCCAAGGTGCAAGCTGCTTCTTCGGTTGTGGGTCATTTGACCTCCCTGTGTAATTCCTGCCTAATGCCCCTCGTACGAACAAAGCCTGCATCCATGGCACACTCAGACCTCACTTGACCCCCGCAGCCCAACACAATGCAATTGGCCGTGTCATTATATCAGGCCGGCTCTGTCCCATTTCTGCCTGCATAGAATGCAAGACTGTATAAATTGATTTCCAGCTGCTGGTAAAGCACCTTTGCATCCCTCCCGCCAGAGTGGGGAAAATGAGAAAAAAAATGACAAGGCAAGAAAGGTCATCTGATATCTTAGATGATATCCAGGGGAAAATGGGTCTAAACAGTCAGGGAAAAAATATTTATCTACAGCTCCATCTGAATTTTCCATTTAACAGCAGAAGCAGCACTTCCATCTGAGGCAAAATGGTCTTTATCTGTAGTGGCTTTAGCAGACTGGTACTACAAATCAGAGCAAGCAAAGCTGTGAGCTGCTGTGAATAAATCTGAATACATGTTAAGGTGCATTTCCAGTTTTTGTTGCTGTTCCATTCCGAACATTGTATGTTTGTGTACTAAAATAAAAAACTTAGAAAACAGCAATTTGAGTGCAAGTTTTTAAGTCCCACTCCAAGCACCTTTTGTAAAAGCATTCCCAGTGGTCTTTTAATTCTGATTGTGATATTTTTACACAAAAATTAAAAAACTGTGTCGTTTTCTAGGGAATTCCAGAAATTTGCCTCTGAGT